>SJYG01000182.1:1372184-1493773 GCA_006410535.1 Litocranius walleri | reverse complement strand
GTTAGAACTGGACATGGAACAACAGACTGGTTCCAAATAGAAAAAGGAGTATGTCAAGGCTGTATACTCTCACACTGTTTCTTTAACTTCTATGCAGAGTACATCATGAGAAATGCTGGACTAGAAGAAGCACAAGGTGGAATCAAGATTGTCGGGAGAAATATCAGTAACCTCAGATATGCAGATGACACCACCCTTATGGCAGAAAGTGAAGAGGAGCTAAAAAGCCTCTGGATGAAAGTGAAAGAGGAGAGGGAAAAGTTGGCTTAAAGCTCAACATTCAGAAAATGAATATCATGGCATCTGGTCCCATCACTTCATGGGCAATAGATGGGGAAACAGTGGAAACAGTGTCAGACTTTATTTTTGGGGGGCTCCAAAATCACTGCAGATGGTGACTGCAGTCATGAAATTAAAAGACACTTACTTCTTGGAAAGTTATGACCAACCTCAGTTCAGCTCAGTTGCTCAGTCGTGTCCGACTCTTTGCAACCCCGTGAATTGCAGCATGCCAGGCCTCCCTGTCCATCACCAACTCCCGGAGTCCACTCAAACTCATGTCCATCAAGTCAGTGATGCCATCCAGCCATCTAATCCTCTGTTGTCCCCTTCTCCTGCCCACAATCTTTCTTAGCATCAGCGTCTTTTCCAATGAGTCAGCTATTCGCATGAGGTGACTAAAGTATTGGAGTTTCAGATTTAGCATCAGTCCTTCCAATGAACACCCAAGGACTGGTCTCCTTTAGAATGGACTGGTTGGATCTCCTTGCAGTCCAAGGGACTCTCAAGAGTCTTTTCCAACACCATAGTTCAAAACATCAATTCTTCGGCGCTCAGCCTCTTCACAGTCCAACTCTCACATCCATATATGACCACTGGAAAAATCATAGCCTTGACTAGATGGACCTTTGTTGGCAAAGTAATGTCTCTGCTTTTGAATATGCTGTCTAGGTTGGTCATAACTTTCTTCCAAGCAGTAAGCGTCTTTTAATTTCATGGCTGCAGTCACCATCTGCAGTGATTTTGGAGCCCCCCAAAATAAAGTCTGACACTGTTTCCACTGTTTCCCCATCTATTTCCCATGAAGTGATGGGACCAGATGCCATGATCTTTGTTTTCTGAATGTTGAGCTTTAAGCTCTCCTCTTTTTGAGCTTTTCACTCTCCTCTTTCACTTTCATCCAGAGGCTTTTGAGTTCCTCTTCACTTTCTCCCCTAAGCATGGTGTCATCTGCATATTTGAGGTTATTGATATTTCTTCCAGCAGTCTTGATTCCAGCATGTACTTCTTCCAACCCAGCATTTCTCATAATGTACTCTGCATAGAAGTTAAATAAGCAGGGTGACAATATATAGCCTTGACATACTCCTTTTCCTATTTGGAACCAGTCTGTTCTTCCATGTTCACTTCTAACTGTCGCTTCCTGACCTAGATATAGATTTCTCAAGAGGCAAGTCAGGTGGTCTGGAACCTAGGTAGCATATTAAAAAGCAAAAACATTACTTTGCCAACAAAGGTCTGTCTAATCAAGGCTATGGTTTTTCCTGTGGTCATGTATGGATGTGAGAGCTGGACTGTGAAGAAAGCTGAGTGCCAAAGAACTGATTCTTTTGAACTGTGGTGTTGGAGAAGACTCCTGAGAGTCCCTTGGACTGCAAGGAGATCCAACCAGTCCATTCTAAAGGAGACCAGTCCTGGGTGTTCACTGGAAGGACTGATGCTAAAGCTGAAACTCCAATACTTTGTCCACCTCATGTGAAGAGCTGACTCATTGGAAAAGACCCTGATGCTGGGAGGGATTGGGGGCAGGAGGAAAAGGGGACAATAGAGGATGAGACGGCTGGATGGTAATACTGTCTTGATGGACATGAGTTTGAGTAGACTCCAGGAGCTGGCGATGGACAGGGAGGCCTGGTGTGGTGCAATTCATGAGGTCGCACAGAGTCGGACACCACTGAGTGACTGAACTGAACTGAATATAAAGTCAAATAATTCAAAAATAAAGAGGGTAAAAAATTTGGAGATGCTGTCCAACAGAAGATTTACGAATGGGCAATAAGTCCACAAGAAGATGCTTAACAATAATCATCAAGGAAAGGCAAGTTAAAGCTACAGTGGAATACCAGTCACTTGTATCCCTGAGGAAAGCTAAAGTAAAAAGGCTGATGACCTCAAAATCTGACAAGGATGTAGAGCGATTAGAACTTGAAAACATTATTGATAGGAGTGAAAAAACAGAACAGCTTAGAGCAGACACAACCTACTTTATGACCCAGAAACTCCATTCCTAGGTATTTGAGTGAGTGAAAGTCACTCAGTTGCGTCCGATTCTTCAATCCTATGGACTGTACAGTCCATGGAATTCTCCAGGCCAGAACACTGGAGTGGGCAGCCTTTCTTTTCTCCAAGGGATCTTAAAGATCCCCTGGTGGTATTAACCCAAGATAAATTAAAAACATGTGTCTAAAAGGGCTTATACAGTAATGTTCATAGCAGATTTATTCATAATAGCTAAAAAACTAGAAAAAGCCCATCAACAGGGTAATGTGGAAATAAACTCTGCACTATTTATACAATGAAATACTGCAATACAAAGGGGGAAAGTCATACTGATTACAGACAACAATATCAACAAATCTCAAAAACAATGCTGAGGAAAGAATCCTTACACAAAGATTCTACTTACAGAAATCTTAGAGAGGCAAAAAAATTTATGGTGGAAAATGTCAGAACAGTGAGTGCCTGAGGGGACAATAATTGTCTGGGAAGGGATACATGGGAACTTTCTGGACTGTGGGTGATGTTCTATATTTGAATAGGGATTTGGGTTATACAAGTGTCAAAACTCTGGAATGTTTCTTTAAGATTTATACATTTCATTATATATAAATTTTACTTCAAATAAAACCAACACGATAAACAAATGTTGAAGTGTAGTTAATAATATGCATGTTGGGGGAAAGTGCACTGATGTTTGAACTGGCTTTGAAATACATCAAAACAAAAGGTGGATTGGTGGATGCATTGAGGGATGGATAGATGGACTGTTAATGTGATGACTTAGGTGCAGTGAAATGTTAGTGGCACAGTCCAGGTATGTATGTGGGTGTTCACCTTAGAATTCGTTCAGCTTTTCTCGGTGCTTGAACATTTTTATAATAAAACGTTAGAGAAAAACGTTAAGGCTGAATGGGTAGCCAAGACCCAGAGGAGTGAGTCTGGTCATCTCCTGCAGAGTGCAGAACAGAAGAGCAAGGAAGGTTTCAAGCAGGGTAGTTCCGTGATCAGATGTACACTTTAGCATCATTCCTCTGCCTGGGGTGAACAGGAGCAGCTTCCAGCATTTTTGGCACCAGGGACTGGCTTCATGGAAGACAATTTTCCCATGGACTGAGACGGGGGTGGAGACGGTTTGAGGATGCTTGGAGCACATTACATTTACTGAGCATGACCACCTCAGCTCCACCTCAGATCGCCAGGCATTAGATTCCCATAAGAAGTGTGCAACAGAGACCCCTTGCATGTGCAGAGCATAGTAGAGTTGCTCTTCTATGAAAATCTAGTCCTGCCGCTGACCTGACAGGAGGTGGGGTTCAGGTGGTAACAGAAACGGTGGGCAGCGGCTGTGAATGCAGATGGGCTTGGCTCCCTCGCCCACCACTTAGCTCCTGCGGTGCAGCCAGTCCCTAACAGGTCACAGGCCGGAGGTCTGGGTGTTGGAGACCCCTCGTGTACAGGGCGAATCGCGGGCAGAAGGAGAGGGACTAAGTTCAGCCTAGGAGGCCAGTGAGAAAACTACTCCTGCTGCACACCTGAGATGTTTGACAGGGTGAAGTGAAAGAGAGTTGCTCAGTCGTGTCCAACTGTTTGCAGCCGCACGGACTACTCAGTCCATGGAATTCTCCAGGCCTGAACACTGGAGTGGGGAGCCTTTCCCCGCGCCAGGGGATCTTCCCAGCCCAGGGATCGAACCCGGGTCTCCCGCATGCAGGCGGCTTCTCCACCCGCCGCCGGGGAAGCCGGGTAAGGGCTCTAGAAGTGCCACAGGCGCCGGCAGCGAGCTGGGGAGGGGGCCGGGGGCAGCCCAAGACGGCGCCCCGGCGTCCCGCGTTGCTCAAGAGGGAACGCCCGACAGTCTCCGGCGGAAATGGAGCCGAAGCAAATGAGGGGCTGTGGGCAGCGGGTGAGAAGAGATGCTTCATCCTGCATCACACGTGCCGGCTTTGAGGTTCCCTATGGTTCTCTGAGGTGACGGCGTCCAGGTGGCGCTAGTCGTGAGGGCCACGAGCTCAGGAAGTCTAGGCTGGAGATGCAGATTGTGATATCATCAGCTAGATGATGACAGTTGACGCTGCGCCAATGGACGAGAAGGTCCAGCGGGGAGAACGCAAGTGAACGAGGCCGGAGGGGCTTCCCTGGTGGCTCAGACAGTAAAGAATCTGCGGGCACTCCAGGAGACCCGGGTTCCATCCATGGCTTGGGAGACTCTCTGGAGAAGGGAATAGCAGCCCACTCCAGTGTCCTTGCCTGGAGAATTCCATGGACAGAGGAGCCTGGCGGGCTACATACAGCCCATGGGGTCACAAAGAGTCAGACACACTGAGCAACTAACACTTTCTCGTTTCAAGGAAGAGGAGCAAGCAGAGAAGGCCAGGAAGGAACAACGTAGAGCAGTTTGTAGGTCTCAAAAGCACTGAGAGCAAACTTCATATAGAGAAGAAAACAAACAACTCTGTTCGGGCTTTGGGGATGAGAAGAGGACGCAAGAAAGTTTTCACAAAGGAAATGTCAATGAAACAAGACTCTGAAGGGCGAATAGGAATCTTCCCATGCAAATAAAGGAGATAAAACAGAGGCAGGAGGGACAAAACGATAGACCAGAAGCTTCAAGAAGGGTTCAGGGAGTATCAGGCCATGTATTTTTAACCCCAGCTTAGGGATTACAGTTTGGCTTTTTCACCAAATATCAGCCTGTTGGAATATAGTGTTGGGTTAGGGAAGGATGATTTCTATATTTCTACCCGATAAAAACTGCTAGCTTTCAACTGTGGTGCACACCATAAACCCCCGGACAGCTTGTTGAAACAGATTGCTCAGCCCCACCTCCAGCGCTTCTGATACAATAGGCATGGGTGGGCCTGGTGATTTGAATTTCTAATCAGATCCCAGGTGACGCCCGTGCTGCCGTTTCAGGGACCACAGTTGAGGACCACTGAGAAAGCGGAGAAGAGGTACCACACTAGCCCTCTCCCCCAGCCCCCCAGCCAGCGTCTTAGGCAGGCCTCGCCCGCCAGGGGGGACCACATACACTGGGAATAAAGGACTGCATCACACAGCCTTCACATCCTTCTCCCTTTCTTGGTAGACAGATCCTTCCTGTTTACTCTTCAACCTATACACTCTTCAACCCTTCAAGGCTGGGTCCTTTTTAAGAAAGCAAACTCCGACTCACCCAAGTCCCAGGGCTGCCCCTGTCCACAAGCCGTGGTGACACACAAAAATGAAAATCCACTGCCGCGCCTCTCTCCGCGGTCTCAGCCACCTTGTGGAGCTGTCTTACATCAGTGAATCATTTTACCCTTCCGAGAAGCCAGCCCAGTGTTCCTGAAGGTTGAATAAGCAAGCATAGAATGAGGATGACCTGTCGAAGTCCCCACAGTAGATCCCGGTCTACTGGAGACCCTGGGGGTACCACGGCCTCTCCTAGAAACTGGTGACAGCTTTTCATGTAAAAATTTCGCTCTTCCTCAGTTCTGCAACTCTTCAACAACAGAATCTTCTGCAAACGACCCAGATTAATCAGGAACTGTAGTTCCTCCTGGAGAAGGAAATGGGAACCCTCTCCAGTATTCTTGCCTGGAGAATCTCATGGACAGAGAGGCCTGGTGGGCCACAGTCCATGGGTCGCAAAGAGTTGAACTGCGCACACACCGCAGTCTCCCGTCCTGGATTGCAGGCCTTAGGGCCGTTGAATTTAGGAGGCCTATCCCATAAGAAGGAGCTGCTTTGAACTCTCCTCCTTCCCCCTAAATCTTGAGATTGTGAGGGTCTTGGAGATGACTCTGTGGCACCATGTCAGGGGAACAGAGTAGTTGATGTGTCTACAATGTGAGTGCCAATGTACTTCCCCAAGCCTCCCTGAAGTGGATGGAGGAGAGTAGCTGGGCTCTTCCTGTGCCCACAAGAGGAGAACAGATGGGATGAACAAGGGTCTGAGGATTGAATTAGTTTGCAGCAAGAAGCACACAGCATGACCTGTGGGGCCCACGACAAAGGCTATGGTGAGCAGGAAACTCAGCTCACTAGGTGACTGATCATAATCCAGAGAGCTAAGAAAATTTAAACAGGGAGAGTTACACACGGTGACAGAGAAAGGGCCAAACTAGAGTATACTTGTGAGCTACATCATAGTTTTAGAAGGCATTCAACTCAAGTAGGGCCAAAGACGTGATGAAGTGAGCCAGTTCCAGGACATTCTGAGAAAGACATCATCACCAAAATACCAGGCTTCTACAATCTAACCCATTCCTCCACCAGACTAGGTTCAGTTTACGATAAAGATATTAAAACGGGGGGAGAGGGTAGGATCCAGAGGATTAAAGGACCATCTCTAACACAGTCTGAGATCTAACAGGAAAAAACAATGCAGCTGAGCCTCAAAAAGAGGCAATACAGCGGGGTGAGATATTCAGTACTTTAAAGTCTGTCACATGCCAGGGGATGAAGTGTGTGTAGATGGGTAGCTGTTACAGGAAAAAGATTTTCGAGCTGGACATATCATAAGGAACTTTCTAGAAAGTAGAACAGCCTGAGGACTTAGGATCCTGGAGTTTGGAGCAAAGCTGTTTAGGTCTGAAGGTCCTGAGGTAACCTCAGACAAACGAGTTACCCTCTGGGTGCCTCAGTTCTCGGGAAAGTGACTTCAAGAATAATATCCGTGGTGAGATTAAAGAGCTGATAGATCCAAAATGCTTAGGCATTGTCTGGCACATGCCAAGGGTTATAGTTGTTGGAGATCCCCTGGAGAAGGAAATGGCAAACCACTCCAGTACTTGCGCCTGGAAAATTCTATGGAT
This sequence comes from Litocranius walleri, assembly GCA_006410535.1. Classification (NCBI taxonomy): domain Eukaryota; kingdom Metazoa; phylum Chordata; class Mammalia; order Artiodactyla; family Bovidae; genus Litocranius; species Litocranius walleri. The sequence continues at coordinate 1,486,697 of SJYG01000182.1, read as the reverse complement.
GGAGGATCCTGGTGGGCTACAGTCCATGGGGTCACAGAGAGTCGGACATGACTGAACGCCTTCACTTTTCACTTTCATTCTTGTTACTGCAGAGGTATCGACAGAACAGGCTTGAGCAGTGGTGTGTCCCCTCAGGGGTTGTCCGAGCAGAGATGCACAGGTAGGTGGGAAATCAAGGGGAGAGGAAGCCATGGCTGGAGGGCCGTGACACGGGTTGATGTTTTAAGCTCTAGGTGGACAGAGGATTTCGGAAAAACTACCAAAGTTTAATTCTCCACCATCTCTGTCTCCACTCACAATGGCATCATGACTACTCTATTCTGAATGCTGTTTTTGCTTTAGTGAAAGCACCAAAGCTCACTGCCATGGATACTTCCACAATTTTAATATCTTTCAAACTGTCTATAGATGATACACGTGTTTTCACAAACTAATAACAGTCAACCCTGAGGGAAAGTGAGCATTTCGAATTAGAAGAGGCGCAGGCACACATTCATCCTTTCATTCAGTGGTGTCGAGTCATTCATGCGTCAGGCACTGGCCATATTCATATTCTTGTCATAAGCTACAGTACCTGGCCTTCAAGGAGTTTATGATTCAGTCACACTGGCCAGAAATAAGATACAAAAGCTCAAGAACCACTCTGTGAAATAAGCCTAAGAGAAGTCTCTCGATACTGAGTGAGAATCTACAGTTCTGAAATCCTTGGCTTGCTAAGTAGCAGGAGCAACAGTTCTGTGGATAAATATAGTGCAGAGAACAGACAGAATTGAAGCTGAAGAAACGCCGAAGAGCAACAGCCCTCCTCTCCAGCAGCCGAGAATCAGCCTTGAGTTTGTATAACATGTTGAGCTGAAAGCACTGAAGGTCACTTTGCTTTTGAGAAGTAAAGCATGAGGGCAAGAAAGAGCAATCCCTGTGTGATGAAGCAGAGAAATGACTTCTTCAGAAAGAAAACAGAAAATCTGTAAAGTAAAATATAATCTAAAAGATAAAAATCTACCTGGCAAGGATAATAGCCAATGAGGTGTTAAATACATGCATTAAATTCTGATTGGATGGGGTAGATAAACAGATGGTACAATAGATTGTCAAGAATCTTCATGAAAGCTACATATTGTAAATTAGAAGCTGGATGAAAAAACTGTTGCTGAAGATAAATTTAACAAAGAATAGAGAATCTAAGAGAAACAATTTCAACAAAAGAAGTTTAAGGTAAAACAAAAATTTCTCCTGAAATCATTTTTAGTAAAATGTTGATGGAGACTAAAGTCTTCCAGGAAGTCATTACATAGCACTTAAGACATGTAAGTGTTCCAACTCTCCAAAGCCAGGTGGTATTCATTGTGGGGGTCCCAGGAGGACTCACATGTGAATGGCCCCAGTATGGGTCAGGACATAAAATACAGCCTCAATGTTATGTTCTTACCTAAACATCAGGCTCCACTGGGAGTCTTTTTCTTGAATAAAGGTTTGAGAATTGGGTCCCATCATCTATTATGCAGAGGAATTATTTCTGGAAATTAGAAAGGTGTCTTATCCTCAGGAGATATAAGAAATTTAAAAACCCTGAGCCTCTTAAATTCTAAAATACTTTCTTCAAAGATTAATTGAATCAATATGCCCTTATAATCGTGATATATTCTGAAGTTAAAAATAAAATCAACATTCAATTTAAATTCTTTCTAGGGAAGGACAACAAAATGGGGAGAAAAATAATCCATTACTTTCTAAAAGTGATTTATATTTTTCTGGGTTTTTTGCCCTAAATTTTGTCTCATGAATATGTATCACATCCATAACCAGGAAAGATGGTTGAAACAAAGAACTATAATATACTAGTATTAAAACATTTCTTAAATTGTGGTAGCTCTACTCAAAAAGATTTAGGATCGCCAAAGCCAAGCATAATAACAGTTAAGGCGACCACTCTGGGTTAAGACTCCAATGGAGAATGCAAGATGGTCCAGTGCATGGCATGAAATTGAACAGTCTAACATTACTTTATTCTAGAATAGAGAAAAAATAATTAGAGACTTTTTGGAGCTATTTAAACACTCAGTGAAACCTAAGCAACTCCACATTTTCACCCATGTGCTGAGGGAAGAAAAGGGGCATTGCATCAAGTTCATAAACAGAAAATCAGTAAAAACATGAATTAGTTTTTTTACTCTATACAGAGCTAAAACATAGAATATTGTGTTGAAAATGTTAGTGGGGAAATTATGGAGGTATATATTTTATATATATATATCAATTATATATATATCAATCATCAATTATATTTGTCTCCATCAGTATAAAAATAGTATTCTATCCATCTCTCTTGTAGGTAATGTGGAGCTATTAAAAGTGATAAGGCATCAGCTGATTACCTACGAAAGAGGGTACATTTATTTTCCGTGCTCAGCAATATCACACATACCATTGGTTATCATCTAATGGAGTCAGTGGCCAACTTATTTTGGTATTAGCAGACGCTAGCTACTAATGAGACAGGATACCTGGTGAGCGGGTGAAGCCAACAATTGATCATTTATGGGAGATCTTTATTTTTCTTACAAGATTTTTTTTACTGGAAGCGCTTGGTCTTAGGAAGACTAGTTTGTTTCCAGGGAACTAAAAGCTCTGTGTAAAATAACCTCTATTATGCACGAGATACCATCTGTCTCCGGGTCAAAGAGATGATATACTGTGTTTCAGGACACTGGTTCCTCTTAGATGACGATAAAGTCAGACACTTGGCTTCAAGTGACTGTCTGTACCCGCCGTATACCCCGAAGTTTCCCCATGGCCTGATGACAGTCAGCAGTCTGGAGGGCAGAAACTCTTCCTATGTGGCAGCAATACTTCATTTTGACTGATGGCTGACATCCTCCTTAAGAGCAATTAGCACACTGAAAACTCCCAACAATTAACCTTGGCGGGAAAAGAATTGCGATTAATGTCTTTACCAGGGTCAAAGACTATCATTTCATTGTGCTCATACCCTTGTTAGTACATAGATTTTCTGTTAATTTGCTGATCAGGTATGGATTTCCGTCTCAGTGTGCATATTTAAAATGTGTAGAAGTTGATCCTCTAAAAAACACTATCCTGTGACACCTTTCCTAGAATTAAAATGCCTAAGCAGCCCTGCCGATCCAGTTCTTCCTTTGCATATCTGACTTCTGAAAAACATACTTTCTCTTTGTAGTGCTGAAGCAAGTAGCCTTAAGCTGGAAGCAAGAGTGAAGGTCAAAGAAGGGAGAAAATCCAAAATGAATCAGATACATTTCATTTTGCACAAGAATTTTCTCTCACATTTACCTCTGTCGAAAAAATCAGCCTGTCTTTCCAGTTTACTTTTTACCTGGAGTCAAAATTAGAGTTTGCAAATTGTAAACATAGAGGGGGAAGGATAATTTTAGTGCATGGTTTTATCACCGCCAACCCAGTGGTTCTCATAACTGAATCTCACATACTCTGAGAATGTCATGACTGCCTTACCGTGTGTGGAGAGCAGAGTGGAGCAAGCCCATCTCCACCAAAGGTCAGAGAGAGAAGCCGAATGACCCGAGGAAGGACAGAGAGTGACCTGTTTGCGATTAAACGCTGAACAAGGTCACCTGAGTTAGGAGAGTCGGCAGTGCAAGAGCCAAGGACGATGCACCCCAGGGTGCAGGCATATTTCCTGAGCTTCTTCAGCTCCCTTGCCTGCACACCCGGATGACGCCAAGGTTGCTAACTGCTCTGAGCAGGGCATAAGTGCTCTTTCCTCAGGGTAGTCATTAAAGTCGGGAGAAGGTGAGGATCTCCTTTCGGGATGCCAAGTGGCACTTCTGTTGATTCCTTAAGAAAAACACCAATACAGTATACTGACACATATATATGGAATTTAGAAGATAGTAATGATGACCCTATATGTGAGACAACAAAAGAGACACAGAGGTATAGAACGGACTTTTGGACTCCGGGGGAGAGGGAAAGGGTGGGATGGTTTGGGAGAATGGCATTGAAACATATACTATCTTGTAAGAAACGAAGCGCCAATGTTCAATGCAGGATGCAGGATGCATGGGGCTGGTGCACAGGATGATTCAGGTAGATGGTGTGGGGTGGGAGGTGGGAGGGGGCTTCGGCATTGGGAGAGTGTGTTCACCTGTGGCTAATACATGTCAATGTATGGCAAAACAAATGCAGTAATGTAATTTAAAAAATAAATAAATTAAAAAAAAAAAAAAAAGGGCAGAAATAGGCAAGGGGAGTTTGCCCTGGGTTCCAACACCTGTCAACATCCTTGCAGAACCTTTCAGCAGCTGAAGTCAATCAGGTTCCGGAAAGTGCTAAGCAACCATACCAACTGCTCCCAACTAACATTGCCTCCGAATGTGCATGACCAGGCATATTTCAGCGTGCTCTGCCAGCGTGTTAGTCATGTGAGCAACGCGCAGCTCACTTTACTTGCTGACTCGCTTAAAAAGAGAAAATTAAATACATTTCTCCTAAGGATATTTTGTGGAATTTTTCCACATCATTAAATAAAACATAGCCCTGGTTTAAAGGAATTTCCTGAGAGAAAACATTTCTTAACCTAAACTAACTGGACGATGTGAAACAGTCTGCCTTATATACCATATTTTTTTTCCTGATTACATGTAATGACCCTCCTATCATCCTGCAAAGCTTACCCGTATCATCAGATTGTTTCCTGGATGTCCGAAAAAATTGACTGCAAACTTTTTAAAGCGGTTCTAGGGAGAACGGGCGGTTATTCAATTTTCTCCTCATAGTTACAAAAGGCTGAATGGTATCGGAGATGACATTTCTGAAATAATTAAGAAAAATAACGACGTGCTTTCTTCAGCTAGGTCCATGCTTCCCTCGCAGCTTTGACATAACAAGCTATAACATTGCTCCCTTATTGTCGGAATAAGGAAGATAAGCTCAAATGTGACAGACAGCAAGGAGTTGCTTTAAAGCAGACACTATAAAGGACAGAATCAAATGGAAAGCTTTCTTGTTTGCCATCAGAATGCCTAGTTTCACTTTCTTCCCGAAGAAGGGACTGTACTTCCCTAGTGAGGGCTGAAATCCACTCAGAGTTTGGGTTTGCAACACTGTTTAATTACTTTGGATCCCCAGTGAGGTATATCACCATCCCCTAACTCCATCAGTTCATGGTTTCCGCATTGGGACTGAGGTGGTGTACAAGATTTGTATTTCTTTTCTTCTTTTTTGTTAACTTTCTATTGGAATAGCCACATGAGATGTTCTGATTTTTTTTCAACAGACTCCCCTGGCCTCTTTGTCTGAGTCAGAAATTTTCTATTAAAAAGAAAGAAAGAAAAAAATGCTCCTTCCAAGAAGGTACCACACATTGTCTGTTTAATCCCAGGAGTCTTCTCTCCAATTTGAAAGTCAACATCAGACAGAGAGGTAATGCTTTTTTGTTTTGTTTCAATCCGAACTCTCACAGTTGTTCAAATTGAATCAAGAAGCAAGAATTTCAAACTAAGTGGTGAGCTGAAATAAAATGGGGAGACATTCATTCTACAAGGTTGTCTGGGAGAAGTGCTGAGTACACCCTGAGAGAAAAATAAAGCAAGGGGCAAGGTTTCCATAAGAGGTTATGGCCGCACAATAATCCACAAAGCAGTGTGAAGGGGGGCATGTGCATGCCTCCCGCAGCATAACCCAAGCTGCTGTGACATGGCTTGGTGAAATATTTCAGCACTGGGGCTTTTGAAAGAACTCTTGTGAGTGAGATGCCTTCAGACATAAAAACAAAGTCGGGTTCCAAGAAGCTTTAGTGATTCTTGTCCCCAGCTGGCAGCGCTGACCGGTGTGCACGTGTGAGTGTGCGTGCACGCACATACACACACGCAGGACAAGGGTGCTGTGTCTAAAGAGAAACATAGAACACTTTTCTCCTTGGGATGCTGGATCAAATTCCCAGTCTCCTAACTAAGTTAGGACTTGGTCCCTGCTTTGGGCATTGCCTTGTGGCAGAGAGTAACCTCCTGCTCGTTGCCATTCCCTGCAAAAATAAAACCTTCAAGAAGAAAAGAATGTCCTATTGTTGGAGGAGAGCTATTCCTCCAGCTTCTCAAAGAGGAGGTATTTTTGGCATCTGGGAAGAGATTGTGTCCAGAGGGGCTTCTTAGTTTTACAGCTGGGTCCACTCAAACCCGCCCAACAAGCCAGCATCACAGAGAGGAGCCCAGCCAAACACAGGCACTTCAATCGTGCTCAACTCACTTGGGTTCTGGTAAATGAAATAAAACCCCAAAGCTTGGCTTTTTTTAAAAATTTTCTTAGGGCAAAGTCCATTTAGAATTGATATAATCGCTTGCTATGGTTACATACGCCACATTTATTTTTAAATAGCTCCACGTCCCAAGGGCTCCTGATTTCCATCCACATGGCAGGTAGAAAGGCTGCAGAAAAATAATTCGCAACACAGTCTGCGTGTTACTAGGTTCCAGAAAGGCACGTCTGGAGACGCACCCCTATGTTGGTAAAGAACTGGGCTGCTTGGTAATTATGCCCTGCATTTTGAGTCCTACTAAGGGGAGCCCAGCCAAAGACATGGCTGGGGGATGAAATGTGTCCCGGGATCTGCTGGCCACGCTGCCCGTCAGCTGCCTAGAGGAAGAGGCCTTTCTTTCCCACTCTGTAAATATGTCATCCTCCTGAGCGTGGTGGGCCGTGTCTCGCCAGTCACCCCACAGGCGGCCGGGGCCGTGATTAAGAAGCCCTGTGTCTGCTCTCCATCGCCTGGTGCAGGTGACTCTGTTGGAGGCTGGCTGTTTGTGGTGAGGGGGCTTGGGACCAGACTTTCCACGGCCCCCGTCAAAAGGCTGCCTGGGGTGTGGACCGGCCCTGGGATGAGACTGCAAAATCTCCTGGCTCTGGTGGCCCTGCTTCCTGGCTGAAGAGTACTTTGCGCTTTTCCCGTGGAAGGCGACAGTGTCAGCCTAGTGGCATCCGAGTCCTGGGCTTCCTTCTCTCCCTTATTCGTCCCTTGCCATCGGGAACGAGGGCTCACTCATCTTTGCATGCTATAAATAGAACCCAGCGACAGGGAGGCCTGGCATACTGCAGTCCAGGGGGTCGCAAAGAGTCGGACACAACTGAGCAACTGAACTGAACTGAACTTAGGTTCTTGAGTTAATATTTTGTTTAATCCAGCAACTGCAAGCTGGGGCCTGTACACCAACCTGGCTACTTGTGTATCACTGAACACAAAGTTGGTTGCTGTTTAGCCATTAAGTCACGTCTGACTCTTTGCAACCCTATGGACCTTAGCCTGCCAGGCTCCTCTGCCCATGGGATTCTTCAGGCAGGAGCACTGGCGTGGGTGCCATTTCCTCCTCCAGGGGTCTTCCTGACCCAGGGATCGAACCCGGGTCTCCTGCAGTGGCAGATGGATTCTTCACCCCGAGCCACAGGGGAAGCCCTGATACAAAGCTTAGCAAGTCGTAAACTAGGCTTTGTGTTCTGCCTACATGCTTGCGTTTACAGACTGAGAGGTTTCACATTAAAACCTGCATTTCTGGTTTCTTTGGAAAAGCTGGGCGTCTTGGCATCATCGGGTTTGCTTCACCTCATGAGTGTTTGGCCGGAGAGGAGGAGCTGCCGTGCTTCTGGATCTGGGCTGTTCTCCAGGGTCGGGGTCACATGGTGCCTTCTTGCTTCCTGTGAATTTTCTGCTTTGCTCTTCTAGGCGTATGGTTTAATTGAATAGAAGTCCATTGAAATAATGATCCAATAATCTCCCTTATCTTCAGTTACCGGATCCGGTGCTGTAGCATGGAGTTTGTCAACGTTTTATTTCCCCCTCCTTATCATCCATGGTGGATGACTCTCACGTGTACGACACACTCTCAAGGGTGCTGTCAGGGTTATTCTAGCTATAACACAACTGTGAGACAGTTGCTATAGCCTGGAAAACTCTCTTCTCAGAAAAAGAAAGCAAATACTTTGCAGGCTTCAGAAAAACTATTACCGGTAACAAATTTCTTGTGACATCTCACAACTGATCGTGACACACCTGTGTGAAGTGAGAGGGCAGTTGAGAATAGCCTTGAGCTGAAAAAGGAAAAGCGTAAATAAGTTTAGAGGATTGTGTTTACAAAGCGTGATGGAAAAGAAGGCTTACAAGACCTCCAAGCAAATAATTTTAGGTCAGAGTAAATGCTAGGTTTACTCACTTCACTTCAGCTTCCCACACATGTGCTTATGACCAGGGCCAGCCCACTACATGGGAGAAATTGGCAGCCACCTTCTTCTCGTGATTGGGCTGGTAAGGAATCTCTACTATTAGGCTCATTTGTAGGATTTAGGTAAAGACAGGGTATTGTCTCTAGGAGACTCTTGAAGACAGAGGAGATCAGCAGATTCTGTCAGACGCTCTCCTAGAACGTGAATGAGGGTGGGCATCTTAGATTTGTGGTTTGTATTAAGAGAGCAACAGGAAGCCTGGATTTGCTTCAGGAGGGGGCGAGGAGGCTGAGTGCTCACCAGCAATCAGGAGGGAAGAGCGCTCGGGTGTGGGTCAGGGGGCCAAGACTGATAGGGAGCCCTGGGGTGCTGGGTGCTGACTTAGGGAAAGAGACCTAGGAGATGAGCTTTTAAAAAAGAAGCATGGAGTGATGGTGAAATCCATGGGGACTGCCCACTTCAGAAGTCCTTTCCAAAGCTTTGCTGGTGACTCTGAAATTCACCAGTGTTCGGCCAGTTCATTTAAGGCAAGCGTGATGGACTGCACTGAGCCAGTCTTCAGCTCGTGTGTGTGTGTGTGTGTGTGTGTGTGTGTGTAGGCGGGGGAGGGTGCAAGTGGAAAGTCAGATGCTGGTTTCGAATGTAGAGCGTGGTTTGTGTCTTAATCACCAGTCTGTTTTTCGGGATTTATAATAGGGGGACTGGCGTTTTGCCCAAGAGCAATAGATTCTTAAGGTGAAGTATTGAAAGTCCGATGTTTCTAGGAATTAGACTGTTAAGAGGACGGTAAACGGATCGGGGCGGCGGGGGGTGGGGGGGGTCATTTTTCTTCACTGGCTGGATTACGTACAGATGGGCCTGGGCAAATTAGGAGCCATCTATCGAGAATTAAGTATTTATTACGCTGCCCAGGCTCCAGTTTCTTCAGATTCAAAGATGAAGAATATTGGAAAAAAATGAAGAGGGCCCAGAAGCGTCTAAAAATGTGGTGTAGGCTAATGGTTCTCAGTCACAGCTCTTTAAAAATGCTTTACCACCTCTCAGAGGGACTTAAATTTCAGCTGTCTGAGGCTGGCTAATTACTGAGGTAAAGTTAAAAGTTGTTCTGTGCCCAGAGAGGACTGGGGAATAAAAGCAGTGAACCGCAAAGCTGTGTCAGGAGAAGTTTACTTTTCATGGTCATTGAATTAAGGAAAGAGCGAGGCAGCCCTGGTGCGCCCCTGCCTGCCTCCGCGCCACGCTGGGCCTCCCTGCCACAGGCGGGCAGACGCTGCTCAGACCCCTCTCCCGCAGAGGCGAGCTGCCAAACCCACTGCTCCTTGACTGGGGCGGGGGGATTGGAAATGGCGAATTCTCACTGTCCACTCGCTTGCTTGAGATGTGACAGTTGTGTTTCTGGGGCGTCCTTCGAGAGACACAAGGATAAGTGGGGGCAGGGGCAGAAAACACAGCGCCCGCCTTCTTCCCCCCTCTGGAGACAGAGAGCAGAACGACTTGCAGGTGGCCCCATCCGAAGCCAAGACGGATGAACGATTTGGGAAAGAGCTCTACCTATATTTTTTTAATTGCAAAAAAAAAAAAAAGAAAGAAAGAAAATGAGAAGAAAATGCTAATAGTTGCAGCTAGAAAATATGCCTGGGAGAATGGCCTTTATCATCTGCTTTTTGAAGCAGGGGTTGAGAAAGAGATGAAGCCAGGGAGAGAGGACCCAGAGGGCTGATCCTGCGAACAGAGCGCTGTGGGCAACGGGGCACAATTGGTACCCGAGGGAGAAACTTGCCTGTAAAGTCATCGCAGACTCGCTCGGCGATTCGTGAGAATCATTTACATGGTCTTCTAAATGGTATAGCCCTGTTTCATCTCCAGACAAGAGTGCGAGAGGTGTTTATAAAGATCCTAGCCTCTGTTTAGGGATGTCTAAATACATTCTGGTAATTAGCTTAACTTTGATCCAATGCAGTGCTTTTTCTCGGTAAAATAAATAAATCAGTGAAAGGTTCTGGAATACTCTCCCCTTTGAGACCCCTGCCATTGATATCAAGCTGAATTCTTTCAGTGCATATTGTCAAATCTGATTTTTTTAACCTCCAATCTGGTTTTCCTGTTAATAAAAAAAAAAAATACCGTGCGTGCATGCATGACCAGCTGTTCAGTCGTGTCCGATTCTTTGTGACCCCATGGACTGTAGCCCACCAGGCTTCTTTGTGCGTGAGATTTCCCAGGCAAGAAGACTGGAGTGGGTTGTCATTTCCTCCAACAGGAGATCTTCCTGATGCAGGGATCAAACCCAAGTCTCCTGTGTCTCCTGCATTGGGAGGCATATTCTTTACCTCTGAGCCACATGGGAAGCCCAACAAATAATATTAGCTATCTATTCCCTGGTGGTGCAGATGGTAGAGAATCTCCTGTAGGAGATCTGGGTTCAGTCCCTGGGTCTGGAAGATCCCCTGGAGAAGGGAATGGCACCCCACTCCAGTATTCTTGCCTGGAGAATCCCATGGAGAGAGGGATTCTGTAGCCCCTGGTGGGCTACAGTTCATGGGGTCACAAAGTGTCGGACATGAGTGAGCGGCTTTCACTTTCATCTATTAATAAAAAGTTCAAAGTGAAAAACTTTGCTAGTGCAATGCTTATCTTTTCTCATAAAACAAAATCTAGAAGTGTTCTATATAAGACTGGTCGTACTTCAAGGTGTAGTGAGAAACTGCACGTCAGCCTCTCACGACATTGTTAGAAAGGTTTCGTCACACGGCACAAGCAATAAAGAGAAGAGTCACAGCTTAGCTCCCAAGCTTCTGTAGCAATGAATGACTTTCGTACATTCCACTCCTTTCGCCATTCTTATGCACCCCTCTTCCCTGAAACCCAGAAGGGAGACAGGGAGGCAGAATTCCCATTTATCTGAAAAGGATCACAGGCTAATATGTACCAGACATATTGTCACCCCCTCTTGTCCCTATTTCCTGGGATTTCCTAAGTTGTGTTGTCTGTGAAATGGGCTGGTCCCACATCAGACCAGTAGGTATGAAGGGAAGTATATGATTCCTTTAATAAAAGGAGGAAGAAAGAGATTTATCTCATTGTTTCACATGAACATTGAATTCCATTGATAAAGAGTATAGTCTCATGTCTATACTAACTGCTGATATCTTTTAAAGAAAGATTTCAGAATGCTACTTCAAATTATTTCACTGTAAGAGTTTCTAGATAATGTTCCTCTACAAAATAGACCTGACACAAAAGGAATAAAAAAATATAGGTGAAGGGAGAAAATTTACTTGTATCTCAACACCTAGAGATAATCACAATTGACACTGTGAACTATTCCTTTTCAGACTTTTTGTATGGACATAAGATGATATTTTTCTAAAATTGGGAGCGTGCTGCATATATAATACTATACGTTTTGACTTTTTGTTCCCAGTTAAATCCCTTCTCCCATGTGTGATTTTAAAATGACCATTAGCTTTTTGTACATGAGAATTACACCTTTATACGACAGAGAAAAAGATACACTGCAAAATGTGATGACGGAGAGGAAAACGCTTCCTCATTACAGACTTCAGTCTTACTTCCTAGGGTGAGTTTCTCACAGACATCAGCTTTTAGGCAAGGGGCTACTCTGTCTTTCTAAACTAGCATCACACTAAGGCATTGGACGAGACATCCCACAGAGTGTCAGTCAATGAAAAATGGCAAGTTCCCACACTGTACTCCAAAGATGATATGAAGTTAATTCCACTGTTAATGTCAACTGAGTTATTTACGTGATGGTGCAGGTGAACAAGCGAGGATTTGCAGAGGTGTGTGCAAAGAGCCCTGGAGTCTTATTCTGGTCCAAGGAGCAGGCATGAGAGATGCTGTACTCTCACGTGGCGTCCCTGAGAAAGGCAAGGTGCGCGACACCACCGCCCGCGACTCTTCCCGGGCACCCTCCTGCAGCCCCAGAGGTGCAAATCCAGCTGCGCACTTGGCCAGGAGAAGCCGCTGAGGGGCTCCATGGGAAGGTGTGAGGAGCGCACAGGGCCAGACGGGGAAGACCATGGCCAAGAGGAAAAGATGTCTCAGGCTGTGAGGGGAGCTGCCACTCAGACTGGGGCTCTGCGGAAAGGCAGCCTCGGGTGACCCTTTTGATTTTTTAATGAGAAATAAGAAACCTACCTGTTCGTGTGAATTTGCCCAATTTTTATGATTGGCAGTTTGCTTTAAAAAGATAATAACTGCATGGGACTAACTAACCTTGCCGATTGGCTGTCTTAGAGTGCAGCCTTTTTTTCTTCTGTAAAAGCTCGCTTGCGGAAGACAACGGAGAAGGCAGTGGCAGCCCACTCTAGTACTCTTGCCTGGAAAATCCCATGGATGGAGGAGCCTGGTAGGCTGCAGTCCATGGGGTTGCTAATAGTCAGACACGACTGAGCAACTTCACTTTCACTTTTCACTTTCATGCATTGGAGAAAGAAATGGCAACCCATTCTAGTGTTCTTGCCCAGAGAATCCCAGGGACAGCGGAGCCTGGTGGGCTGCCGTCTCTGGGGTCACACAGAGTCGGACACGACTGAAGCAACTTAGCAGCAGCAGCAGCAGCAGTGGAAGACAACTATCATTAACCTGCGAGCCGTGGCTTCTCTGCGCTCAGACAGCCCCCGGCCCACCTCTTTGCCGGCAGGAAGCCGCCTAATGCAGCTGGCGGGCACAGACGCTGACATGACATCACAGCACAAAGGGAAGCACCCCCAGGGCAGGAGACAGGCAGGGCCTTGGCGCAGGCACGGACTGAGGACGCTGCCATTCTTGTCACAGACAGAAAGTGGCGTTTTGACCTTCTGGTTATGCTACTGTGATAAAGTAACGGGATATCCAGGAGTGCAGGCTAGGATGGAACCCACTGCCTCAGAATGCGCCTGTTCTTTCTGCTGGAATGCCCCTTCCTTCAGGGGTAGCCAGGGCATGATGGGAAGAGATCTGGAAATGGTCTAAATATCCTTCTTCAGAAATCCACTGAAGACAGCCTAAAGGCTTCTCCTCCATTCTCAAATGCTCTTTCCGAAACCCAGCCCAACTGCCTTTCTCTGTGTTAGTGTATTTGCTCTGGGTGAGTTTACTCTGTCACCTAAGAGGCAAAAGAAAGCAAATTCAATTTTCCATAAGCAAAATTGAAGCTTCAGGGCAGCACTGGCAGATGTCTGCACCAGGGGAATTTGAGACGTGCTTCGTAAAAATGACTGAAGGTTGTTAACAAGCGTCAAGCCAGTTTGGGAGCTGATGTCCCATAAAAATGATGGCTAGTTGGTACAGTATGGGTGCCATCATGGGCCCTGGTTCACAGCGGAGACCTCAGGCCCCAGCTTCACCACGAGGCAGACATCAGTTCACTCAAAATGGCTCACAACTGATGCCTTTGCTGTTCTCCTACCTAAAGCAGCAGCTCATTATTTGAATATTGAAACATGGAATCAGACAAACCTATCAATCTATTTCTCCCAGTTATTTGCATTTCAAATTAGTGAGGTCTTTTAAAATATTCATGCTCTTTGACTCGGTAACACCACTTGCAGGAATTTATTCCAAGGAAACAAGTCTAAACAATAGCAAAAAATAGAAAACAAGTTAAATATTCAATAATAGGGGAATGGCTAAGTAAACCTCAGTTTATGATCGCAGTGAAATGTTACATAACCACTACAATGATTATAACGACTATCCAATAACATTGAAAATACTTATGCTAAGATGTTGTCAGAAAGACGAGATGCCAAAATTCTAAACAAGTGTGATTATATATTACATAAACCAGTCAACTAGAGAGCAAAAAAAAAAAATGCTTTGTGCAAGAAATACAGGATTGGGGGGAAATCACTGAAAAGCTAAGAGTAGCACTGTCTGGTGTGATGTCAGTTTTTCTCTTCTTTCCATAATTTTCTGCATTTTCTTAAATGAGCACATATTACTTGAATAATGAAAAAAGTGTACATTTAAAAATGGGGCTTAGCCCCTAACGCTTTGGAAAATGACAGCTAACACCAAAACGAAGCCTCTTCAACAAAGTGGATCTCAGGTTGCCACAAGTGGGTGATAAAGGCTCATCTCAGGCAGTGATGATCCAAAAGCCCTGCTTCTGAGCAGGGGAAGCAAACTCAGGCCTTTCCTCAGATAACTCTGCCAGCACTGTGCGCAGAATCAAGTTCATCATTCCAAGGGCGGTTTACAACTCAAGCAGGAGATTTTCTTACATTTATAATCATCTCAGCAAAACCCTGTACACGGCGCTACCATCAGTGAGAAAGATTAACCGTATTAAAATCCAACCGCAGTATGATGTGAGGGATTTCCACGGAAGCCGATTCAGAAGGCAGAATGAAGGCAACGTGAAGTGGAATTTCCTTTCCTTTTGTGACCCCTCCCCTCATAAATATCTGCGCTTCAATTTCATCAAGCGAGCCTTTGTTCTGACATTCTGGGCAGGAAGTGTGGAGGGAACTGATCCGCTCTCCTAACACCTCCCGTGAGTTTTGAATATGCACGTGTTTGAATACAGCAAACACATCTGCTTCGAGACAGTCCACGCCAAGTATCCTCACCATGTGCCATTCACACTCCATGCCAGCCCCTTGCCTCTTGTCTCCCCTTCACGTAACAGCAGCGCACAGACGCACGCTAGAGCTTTCCTAGCCTGATTCTTAAAATGCAGGGAAACAAATTTGTTACAGGAATCTGAAAAGCGCTATGTTGCTTTGTCCAAATAAGCATCAAGAGAGAAATATATCAAATTCAGCCAGTGAAAAGGAGAGTTGGGAGCTGGAGAGGGTGGGGAAGAGAGAGACTTAGGCTGGAAATTCCATCGTGTGGTTTTCAAAGGCTTTTCTGAACTTTCTCTTTTCTGTTATCACCTTACAAATAGCCTGTTGAGCCGAAGAGGATGCAGATGTTTGTTCTGGCCTCCTTGCTACCTTCTTCTAGAAGATGGAGAAAAAATGCGAAAGAGGGTATCTCATTCCTCTTGGATACTTTTTGTTTTGTTTATTTGAAGGGGTGATAAAGAGGCATGTGAACAGGTAACAACAAATGGTACTCCCGATGCCACACTGACTTACTTTTTCATCTTTTCTTGGTGTGTGTGGCTCAGGCTGCTAAAAGCGATGTGTTGATTGGTTGACAATTATTCCTAAGACTGGTCCACAAGGATGTGTATGAATTAAGTTTGTATGTTTAAGGATTAAGTTTGAAGTAGACAAAGTTTACATTAGCTTTCCCTAGTCATTATCATCTTTCCTTTCATTTGTACAAATTAAATACTGCATGCTTCCCCCTGGCTTCTTTCCTAATTTGCTTGGTTGTATCTGAAAAGTCTTCAAATTTGCTATGGCTAATCCTCAAAGGAACAGAATGACGGGTCCTGAACTTCTGCAGCAAGGCTCCAAGTTTGGTTCTGAGAGTAATCTGGGCAGAATCACCTTCTGTCTTTGAGCATTAGTTTACTTACTTGAGTCTGTTCTCAAAACAAGGTTAATGTTACAGAGTGTAATTGAATGTCGTTCCTGAGATGTTACAGTAAGCATCATTTATGGCAAACCATATTCGGTTCGAAATCTCGTCAGCAACGCTCCATGAGGGCGTGAGGATGGGCAGCCTACAACTAGATGCCACCTTGCCGATCCAGAGAGTCCTTCCCTTCACTAACTGATTTTTGATTCATAAGGAGATCTGGCCTTTACCCTAGGGCTTCTTATTTCCTTTAAAACTCATGAAAAGAAACAGGAGTTTATGAAAATGAGCTATTTAAAAGACCATTCATTCCTCAAAAGCTGGCTCTTGCAACTCAGCTTTTCTCTTCGTCCGTCTCCACAGAGATCTGAAACATGACTCAAGTTCCCTAAGTCAGGAGGACATGTCTCTTTATTTCCCACAGGTTCCTCTGATCAGAGCATATATTTAAAATAGCGATAGCTTGCAAGATTGAATGAACAACCCCACACATGTTTCCATGCCTACACAGACTTATCAGGAAAGGTGGAGATGGCCTCTGAAAGGATGGGAGATCGGCACAGTGGTGTTAGGATTAACCAGAGTCTTCCTTGGCGGCTCAGACGGTAAAAGCATCTGCCTACAATGTGGGAGATCCGGGTTTGATCCCTGGGTTGGGAAGATCCCCTGGAGAAGGAAATGGCACCCCACTCCAGTACTC
Organism: Litocranius walleri; assembly: GCA_006410535.1. NCBI lineage: Eukaryota > Metazoa > Chordata > Mammalia > Artiodactyla > Bovidae > Litocranius > Litocranius walleri. The sequence continues at coordinate 1,470,310 of SJYG01000182.1, read as the reverse complement.
TTGCCTGGAAAATCCCATGGATGGAGGGGCCTGGTGGGCTACAGTCCCCGGGGTCACAAAGAGTCGGACACAACTGAGCGGCTTCACTTTCACGAGTTCCTCCATGAGCTATTTCTCAATTTAAAAAATAAAAACAGAGCCCAGCAGCTATGGGGCTGTGTGCTAAGAACCTTACGCATTATTTATGCCAACCTGAATGGCTCCAGGGCCTCTAGGAACCCTTGGTTTTTCCTCCTAGGCCTCTGCCCCCGGGAGGAACCCTGCTAGGGTGTCACTAACAGCCACCCCAAATCTTCACGGTCTCAGGACCTGAGTGATTCCACGGACGTCCACCTCAAAAACTTGGACACATCCTTTTATAGAGATATTGGATGGACCATCTCTTTGTGATTGTCTTAATGAAAATGGAATTCAGCTAGAATACATACATACACACAGTGCCCTCCCCCCTTTACACACACAGATTCTCTTGCTTCCAAACCCAATTGCGTTTACTTTTCTTTGATTTCCAGCCTGCCTTTTGGGGAGTGGAGAGCTACTTTGTTTGAGGCAATTTCAGTGAATGGGTCACCTGACTGCCTTACTTCTGCATGGCCAACACATGCATGATAACAATTAACGAAAGGAAGGGTGTTGATGATAGCGTCTAGTATCCGATTTTCAGCCCTTAAATTTTCCCTATATGTGCACGGATCCTATCACCTCTGGGAGAGCTCTTATTAATCTCAGTGTCAGAGCTGTTTCAACAAATCTACTGTAATAATGAAAAGTCATCTTATCACACTTTGCTCTCAGTAAATTTTCCATTCTTTGATAAGGCTGCAAGCAACTGGGAAGTAATTGATCTGTAATTAGTGTGGCAGCTGCTGAAGGGAGTGGTGCTGGGGTTTCATCATTTATCTGCCCAGCACAGCGCATCCTGCACTGGAACTCTAAATTATTTAGCATTCCTTTCAAATACAAATGGTCTCAATAGGTTCTCCATTCTTTTCAGAACTTTCCGAAGAGGAGGCTAACGTTTAAATGTGTGATTGTCTGTCACCAGGGCGGTGCTTACAGGGTCTGTGAGTGGAAGGGCATCATTGTTCACACATGACTTGCCCGCTGAAGCCAGCCGGCGCTGTGAATGGGGAAGGACGGAGGCTCTTTGATCTCAACCAAACTTGCACCATTTATCTTTCAAATGCATGAAAGCTTTTGATAAATGTCAATTTGACAATTAAATTCTTCAAGGGCCACAATACATCACCATCAGAGCGTCTGTTTTTGAAGGTTGGTCAGCCATGACATCTTTCAGCGGACAGCAGCGAGCAGAAGTCAGAGGGGAAACGACAGCTCTCAGGCCTTGCTCTCCCCCACGTGGTGTTTCTGTCTCTTGCTGAGTAAAAGGTTCCGAATCTTTTCCTTCAAGACAAGGCACAGCTCTGATGGCAGAATGTAAGGTCTGCCTCGCAACCCAAAGGGATTGTGTTCAGGATCTGTTCTCTGAAAGTTGGGGAGGAAGTGAATGAAAGTCTTTTGGTCATTTGCCCTTTTTAACGTTCTGTTTGCTATATACATATATATACACACACGCTCTATTTGCTACATATATATACACACCTACGTACATATACACACACAGTGAGTGAAGTCACTCAGCCGTGTCTGACTCTTTGTGACCCCGTAGACTGCAGCCCACCAGGCTCCTCTATCCATGGGATTCTCCAGGCAGGAATACTGGAGTGGGTTGCCATTCCCTTCTCCAGGGGATCTTCCTGACCCAGGGATTGAACCTGGGTCTCCAGCATTGTAGGCAGATGCTTTAATGTCTGAGCCACCAGGGCTGGTATATATACACAAACATATATGCATACACTTACATATAGGTTACATATATAGGCTTTATATATTTATATGTATAGATTGCTATTCTCAAAGCTATCTATTTTCCGTGTGTTTGGCAAGAGACAAGGTAAGCCTCGCATTCTCAGAGGTCTCAGAGTTAGTCGAAGGAGTGGAGTAGAATGACTGAGTTAGGACTCTGGTTTCATGTAAAACCCAGTTCAGTGATGAAAACCATTAAGAGAGAGTGTGGACTGTAGCTGTAGTGTGACAAGGATGGAGTAATTAAACAGGAGGCACGAGGGTGGGAGGTGAGATCTCACCTTCAAGGCCATGACAGCCTCTGGGGTACGGGAACTACAGAGTTATTACATGCCTAAGCTTGGATCTTCCTAGGCATCTCTGAGAACTAAAATAGCCATCAGATCATGAAGAGGGACTGGCCTCTGGCTTCTCAGGGCTGGTGTTCAAAAGCACTTCTCTTCTTTGCTCTTTTTGCTCCCCGAAAACTCAACCCTTACTGGAAGAATGACAATTGTAATGTGACATTTTGAAATGTTTCACATGAAAGATTGTCTCGTACTCCATGGTTGTGAAGGAGTTTCTGAAGCACTGGCAAAGGAGCATGCTTTGGACACAGCAGCAATGCCTCTGTGATCACCTTTTAAGCTCTCCCCTCATCATAGGCAGTGCTGCCGTGGCCCAGCGTGGCCCCGCCACCCAGACATTTGGCACGGATATGATGCTATCTTTTGACAAAACTGACATTTCAGTATGATTGTGAAGAAGACTAAAGCTGCCAGATCAGCTGGCTGACCTGCTGAAAATACAGACATAAGATGCTGCTCTGATGTCTGCGTGGGACCTTTTCTCAAGGACAGAGGAGAATCGCTGTAATCCTTACTATCTCCAAGAAAAAAGTGAAAAAGAACCAACGGACTGAGTGTCTTGAGGGCATCTCACTGTTTCCAACACAGATTAATTTTTTGGATGGGCTATCATGCAGTATTGTCAATCAAACCCTCCTAGGATTGTAGCGTGCCATCTGCCCTCAGTACAGCTGGAGTCATGAATGCTGAAAGTTAGCTACGAAAGAAATGGAGGTCATGTCCCTGACTTTCAAAATGTTTACAGACTCTAACTTTTTGTTAAGGACTGAGCATAACAATTACTTTGAGTTGGTGCCGACAGAGGATATTTGCCATGGGTTTAAGGTTATTTCATGATGGTAAAGATGGGGGGAAATGTTATTTTGGTTACTGTCATTTCAAAGTATCATTCTTAATAGCGCCCACAACTCTAGACAAAATTTACCACGTGGTCATTTAGCTCATCTGTGGCAGCCATGGAATATTTAAGCCTTTGTCCTGCTAAGCCTATTAACAGAAGGTACACACATGCTTGCAAGTAAAATCCTCTTTTCTGCTTTGCTTGTATTTTCTCCAACTATATCTTATTGGGTACACTTAAGAGATCCGTAAATAAGTCAGCCTCTACTGATGGATAAACAATTATCTATTTCCAAGTACTGATATTCAGATAGTCTGTATTTCACAATGCATGTTTTTAAGAGAATGGCAACGTCCTTTGGAATGACACTGATGATGGAATATACTCCTAAAATTCCATTCTCTATGTAAATTATCTACTGAAATATCACTGAATGAATCAGGCACATTAAACATGAAATCAGAGAGAAAATTAATCTGCATTTGAAAATCTCATCATTTTCCCCCAGGCAGCATTTGGTAAGTATCGCACGTCATCTAGCATGCTCCCCGCATCACTGGATAAATTGCTTCCAGAGCCGTGTAGAGTTTGGCCTTTTCACTGACTTCTGATTCTCACATGCTGTAGGAGGGACCTAGACATAGCATGGTAGGTGAGGTCTGAGGCAGAAGCACGCATATCAGGCCCGTATATCATGTCTAAATATTCAAGACTTATACATGATGTCTAAAAATGATGTTACACATTTGAACTAGCGCTTGGGATTTCCTAGTGGTCCAGTGGCTAAGACTCTGTGCTCCTAATCCGGGGGCCCCAGGTTTGATTGCTGGTCAGCGACCCAGGTCCCCGATGCTGCAACTAAGAGTTCACAGGCTGCAACGGGAAATCCTGTGTGTCACCACCAAGAGCTGGTGCAGCCAAATATATAAAATATTCTTAAAAACTAGCACTCAATATGTTTATTCTTCTACCTTGATAAATATATGTTCCTAGTAATGAAACTGAGCAATGCATTAAAAGAAGCAGAATTTTTATATGACTGAAAGTCACCAGAACATACAAGATGACAGAATTCAGTTACTTTTGCACATATATGGATGTTTTGTTGATGTGCAGCTAATGTTTGGATGAATAATAAAATAAGACATATATAATTCATAAGTTATTATATATTTATCCCCTAAATTTTTTTCTTGCTTTCCTTTTAACGAAATTATGTTTAGCAAATTATGTTTATTTGCTCTTAAAATTTTTATTTAGGTGAAATTCACGTAAAATTTTACCATTTTAAAGTGAACAATCAGTGGCACTTGCTATAGTCACAATGTTATGGAATCTACTACCCAAATACTTTCGTGACCTCAGAAGGAAACCCCATACCCTTTAAGTACTTACTCTCCATTTCCCACTCCCACAACCCCAGCAATCATGAATAAAATTATATTGCAATGCTTAAGATCTTTTTTTCATAAATTTTTGTTCTACTGCCCAAAATCATTGGAAGCATTAAATATAAAAAGGGGTGTGTGTGTGTGTTAGTTGCTCAGCGTCGTGTCTGACTCTGTGACCCCATGGAATGTTGCCCGCCAGGCTCCTCCATCCATGGGATTCTCCAGGCAAGAGTACTGGAGTGGGGTGCCATGCCCTCCTCCAGGGGATCTTCCCTACCTGGGGCCTGAACCCGGGTCTCCCACACTGCAGGCAGACTCTTTACCATCTGCACCACCAGGGAACCCCGAATATAAAAGGTACTACTAGTCACCAAATATATGAAACTCAAATGTATTTTCATCAAAAACCTAAACCACTGGGTGGGAGGGACGGCGTGCTGCCCTGCAGATGCTGGATCTGCTCGCTGGCCCCGTGGCTGCACCTGCCTGGCTGCACCTGCCCGGCTGCACCTGCCCCGCTGCACCCGCCCCGCTGCACCCGTGACCTTGGGGGCAGACAGGATGCGGCTGTGTCCAGGCTCAGTGCTCAGAACATTGGATGCGAACGATGCTATGTGGCTGGACACTGCCAAGACAAGCACAGGGCGAACAAACAAAAATGGCTAGAGTCAAAATTTATCATTAATTTTTTTCTATTTTTCCAAAAAGTGATTTCTTTTCTACATTAAAATTTTAAAGTAAAACATAATACAATTATTGAATACATAAATTTTTCATAAGTTTTCAAAACTAAAGTTGACTTTTAAATGAGCTTTTCAAAAGTTGTATTTTTTTTGCAAAAATAAAAACAATTTTAATGTGCAGTGTTCATTTACAGTATGATACCAACATATATACAAATTTAAAATTAATATTATTTTATAGTGCAAAGGATTCCTCAGCTACTGCTTGAAACTGTTGCAAATGTCATGCTAAGATGTGGGTACCACCAGAACAATGAAAAGGGACATGACTGAAAAAAAAACAAGGAAACTTCGTACCAGTGTTGTGCTGCTGAACCAGCATGAGGAATGAGGGGGTGTGTCCTGAGTAGTAGTGTTTAAATACTATTTAAGTAGTATTTAAGGCTACCAGTGACTTAAAATCTAGCTTGCAAAAATTCCTGCCTCTTAAACCATTGGTTCTTGGGAGCTGGCATGAGTAGGCTCCAGGAGTCCACTACTTGTCACCTTGGGAGATGATACTCGGTTAGGCAGGATTTGTAACATTTACGCTATCTGTGACTTAATTTGTCTTTTCTCATGCCCAAGCATCCTCCATTCAGGGACCCCCACGCTCAGAAGCAGTTTCCCTCTGTGATGTAGAGGGAAGCTCCAGCCCCAGAGTTTCAGGACCCAGTTCCCTTTTGTTGCAAAGACAGAGGGCCAGAAATGCGGAAAAGCGTTTCTCTGGAGCCTCAATGGTGTTAATGAAAAGATGGATGTTCAGGGATTCTAGTCACTGTGTGCCAATGCTGAGCATCAGATTCAGAGAGAAGAAGGCTCCTGTGTATTATTTAATCAATTTTATGTGTTTGCAAAATTCAGAGTCCTTTAAATTACGGAGCCCCAGGGTCCCTTAACTGATAAGTGAAACTGCTTATCAATCAGATCAACTGTACTAATTACGTTTGTTAGGTCGATCTCTTTTTTGAGGTTTTGACCTACCTGATCTGTTGCAAACTCAAGAGAATTAAAATCTTCCACGTCTAGGACTTCAATCTATTTTTCCTCATACATCCTTGTGGTTTTGATATGCATTTTTCTCATGATTAATGATGTGCAACAGATGAAAGGTGCTATTTGTATATTTCCTTTGGAAAAACGTCTCCTCAAATCCTTTGCTTATTTAAAATATTGGGTTATTTGTCTTTCTACTGTTGAATTCTGATAATTTTTATATATTCAAGCCTTTTATCACATATAAGATTTACAAATACTTTTCCTGTGTTGTGGCTATCTTTTCACTGTGTTGATAGCATCTTTTGAAGCACTAAAGTTTTTAATTTTAATGAAGTCCAATTTATCTAACTTATCTATATATTTTTCTTTGGTTGCTTGTCTCTTAGGATTCTCATACCTAAGAATCCACTGCCTAACCCAAGGTCATGAAGATTTACTCCAACGCGTTGTTCCACATTTTATACTTTTGGCTCTTATATTTAGATCTCCGACCCATTTTTAAGTTAATTTTGTATATGGTGTAAAGAACGAGTCCAACTTTATTCTTTTGCATATGGATATACAGTTGTCTCAGTATTGTTTGTTCAAAGGATCATTCTTTTACCCATTCAACATTCATGACACCCTTGTCAGAAATATTCTGGCAGTAGAAAAGAGTGTGTTTTGGGTCTCAGCTGTATTCTGTGAGTTTATATGCCTACCCTGGTGCCATTATCACACTGTCTTGATTACTATGGCGCTATAGCAAATCTTGAAATTATGATGTTAGTGTCCTCAAGCATTGCCTTATTGGAAACTGTGTTGGCTACTCTGGGTGACATGCACTTTCATATGAGGTTTAGGATTGGCTTACCAATTTCTTCAATAAAGGCATCTGAAATTTTTATAAGAACCATATTGAATATATAGATGAATTTGGGGATTATTGTCATTTTACTACTATATTTTTACTATATATTTACTACTATATTAGGTTTCCTGACTCATAAAGATGAGACATCATTCCATTGATTTAGGTCGTTAATTTTGTTCAACAATGTTTTGTAGTTTTCAGTGTCCAAAGAGCTTGCTCTTCTTTTGTTTAATTTACTGCTACTTTTTTGTTTCAGGTGCTACTGTAAACAGACTTATTTCTTAAATTTTAATTTCAATTGTTCATTGCTAGTATGTAAAAAATATAATCAAATTTTATATCCTACAACTTTGTTGATGTCATTTAGTAGCTCTAATAGTGTTGTGTGGAGGGGGTGTATATTTGTATTCCTTAGGATTTTCTATATACAAGATCATATCATCTGCAAATAGAGATAATTTTACTTTTCATTTTCCAATCTGGATGCTGAAAGTTCTTTTTCTTGCTGAGGGTGAAAGAAGAGAATGAAAAGGCTGGCTTAAACCTCAACATTCAAAAAGCAAAGATTGTGGCATCTGGTTCCATCACTTCATGGCAAATTGGTAGGGAATAAGTGGAAAGAGTGACAGATTTTATTTTCATGGGCTCCAAAATTACTGTGGTTGGTGACTGCAGGCATGAAATTAAAAGATACTTGCTCCTTGGAAGAAAAGCTATGACAAAAACCTCAGTTCAGATCAGTTCAGTCGCTCAGTCATGTCCAACTCTTTGTGACCCCATGAATCGCAGCACGCCAGGCCGCCCTGTCCATCACCAACTCCCGGAGCTCACTCAGACTCACGTCCATCAAGTCGGTGATGCCATCCAGCCATCTCATCCTCTGTCATCCCCTTCTCCTCCTGCCCCAAATCCCTCCCAGCATCAGAGTCTTTTCCCATGAGTCAACTCTTTGCATGAGGTGGCCAAAGTATTGAAGTTTCAGCTTTATCATCATTCCTTCCAAAGAAATCCCAGGACTGATCTCCTTCAGAATGGACTGGTTGGACAGCCTTGCAGTACAAGGGACTCTCAAGAGTCTTCTCCAACACCACAGTTCAAAAGCATCAATTCTTCGGCGCTCAGCCTTCTTCACAGTCCAACTCTCACATCCATACATGACCAAAGGAAAAACCATAGCCTTGACTAGACGGACCTTTGTTGGCAAAGTAATATCTCTGCTTTTTAATATGCTATCTAGGTTGGTCATAACTTTCCTTCCAAGGAGTAAGCGTCTTAATTTTATGGCTGCACAGTCACCATCTGCAGTGATTTTGGAGCCCAAAATAATGAAGTCTGACACTGTTTCCACTGTTTCTTCATCTATTTCCCATGAAGTTTTGGGACCGGATGCCATGATCTTTGTTTTCTGAATGTTGAGCTTTAAGCTAACTTTTTCACTCCCCTCTTTCACTTTCATCAAGAGGCTTTTGAGTTCCTCTTCACTTTCTGCCATAAGGGTGGTGTAATTTGCATATCTGAGGTTATTGATATTTCTCCCGGCAATCTTGATTCCAGCTTGTGCTTCTTCCAGCCCAGCATTTCTCATGACAAACCTAGACAGCATATTAAAAAGCAGAGGCATCACTTTGCCAACAAGGGTCTTTATAGTCAAAGCTATGATTTTTCCAGTAATCATGTATGGATGTGAGAGTTGGACCATAAAGAAGTATGCTTTTGAACTGTGGTGCTAGAGAACACTCTTGAGAGTCCCTTGGACCACAAGAAGATCAAACCAGTCAATCCTAAAGGAAATCAACCCTGAATATTCATTGGAAGGACTGATGCTAAAGCTGAAGCTCCAATATTTTGGCCACCTGATGTGAAGAGTCAACTCATTGGAAAAGACCCTGATGCTGGGAAAGACTGAGGGCAAGAAGAAAAGGGAATGATAGAGGATGAGATGGTTGGATGGCATCATTGACTCAATGGACATGAGTCTGAGCGAACACCAGGAGATAGTGAAGGATATGGAAGCCTGTAGTGTTGCATGGAGTGTTGGATATTCACGGTGCTGCAAAGAGTTGGACACGACTTTGTGATTGAACAAGAGCAATTGCCCTGATTAGAATCTCTTGTACAATGCTGAACAGAAATGGCAAAAGCATAACTCCTTGTCTTCTTCTTGATTTTAGGTAAAAAGCATTTCATCTTTCACAATTAAGATGTCAGGCATGGTTTTTCATAGGTGACCTTGATTATGTTGAGGAAAGTTTCTTCCATTCCTAGCTGTTTTTTGTAACATTTTTTCATGAAATGGAGATAGATTTTGCCAAATATTTTTTTCTGCATCTATTCAGATGATATGTAGTTTTTGTCCTTTAACTCTATTAATATTGTGTTGCTGATTTTCAGATGTTAAACTAACATTATACTTCTGAGATAAATCCCATTTAGTCATGATGTATAATCCTCTTCATATATATTGCTAGGGTTTTTTTGCTATGATTTATTGATGATCTTTTTCTTTATATAAAGAGTATTGATTGTGGTTTTCTTTTTTTGTGAGGTCTTTGTCTGACCTTGGTATCAGAGTAATTCTGGCCTCATAGAATGAGTTGGAAAGTTTTCCCACTTCTTCATTTTTTGGGGGGGAAAAATTTCATATTAACTCTTGTTTGAGCATTTGGTATTGTTTTACCAGTGAAGCCATGTTTTGCTGGACTTTTGGAAATTTTTAATTACGAATTCTTTTTTTTTTTTTTACTTGTTAAAAGTCCTTTTCAGATTTTCCATTTCTTCTTGAGTCAGTTCTGATAGAAAGTATCTTTTAGGAATTTTTCTGGACTAGTTTATCTAGTCTGTCAGTATACAATTGTTCATAGTATCTCTTACAATGCTTTTTATTTCTGTAGGGTGTGAAGGACTCTTGCCTGGAAACTCCCATGGATGGAGGATCCTGGTGGGCTGCAGTCCATGGGGTCGCTGAGGGTCGGACATGACTGAGTAACTTCACTTTCACTTTTCACCTTCATGCATTGAAGAAGGAAATGGCAACCCACTACAGTGCTCTTACCTGGAGAATCCCAGGGACGGGGGAGCCTGGTGGGCTGCCATCTCTGGGGTCACACAGAGTCGAACACGACTGAAGCGACTTAGCAGCAGCAGGGAGCAGGGTGTGAAGGATGTCTTTTCTCTGATTTCTGATTTTAATAATTTGAGGTTTACCACCTTTTTATCTTGTCCATTCTAGCTAAAGTTTTGTTAATTTTTAAAAAATTATTTCAAGGAAATGACTTTCGATTCCATTGAGTTGTTTCCATCATTTTCCTATTCTCTTGTCTCATTTATTTCTGCCTAATTTTCATCATTTCTTTCCTTCTTTTCAGTTTGAGATTGATTTGCTCCTCATTTTCTAATTTCTTAAAATGCAAGGTTAGGTCATAAATTTGAGGTCTTTTTTTCCCCTTTTTGATATAGACACAGTTATAATTTCCATCTAAGCACAACTTTAGCTTTATTTCATAATTTTTGATATGCTATATATTCATTTTTCATCTCAAAGTGTTTTCTGATTTCCCTTATGAAATTTTTATTTGGCACTTTGCTTTGGAGTGGGTGTGGTTGTTGTTTTATTTCCATATATTTGGGAATTTCCAGAATTTCCTTGGTGTTGATTTCTAATCTAATTCCATTGTGGTTAGAGTATATATTTTATATGATTTCAACTTTTAAAAAATGTCAAGTCTTATTTTATGGTTTAATATATAGTGAACTTCCTGATGTTCAAGCTGGTTTTAGAAAAGGTAGAGGAACCAGAGATCAAATTGCCAACATCCGCTGGATCACAGAAAAAGCAAGAGAGTTCCAGAAAAACATCTATTTCTGCTTTATTGACTATGCCAAAGCCTTTGACTGTGTGGATCACAAGAAACTGTGGAAAATTCTGAAAGAGATGGAAATACCAGACCACCTGACCTGCCTCTTGAGAAATCTGTATGCAGGTCAGGAAGCAACAGTTAGAACTGGACATGGAAAAACAGACTGGTTCCAAATAGGAAAAGGAGTACGTCAAGGCTATATATTGTCACCCTGCTTTTTTAACTTATATGCAGAGTACATCATGAGAAACACTGGGCTGGAAGAAACACAAGCTGGAATCAAGATTGCCGGGAGAAATATCAATCACCTCAGATATGCAGATGACACAACCCTTAGGGCAGAAAGTGAAGAGGAACTCAAAAGCCTCTTGATGAAAGTGAAAGAGGAGAGTGAAAAAGTTAGCTTAAAGCTCAACGTTCAGAAAACGAAGATCATGGCATCGGTCCCATCACTTCATGGGAAATAGATGGGGAAACAGTGGAAACAGTGTCAGACTTTATTTTGGGGGGCTCCAAAATCACTGCAGATGGTGACTGCAGCCATGAAATTAAAAGACGCTTACTCCTTGGAAGAAAAGTTATGACCAACCTAGATAGCATATTCAAAAGCAGAGACATTACTTTGCTGACTAGGGTCCGTTTAGTCAAGGCTATGGTTTTTCCTGTGGTCATGTATGGATGTGAGAGTTGGACTGTGACGAAGGTTGAGTGCCGAATTATTGATGCTTTTGAACTGTGGTGTTGGAGAAGACTCTTGAGAGTCCCTTGGACTGCAAGGAGATCCAGCCAGTCCATTCTGAAGGAGATCAGCCATGTGATTTCTTTGGAAGGAATGATGCTAAAGCTGAAACTCCAGTACTTTGGCCACCTCATGCAAAGAGTTGACTCTTTGGAAAAGACTCTGATGCTGGGAGGGATTGGGGGCAGGAGGAGAAGGGGAAGGCCGAGGATGAGATGGCTGGATGGCATCACTGACTCGATGGACGTGAGTCTGAGTGAACTCCGGGAGATGGTGATGGACAGGGAGGCCTGGCGTGCTGCGATTCATGGGGTCGTGAAGAGTCAGACACGACTGAACTGAACTGATTGTTCAAGTCTTCTATTTTGCTCAAGTCTTCCATCTTCTGCTTAGGTGTTCTATCTTTTATTTAACATGAAGTATTTTAGTTCCCAATTACGGTGGACTTTTCTATTTCTCCCCTTACTTTTGTGATTTTTTTTTAAAAATTCATGGATTTGAAGGCTTTGTTTCTGTGCAGAAGTTTTAATTTTTAAGGATAAATGTCTTTTTAATGATAAGTCCACATTTGGGTCTCAGTTTTCTCTGATACATGGTATGCCCGTTCAATTTGTAGTATTAAATACATTTTTAAATGATAAAAAATTTATTAAATTATATTATTAAATATTTTCCCATTATTTTGACTTCATAATTGTGTGGCCTCTAATTATGTGAATGTTGCATCTCCTTTGCCAGTGTCCGTCTGTGCCTACAATTTTTCTTTCCAAATATATTTAATTCTTAAAAAATGTCTATTTCTTTTTTCCCTACATTACTGACTTGTATTCTCTTACTGACTTTTCTTCCTTAGAATCCTTCCAGTTCTATTTTTACTTCTAGGACAGTTTTGTTCTCTTCTAATTCTTTCCTTGGTTCTGCTGGTTCGTGTTTCATCTCTCCCGCTGGCTCATCTCTTCCTATTATTTTATAATTCTATATTGTGATGTCCCTGGAGGTAATTTTTTAATTCAAAAAATAATGGGAAATATTTTATAACTATATTCGTTTTCTCTATGGAAATACATCCTGTGGGTGAGAGTGTTATTTATCTGTGGTTTGTTTGCTGTTACCGTCATAACAAAAGACCATAAACTAGGTAGCTTCCACAACAGAAAAGTATTTCTTATAGTTCTGAGCCTGGAGTTTCAAGATCAGGGTTTTTGGCAGATTCAGTTTCTCTTAAAGCTTCTCTTCAAGCTTTGCCAATGACCTTGGCCTTCTCATGGTGCTCTTACATGGACTTTCCTCTGTATACACCCCTGGTGTCTCTTCTGAGACCTCTTAAAAGGACAACAGTCCTATTGGGTAAGGACCCCTCCCTTCTAATCTCATTTAACCTTAACCACTTCCTTAAAGACCTGTCTCCAAATATAGCCACCTGGAGGCTTGGGGTTTCAACGTATGAACTTCGGGGAGGCAATTATAGTTCAGTCTATAACGGTCAATAACTTTTGTTTTCATTTTAATTCCTTTTTTTTTTTAATGGAATCTCTGTATTGATGCTGGGCCTATTCTTTATTTCTTATCACTAAATGAGTTGAATTTTCCCATACCAACTATTTAATTTTATAGCTTCCTCTTTTTCTCCAAATCAAAATTGGCCCAGTAGAAGGCCACACAAAGCTGCCACCCATCATTCCAAATAAAGTATATATGGCTTGTTTGTTTCCGACTGCCTCTCACCTTTAGGAAATGTATTTAAAAGTGAAGTATAATTTATATACAGTAAAATGCACTAATCTTAAGTGTTCAAGTTGATGAACTGACAACTGCTCATACCTTGTAAGCCCCAGCCGTATCAAGATATGGGACATTTCATCACACAGTAAAGCTTCTACCTGTCAATCAATACCCCTTCCCACCTCCATTATCTTGCATGTCAAACGCTATTCTGATTTTTATCACTATAGTTTTGCCAGGCCTATGATTTCATACAAATGGGATCACATATCATGTGCTCTTTTGTATAGGGCTTCTTTCACTCTGCAAAATTTGAGCTTAATTCCTGTTGTTGGGTAAAACAGCAGTTCTTTCTTTTTTATTGGTGAATAGGGTTTCAGTGTAAGATGACACCACAAGTTGTCTACCTGTTCTCTTGGTGGATGTTTGAGTCCTTCCTAGTCCTGATTGTTATGCCTAAAACTGGTATGAAAATTCTTGTGCATGTATTTTAATAGAGAAATGGGTTAATCTTGGGGAAAGACCTGGGAGTGGAAAGCTGTGTCATCGATAGATGGATTTTTAACTTTATATATCAATCAAAGATGTACAATTTTATATCTGTGCTGGAAATATATGAGAATTTCACATTCTCATCAACACTTCATTTTATGAAGTCATTTTAATTTCATCCATTTTCACAGGCTGCGGTGATATGCTACACAACATTTGTGAACACTTTGATCAATCATATATCTTCCATTACAGAGGTTCCTTTGCCCTTTGTGGTGACTCCTGCCAAAGAGAAGTTCTGGCCTTTGCTTTTGTCTTCTGAAAGGTAATCTATATCATATCTCATTGGAGTGTCTCTGTTTAGGTCAGAGGCTGGCCACCAAAAGATTAACCACATGAGCAGAGAGCAGGTGCTTTGGGTCACAGGGGGTCAATCAGCCTTGCTGTTGTTCAGTCACTCAGTTGTGTCCGACTCTTTGCAATCCCACGGGAGGCAGCACACCAGGCTTCCCAGTCCTTCACCATCTCCCAGTTTGCTCAAACTCATGTTCATTGAGTCAATGATGCCACCCAACCATCTCATCCTCTACTGTTCCCTTCTCCTGCCTTCAGTCTTTCCCAGCATCAGGCTCTTTTCCAATGAGCTGGCTCTTCTCATCAGGGGGCCAAAGAATTGGAGTTTAGGCTTCAGCATCAGTCCTTCCAATGAATATTCAAGGTTGGTTTCCTTTAGGATTGACTGGTTTGATCTCCTTGCAGTCCAAAGGACTCTCAAGAGTCTTCTCCAGCACCACAGTTCGAAGGCATCAGTTCTTTGGTGCCCAGCCTTTTTTATTGTCCAGCTCTTGCATCTGCACGTGACTACTGGAAAAGCCAAAGCTTTGACTATACTGACCTTTGTAGGCAAAGTAATGTCTCTACTTTTTAATACACTGTCTAGGTTTGCCATTGCTTTCTTTCCAGAACAAGCATGTTTTAATTATCATGGCTGCAGTTACTGTACACAGAGATTTGGAACCCAAGAAAATAAAAGTCTCTCACTGTTCCCGTTGTTTCCACATCTATTTGCCATGAAGTGATGGAGCTGGATGCCATGGTGTTTGTTTTTTGAATGTTGAGTTTAAAGGCAACTTTTTCGATCTCCTCTTTCACCTTTATCTTTAATTAAAGAGGCTCTTTAATTCCTCTTTGCTTTCTGCCATAAGAGTGGTGTTATCTACATATCTGAGGCTGTTGCTATTTCTCTCCACAATCTTGATTATCGCATGTGCTTCATCCAGCCCAGAATTTCACAAGATGTACTCTGCATATAAGTTAAATAAACAAGGTGACCATATACAGCCTTGATGTACTCTTTTCCTAATTTTGAACTTATCTGTTGTTCCATGTCTAGTTCTAATTGTTCCTTCTTGTGCTGCATACAGGTTTCGCAGGAGATAGGTAAGGCGGTCTGATATCCCCATCTCTTAATTTCCCAGTTAGTTGTAAAATTTACATAGCCAAAGCCTTTAGCATAGTCAGTGAATCAGAAGTAGATGTTTTCTGGAATTCTCTAACTTTTTCTATGACTCAGGGGATGTTAACAATTTGATCTCTGCTTCCTCTGCCTTTATAAATCCAGCTTGTGCATCTGGAACCTCTTGATTCGCATACTGTTGAAGCCTAGCTTGAAGGATTTTGAGCTTTATTTTGCTAGCATGTGAAATGAGTGCAACTGTGCAATAGTTTGAACATTCTTTGGCATTGCCCTTCTTTGGGCTTGGAATGAAAACTGACATTTTACAGTCCTGTGGCAACCGCTGAGTTTTCCAAATTTGCCAGCATATTGAGTACAGCACTTTAATAGTATCATCTTTTAGTATTTGAAATAGCTCAGCTGGAACTGCTTACCTGTAAAGAATCTGCCTGCAATGTAGGAGACCCTGGTTCGATTCCTAGGTTGGGAAAGTCCCCTGGAGAAGGGAATAGCTACGCTCTCACAATAAACTGTGGACAATTCTGAAAGAGATGGGAATACCAGACCACCTAACTTGCCTCTTGAGAAATCTGTATGCAGGTCAGGAAGCAACAGTTAGAACTGGACATGGAACAACAGACTGGTTCCAAATAGGAAAAGGAGTGCGTCAAGGCTGTATATTGTCACTCTGCTTATTTAACTTCTATGCAGAGTACATCATGAGAAACGCTGGACTGGAAGAAACACAAGCTGGAATCAAGATTGCTGGGAGAAATATCAATAACCTCAGATATGCAGATGACACCACCCATATGGCAGAAAGTGAAGAGGAGCTAAAAAGCCTCTTGATGAAAGTGAAAGAGGAGAGTGAAAAAGTCGACTTAAAGCTTAACATTCAGAAAACGAAGAACATGGCATCCAGTCCCATCACTTCATGGGAAAGAGATGGGGAAACAGTGTCAGACTTTATTATTTGGGGCTTCAAAATCACTGCAGATGGTGACTGCAGCCATGAAATTAAAAGACGCTTACTCCTTGGAAGAAAAGTTATGACCAACCTAGATAGTATATTCAAAAGCAGAGACATTACTTTGCCAACAAAGGTCCATCTAGTCAAGGCTATGGTTTTTCCTGTGGTCATGTATGAATGTGAGAGTTGGACTGTGAAGAAGACTGAGTGCCGAAGAATTGATGCTTTTGAACTATGGTGTTGGAGAAGACTCTTGAGAGTCCCTTGGACTGCAAGGAGATCCAACCAGTCCATTCTGAAGGAGATCAGTCCTGAGTGTTTTTTGGAAGGACTGATGCTAAAGCTGAAACTCCAGTACTTTGGCCACCTCNAATTGATGCTTTTGAACTATGGTGTTGGAGAAGACTCTTGAGAGTCCCTTGGACTGCAAGGAGATCCAACCAGTCCATTCTGAAGGAGATCAGTCCTGAGTGTTTTTTGGAAGGACTGATGCTAAAGCTGAAACTCCAGTACTTTGGCCACCTCATGCGAAGAGTTGACTCATTGGAAAAGACTGATACTGGGAGGGATTGAGGGCAGGAGGAGAAGGGGATGACAGAGGATGAGATGGCTGGATGGCATCACGGACTCGATGAACGTGAGTCTGAGTGAGCTCCGGGAGATGGTGATGGACAGGGAGGCCTGGCGTGCTGTGATTCATGGGGTCGCAAAGAGTCGGACACGACTGCGTGCCTGAACTGAACTGGCGCTCTCCAGTACTCTGGCCGGGATGATTACATGGACTATATAGTCATGGGGTCACAAAGAGGTGGAGAAGCTGAACGACTTTCACTTTCACTTTCTTTCAGCTCGAATTCCATCCCCTCCACTAGCTTTGTTCACAGTGATGCTTCCTAAGGCCCACTTGATTGCACAGCCCGGGATGTCTGGATCTAGGTGAGTGATTACACCCTCATGGTTATCTGGGTCATTAAGATCTTTTTTTGATAGTTCTGTGTATTCTCGCCCCCTCTTCTTAACATCTTCTGTTAGGTCCATACCATTTCTGTCTTTCATTGCACCCGTCTTTGCATGAAATAGTCTCTTGGTATCTCTAATTTTCTTGAAGAAATCTTTAGTCTTTCCCGTTCTATTGTTTTCTTCTATTTCTCTGCATTGTTCACTTTAAAAGGCTTTCTTACTTCTCATTGCTATTCTCTGGGTTTCTGCATTCAGATGGGAACATCTTTCCTTTTCTCTTTTGCCTTTCATTTCTTTCCTTTTTTCAATATTTGTAAGGCTTCCTCAGACAACCATTTTGCCTTTTTGCATTTCTTTTTCTTGAGGATGGTTTTAATCCCTGCCTCCTGTACAATGTTACAAACCGCCATCCGTAGTTCTTCAGGCACTCTATCAGATCTAACCCCTTGAATCTATTTGTCACTTTCACTGTATAATCACAAGGGAATTGATTTAGTCATACCTGAATGGTCTAGTGGTTTTCCCCACTTTCTTCAATTTAAGTCTGAATTTGGCAATAAGAAGCTCATGATCTGAGCCACAGTCAGCTCCCAGACTTGTTTTTGCTGATTGCATAGAGCTTCTCCATCTTTGGCTGCAAAGAATATAACAATCTGATTTCAGTATTGACCATCTGGTGATGTCCATGTGTAAAGTCTTCTCTTGTATTGTTGGAAGAGGGTGTTTGCTATGAGCAGTGCGTTCTCTTGGCCTCTGTTAACTTTTGCCCTGCTTCATTCTGTACTCCAAGGTCAAATTTGCCTGTTACTCCAGGTATCTCTTCACTTCTACTTTCACATTCCAGTCCCTTAATGAAAAGGAGGTTTTTCATTGGTGTTAGTTCTAGAAGGTCTTGTAGGTCTTCATAGAACCGTTCAACTTCAGCTTCTTCAACATTACTGGTCAGGGCATGTGGTTAGTCACTCAGGCATGTGAGACTCTTTGTGACCCCATGGACTGTAGCCCTTCAAGTGCCTCTGTCCATGGGGATTCTCCAGGCAAGAATACTGGATTGGACTGCCATGCCCTTCTCCAGGTGATCTCACCAGTCCAGGGATTGAACCCAGGTCCTTCGCATTGTAGGCAGATTCTTTACCATCTGATCCACCAGGGAAGCCTAGACTTGGATTAGTGTGATATTGAACGGTTTGCCTTGGAAACAAACCAAGGCAATTCTGTCATTTTTGAGATTGTACCCAAGCATTTCAGACTCTTTTTTTGACTACGAAGGGCTACTCCATTTCTTCTAAGGGGTTCTTGCCCACAGTAGTAGATAAAATTGTCATGTGCATTAAATTCGCCCATTCATGTCCATTTTAGTTCACGGATTCCTAAAATGTCTTTAGTCACTCTTGCCATTTCTTGTTTGACCACTTCCAATTTACCTTGATTTGTGGAGCTAATATTTTAGGTTCCTATGCCTTACTGTTTTTTACAGCATTGGACTTTCACCACCAGACACATCCACAACCGGGCGTTGTTTCACTTTGGCTCAGCCTCTTCATTCCTTCTTTAGCTATTTTTCTGCCCTTCTCCAGTAGTATCTGGAAACCTACCAACTTGGGGGCTGCAGTTCAGCTTTCATTGTCATATCTTTTTGCTTTTTCATACTGTTGATGGGGCTCTGAAGATAAGAATGCTGAAGTGGTTTGCCCTTCCCTTCTCCAGTGGGTCACGTTTTATCAGAACTCTCCACCATGACCCGTCCGTCTTGGGTGGTCCTACATGGCATGGCCCATGGTTTCACTGAGTTAGGCAAGGTCGTGGTCCATGCGATCTGTTTGGTTGGTTTTCTGTGATTGTGTTTTCATTCTGTCTACCCTCTGATCTATGAAGATGGCCTAGAGGCTGAGATTAATTGAAGGGGCAATCAATCAATCCTGCCAGTGTACTGAGTCCCCAGTAAGCACTGTGGACCACAAAGTTTAGATGAGCTTCCTAAGTTGGCAGTGGGCGTCCCAGATGGTGCAGTGGTAACGAATCTGCCTGTCGATGCAGGAGACACAAGAGACACTGGTTGATCCTGGGTTGGGACGATCCCCTGGAGTAGGAAATGGCAACCCACTCTAGTATTCTTGCCTGGAAAACTCCATGGACAGAGGATCCTGATGGGCTACAGTCGATGGGGGTGCAAAAATTCAGACATGAACTGAACACACAAGTTGGCAATACTCTGTGTGTACTGCTACACATCAGTGTTGGGAGGTAAAGCAGAAACTTCACATGTGGAACCCGTGCAGACTCTGTCCTAGAAGCCTCTTCCTCTGGCTGGTTTTCTGTATTTCCAGTAATAAACTGTAGCCATGAATAATAGCTTTCAGTGAGTTCTGTGAGTACTTCCAGAGAATTATTGAATCTGAAGGTAGTTTTGGAAACCCCTGATTGACCTTGAACTTGGTGTCAGAAGTGAGGGTGGTCTTTGGAGAATTCTGCCCTTAGGCCCTGTAATTCAGCAAATACTGGGCATGTCCCCTTTAACTGAACTTTCTTTGTTATTGAATTACAGATATTCTTTACATAATGTGAATACAAGCACTTGGCCAAATATATATGTAAGGCAAATATTTTCTCCTTGTGTGTGGAGTGCCTATTTACTTCTTTAACAGTAACTTTCAACGAGCAGAAGTTTCAACTCTGAAAAGTAAAATTCAGTATTGGCTTCTTTTATAGTTACTGCTATCTATGTGCTAAGAAGAATTTCCCATCCCTGGTGTCATAAAGATATTCTGTTTACTCTGGAAGTTTTATGCCCCTTATATGTATTTTAGAATTTGTTGATTATAACTGTCTCATATCTTCTCACTGAAAACGCTATTGACAAAAATTTCTTCATTTTCTTTTGTTTTTCTTGTCCACTGCTGACCTGTGCTGCTCTGTATACCAGAAGTCTACAACAATGTAATTTGAATTTAAAAAACCAATCCCAATATCCCATTAATTTCATATACTTCAAATCTGTTCCATTACCAAAAGGCATGGATTTCTAGCTCATTTAAAAGTAAACTTTATTCCAGGAGACTGCAGCACCAGCCCCAGAAAAGCCAAGTACATGATACTGAAAGAACACCGTGCTCCCGAGGAGGAGGAGGAGACTGGTGACATGTGCTTTTGGGGAGGGGCATGGGGAGATGGGGCCCCGGCGCTCCATGCAGATACTGTCAGCCAGTGTTTGAGGAAAGGGGGACAATGGAAGAGACAGGGCAAATGAGACCACGAAGCAGTTTTCAATCAAAGTGCTTCTTTTTTTTTTTCCTTAAAATAATATTTAGAAAATCTGTAATTCCTGTTTCTATGATAAACTTAAAACTCCCTCCCACAACCCTGAGAACTTTTGCAGACGCTGGTCTGGGCCAGTTGAAGGAATGAGAACTACATGCTCTTTGCAAAGGAAAGAAATATTTGGTTAACACTGTCTTAAGTAGGATTTGTATACTTAACTCCATTATGGATGTGAGAGTTGGACTACAAAGAAAGCTGAGCACCAAAGAATTGATGCTTTTGAACTGTGGGGTTGGAGAAGACCTGAGAGTCCCTTGGACTACAAGGAGGTCCAATCAGTCCGTCCTAAAGGAAATCAGTCCTGAATATTCATCGGAAGGACTGATGTTGAAGCTGAAACTCCAATACTTTGGCCACCTGATGCGAAGAGCTGACTCATTTGAAAAGACCCTGATGCTGGGAAAGACTGAAGGCAGGAGGAGAAGGGGACGACAGAGGATGAGATGGTTGGATGGCATCATTGACTCAATGGACATGAGTTTGAGTGAACTCCTGGAGCTGGTGATGGACAGGGAGGCCTGGTGTGCTGCAGTCCATGGGGTTGCAAAGAGTCAGACATGACTGAGCGACTGAACTGAATTGAACTGATTCTCAACTCATAAATGCAAGTATGTTGTCAAGTCCTACTTACCACTAGTAAAATGTGAATGGGCTCAGAATTTCAGTGTTGCAAGAGGTTAGGTGATAAGTTAGTAAGGAGAGTAAAAAGAAAGGGTATGACAGTGGGTTTAACTATTACTGGGTATCCTAGACTTAGTTGTGATGATGAGAGCTTACTCCTGTGACACTACAGCAGGATGGCGTTGCTGGGGGAGGCCTTTTGCATAGACATTTTTGTTGAGGTACCAACCAAATGTGTACCTACATGCTGTATATAAATATGAATTGTATTATTTGTAAAATAAGCATGTGGTTTTCCCATCCATCATTTCCTATCTAATAATCCAGAGCAATGACAATGTCTATATGAGTTACAACTAAGTAACTGTCAAATTTTATTTATGTTCCCTTTCCAACTTTTTATGGTAATAGTGACTAGTTCAAGAAATTGAGATGTTATATGAGCTTTTTGGTCCTGCTTGTAAAACTTAAGAGATTTAACTCATACTCTTTATAAAACCATCCTCACCTTTCTAATATGACAGTCTGAAAAGTTGTTTCAATAGGATATAGTCTGGAGCTTGCCCTCTCGGAATGGCTCTGAAAGTGCTTTGCAGTTTCCCTGTGTTTAGAAAGGCGAATGTAATTATTGCCATTGGCTATAAGACAGTAATTTCCTTTCACAAATGGCTGCTGAAATCACTATACCTAATGAAAGAATATTCAACTGGTTCTTGCTAAAGTAAATTCATGAAAAAAATGAAGCAGAACTCCTTGGAAAATAGAAAATACTCTCTGTCTTTTCTCTGTTTCCACAAAATGACAAGAGCATTAATGAACTGACAAATGAGCAGGGTGCCAGTTTCATCTGAGGACTTCACTACTTCAGAAATACAGGTGCAGATCACTATGTCTTTAGATTTATATTTCGAGATGAAATTTTAACACTGCAATACCCTTGATATATAATAAAATATAAATAATATTCAGCTGTTATGTTCCATGCTGAAATTATCCTACCAATTCTTATCATTTATCATTCTTTTCTAACTAAAGAAATCTATAACTCTTAAACTGACAAGTTCTAACTCTTTCATTTACTTTGAGACTGTGATTCTAGCAGGATTAATAAATTCACTTCTTGTCTCAGTTCAGTGGCTATCTATAATCTCTATTTGACATATTTTAATCCCCTCCCTAATTTCAATAAAAAGGTTTTTTAGAAACAATAAAAACAAAATAAGTGCATTGTATTCGCATTCACTGATTATATTCTGTAAGGCCCACCTATTAAAGCCACCAAGTCATTTGAACTTTTAATAGAATTGTATTCTGCTGATGGTGCTTTCCCTCTAGTTCATTTTGTGATGCAAAAACCCTGTAACAGCTTTTTCCAAAGTGTATTTCATAAAGTATCTGAGTCTTGCAGGATACTGTAGGTCTTGAGCCAAAATAAAGTGAAAGAGAAAGTGAAGTTGCTCAGTTGTGACCGACTCTTTGTGACCCCATGGACTGTAACCTACCAGGCTCCTCCGTCCATGGGATTCTCCAGGCAAGAATACTGGAGTGGGTTGTCATTTTCTTCTCCAGGGGATCTTCCTGACCCAGGGATTGAACCCTGGTCTCCCACTTTGCAGGCAGACACTTTAACCTCTGAGCCACAGGATTTAATTGGACTGCAAGGAGATCCAACCAGTCCATCCTAAAGGAAATCAGTCCTGAATATTCACTGGAAGGACTGAGGCTGAAGCTGAAACTCCAATACTTTGGCCACTTGATGTGAAGAGCTGATTCATTTGAAAAGACCCTGATGCTGGGAAAGACTGAAGGCGGGAGGAGAAGGGGACGACAGAGGATGAGATGGTTGGATGGCATCACCAACACAATGGACATGAGTTTGAGTAATCTCCTGGAGCTGGTGATGGACAGGGAGGTCTGGTGTGCTGCAGTCCACGGGGTCACAAAGAGTTGAACACGACTGAGTGACTGAACTGAACTGAACTGAAGGATTTAATTAGCAAGTATATTTGGGAAATTCTGAGTTAAGATACCTCTTTACTATAGAATTCTCAAGGATTTTGAAATGTTGGTATGTACTATGACTTTCTGAAAATGCCATGAATGTAAAACTTTTCTCAAATACTGGAAACCATGAAGTCTTTCAATGTATTTTTTTAAAATGAAAACAGGTTGTATCGGGTAAATATCCAAATTCCTTTTCTGTCAAGATACTGAAGTCAATCTTAAATCAATTAAAGAATAAAGAAATAAATTATGAAATACAATGTAGAATGTTATAGAGCTATTAGAAATAATTATTTAAAATATTTTAATGGTATGGGGACATGCTAATAACATAACAATATTGAGTAAAAATAGTATGTAACTATAGAGAATTTGGCAATATCACTGAAAGCGATTGAAAATTACTGAAAAATCACCAGATAATGAGTAGAAAATTACTGAAAGGAAATAAACACAGAGGGGAAAAGTGGCCATGGTTTTACGGCTTTTTTTTCCTTGAAGTTTTCTATAAAGTTTAATTTTTAGATATTAACATGTATTCAGTTCATAATATGAAGTTTCCCCTTCATGTCATTTTCTCCACTGTCATCAGCCCGTCATTATCTCTCTGTTCTGGCTGACTCTTCTTTCTGTCTGCCTCCCATCAATCTTCTGCATCAGGAGTCAGCAGTTGGGATGCTGCCTGTTTTTGTTCATAAAGTCCTATTGGAACACGGTCAGGCCGACTTGTTTATATATTGCCTGTGGTGGCTTTGCTCTATGGCAGAGCCAAGTAGTTCAGAGACCGAATAGCTTGCAAAGCCTAAAATATTCACCCCGTCACCAAGCTGGCACTAGAGAGGCAAACAGGCCCCCAGGATGCACTCTCAGGAGAGGGGTACTCCCTGTTGGCACAACGATGGACTCAGTTACGCGCATCACTCTCCTGTGCAGGAGCTGCCTGCGTGAGTTTGGGCCTCTGAGAAGCATGCAGTGGAAGAGCTGGACGAGCCAGAGATCTTTTGGAGGCAAGGCCTGTGAAACGAAGGAGGAAGCAGCAGCAGGAGGAGGTCTGTGCCGGGGAGGGGAGAATTCAGACCAACGTGTAGGTCTGACCCCTGTGACAGGAGAGAGGGGCAGGAGACCTGTCAGGGGGGCCTTTAGCACCGAGCTCTTCTGACCCAGCACGGGCCCAGGGGGAACCCAGGAGCAAGCCTGGCAGTAGAGCCTGAATCTCACACTGCCACCTCGGCACGAGCACCCTGCTGGGTCCACAGGGGCCAGTGCTGGAGGCTGTCCGCTGAACACACGCCTCAGGGCAAGTTCTGAAGGCACGTCTGGGCATGCTTACAGTACATGCCCATGTACGATTTGAGGTGTGTGGTGAAGGCTGTGGTTATACTTTCTTCAAATTCTCACACCCCCGATTTTAGGCTTGGGAAAGACTGGCTCCACGCCGGACTAAGGCCGCCCGGGATAGGTCATCCAGGGTCCCCGCTGAGCTCGGGTGGCTCCATCAGAATGAACTGTAGGCCTCTGATGCAGTGCGTGGGGTTTGTATCGGCCCTCTCTCCTTGAGTATGAGCAAGGAAGCACTTAACCCATGGTGGCCGGTTAGTCAACAGAGGGTTCAGCTAAAAGCATCCAAACACCCCGCTGAAGCAGCCCGTTAGGGTTACAGGAGAGGACCGGAGGGGCGAGGCGGCGGCCTCGGGTGGGTGGCTGTGCGGGAGCGCTGTCCCCGTGAATCTCCTGGCCTCCTGACCGCAGCAGCGCCCTCCGCACAGCCACATTCAGCAGAAAGGGCGCAAGGGCATGCGGCACGGGGCACTGCCACTCCCCACGGGGCCCACGGGGCACTGCCGCTCTCCACGTGCCGCCCTGCCCTCCTCCCACTGCGGGCGCGTGCGTGTCATCCTCAGACCCCTCGGAGCCATGACTGGGTTACACACCGACGTCTAAACGAGACCCTGGACCCGCCTTCCCTGACATCTGGGAATCTCTATTACACACAAAACAAAAATAGCATTTCACCTAGTGGCGTGGCCTGAAGAGGCCACAGCGTCTAGAGGGCAACAGCCAGAACCAGCACTCAGCTATCTTGCAAGGCCAGCCTGAGCATGGAGTTGACACAGACAGAAAGACAGAGCTGGGAAAACAGAGAACAGAGCCAGAGCCCTGCTCACACCTGCGACACTCACTCTGTGCATCTTTTGTCACGTGAACCGACATAACCCTTTGGCAGCCTTTTAAGTTGTGATCGGCTTTCTTATTCCTGCATCTGAAGAATCCCAGCTAACTGAAGGAAAGAGAGGCCCATTGTTCTTTAGACTTTCTAACGTTGAACTGCTTGGGCTTCCCTGGTGGCTCAGACTTTAAAGAATCTGTCTGCAATGCAGGAGACCAGGGTTCGGTCCTTGATTTGGGAAGATCCCTTAGAGAAGACAATGGCAACCCACTCTAGTATTCTTGCCTGGAAAATTCCATGGACGGAGGAGCCTGGTGGGCTGCAGTCCATGGGGTCACTGAGAGTTGGACACGACTCAGTGAGTTCACTTTCACTTTTCACTTTCATGCATTGGAGAAGGAAATGGCAACCCACTCCAGTACTCTTGCCTGGAAAATCCCATGGACAGAGCAGCCTGGCGGGCTGCAGTCCATGGGGTTGCTAAGAGCTGGGCACGACTGAGTGACTTCACTTTCACTTCTCACTTTCATGCATTGGAGAAGGAAATGGCAACCCACTCCAGTGTTCCTGCCTGGAGAGTCCCAGGGACGGGGGAGTCTGGTGGGCTGCCGTCTATGGGGTCACACAGAGTCGGACACGATTGAAGCGACTTAGCAGTAAACAATAATGACACGTATGATCTCTTCTAGGAAGAAATCTAAAAGTAGGGCAGCACCCAAGAATTCAGCAGCCCAAGCACATCATCATGAAATGAGATTCATTCTGCCTCTCCATCCTGCCGTCAGCATCAACTTCAGTCTAAGGCAAAGATGGCTGCCCCTGGCAGTGGAAGCGACAGCTAAGAGGAGAGGGAAAGCGCGGGAGCCCAGGCTTCTCTTCGGTTTGCTAGGGTCACCCTGGACCAGTAACATGTGAAAAAGCGGCCGTGTGGAGGAGCAGCAGGGACAAGATCTGGGAAGAGCTGGTGTGCACATACAAGCACACGCACGCACACACACTACATGCTTGCGTGTGCACACACTACATGTATGTGCAGGCACACACATCTGTGTAGCTAGTGGCCTGTTTCTTCAGTTTAGAGTAAATACAGTCTCCAGCACAGCTTTCATCATCATTATTACATAAGCTAATAACTGCTAAGTGTCTACCATATGCCAGGCATTCTTCTAAATATCTGTACATGAGCTATCTCATTAAATCCTCATTGTAACGGCCCTTTGAGGCTGTTTTCATCATCCCTGCTTTACAGAGGAAGCAACTGAAGGCAGAGAAATGTGAAGTAACTTGGATAAAGTCACATAGCTAGTAAGTGGCAGAGCTGATCTTTGATTGCAGGGAAAGAATCCGCCTGCAATGCAGGAGACCCCAGTTTGATTCTTGGGTCAGGAAGATCTGTTGGAGAAGGGATAGGCTACCCACTCCAGTATTCTTGAGCTGCCCTTGTGGCTCAGCTGGTAAACAATCCACCTGCAGTGAGGGAGACCTTGGTTTGATTCCTGGGTTGGGAAGATCCCCTGGAGAAGGGAAAGGCTCCCCACTCCAGTGTTCTGGCCTGGAGAGTCCCACGGACTACACAGTTCATGGGGTTACAAAAAGTCAGACATGACTGTGTGACTTTCACTTTAAGTACAAGTTTTAGTTTCAAACAGTCCTGGATGCTGATGCTGGGAAAGACTGAAGGCGGGAGGAGAAGGGAACGACAGAGGATGAGATGGTTGGATGGCATTACCGACTTGATGGACATGAGTTTGAGTAAACTCTGGGAGTTGTGATAGACCGGGAGGCCTGGAGTGCTGCAGTCCATGGGGTCCCAGAGTCAGACACAACTGAGCAACTGAACTGAACAGAACCGAGATACCTGGCTCTGTTATTTCCCAGCTGTGTGCTGAGCAAGTCGCTTCCACCTCCTCAAGCTCCATGGTCCTCCTCTGCGCAGTGAGATCAGAGGACAGAGCGTGAGCAGCCTCATGGGTATGCTCATTCTTGTCCTCAGGCTCCCCAAGACCACCCTGTGATTCTTCACTAAGAGGACGCGGGACTTAGAAAAGCTGTTTCACGGATGGTCATAGTTTATTACGATGAACAGATAAACAAAATCAGGAAGGGTGTAGTGCAGATATAAGCTCCCAATACCCTCCCTCAGTCGGAGCCTGCAGACCACGCTTAGCCCGCCCAGCAGCGCTGCGGGGCTCCATGCACTGAGCATCGCCGACCTGGGACGCTCACCTCGGTCTCGCTGTCCACGGCTGCTGTGGGGCTTGGTAACGTAGCCATGGAGAGCCCCCATGCCTGACCATAGTCACTCAGCCTCCAACTCCCACCAAGGACAGACTGATGGAGGGCGGCTCAAGGCTTCCACCATCGGTCACATCACTGACATAAGTTTTCTGAGGTCACCCAAGGTCCCAGCTATGAAAAGCCACTCTTATCAAGCAGGATATTCTGAGGATTTAGACATTACTTCCCAGAAGCCAGAGAAGAGCCAATCCTTTCTTTGGAGGATGGAGGGGTTGAACCACCCAGGTCTGCTAGTTAACCCTTTGCTGTATAACCAGATTACATTAAATGTGTAATATGTAATCTGCAACAATTGCCTCATGGCAGTCACTCAGTTCTCTCCTTTTCATCCCCATCTTCACAGCCAGAAAGTGGCATTTAGCAATTAAAGACTTAAGAGAATCTATCCAGTTTCAACTCATTGATTACTCAGAGATTAATACTCACTGTCCCTTGTCCCACAACTCATAGATATCAATAATTTGCTATATTTTGAAATCTCAGAAACAAGCACTTTTATAAGGGAAGATTCCTCAAAAGTCACAGCAGTCATCATAGTAAGAAATGCCAATGGTTTGGGATTAGACTTTAAGACAACACATCAGACTAGTTCCTTTTAAAATCAGATTATCTCTTTTCATGTTATTCAGAAATATGCAGACAAATCAAGATAGTTATTTTTCCATTTGTAGTTCTATACCAGTATCTCAAAGATTTTTTTATTGCACACCTACCTCTAAAATAACTTTGACCCATACCCTCCAAATTATGTGTTTTAATCATAAATTGCATGCACCTATACTGCAACAGAAGAACTAAAGAGGCTCTTGAAAGTAAAAGAGGGGAGTGAAAAAGTTGGCTTAAAGCTCAGCATTCAGAAAACTAAGATCATGGCATCCAGTCCCATCACTTCATGGCAAATATGGGGAAACAGTGGAAACAGTAACAGACTTTATTTTGGGGGGCTCCAGAATCACTGCAGATGGTGACTGCAGCCATGAAATTAAAAGACGCTTACTCCTTGGAAGGAAAGTTATAACCAACCTAGACAACATATTAAAAATCAGAGACATTACTTTGCCAACAAAGGTCTATCTAGTCAAAGCTATGTTTTTTCCAGTAGTCATGTATGGATGTGAGAGTTGGACTAGAAAGAAAGCTGAGCACCGAAGAATTGATGCTTTTGAACTGTGGTGTTGGAGAAGACTCTTGAGAGTCCCTTGGACTGCAAGGAGATCCAACCAGTCCATCCTAAAGGAAATCAGTCTTGAATATTCACTGGAAGGATTGATGTTGAAGCTGAAACTCCAATACTTTGGCCACATGATGCGAAGAGCTGACTCATTTGAAAAGACCTTGATGCTGGGAAAGATTGAGGGAAAGGGGCCAACAGAGGATTATGGTTGGATGGCATCACAGACTCAATGAACATGGGTTTAAGTAAACTCCAGGAGTTGGTGATGGACAGCAAGGCCTGGCATGCCAAAGTCCATGGGGACACATAGATTTGGACATGACTGAGCGACTGAACTGAACCAATACTGCTATAATAATATGATACATGTATGATAACCTACACATACTCAATAGAAATCTTAAGAAGATGAAACTGAAAAGTAAATGCAACTAGAAGTTCTAATACTGTCTTTCTTCCTTTACTTGAACGGATCGTCTTGTGAAACCCTTGGGGTACCTGCCTCCCATGTGGATATCTTTATTTTCCACATCAGAACCACAACCTGATTCCTTTACATCACACTGCCCTGGTCAGCCAGGGCCTCTCTGAGGTTCTCACTTTAATATTATGTCAACAGCATTGAATTGTAAAGAGTTATTCTTTGAAAAGATAGTAGGAGAAAGAATCTATATGTAGGATATAGTCCAAAGCAATGGAATGCTAAGCTCT
Source organism: Litocranius walleri (assembly GCA_006410535.1). Taxonomy (NCBI): domain Eukaryota; kingdom Metazoa; phylum Chordata; class Mammalia; order Artiodactyla; family Bovidae; genus Litocranius; species Litocranius walleri. The sequence goes on along the minus strand of SJYG01000182.1, from coordinate 1,440,802 downwards.
GTGTCAAGGGGGTTAAGGATCCAAGGCAAACAGATAATGGACTTCCTGGACTAGGAAGGGCCCACAGAAGAGGGAGAATGTGGCTGGCTTCTAAGATGGATGGAATTGGGTTGGAGGGTGGAAGCATAAAATGATGACGGCCTGGAGGGAGGATTAAATGTGATCAAAACCAGGGAGAATGTAGGACCAGCCCAGCTGGAAGATCCAACCTAGGCCAGCCCTGAAGCTCTTGACCTTTCTCCCATTAGGCCACTAAAGTGATTCCGTCCTATTCCTTTCCTAGCTCTCGGGAGCGTCAGAGGCTGAAAGCTGTCTCTCAGGTCTCATCCATCAGGGTAACTGAGGACTGTCCATAGTTCTCACAGCCCGGTTCCTTGCGAGCCTCTTTCCTGAGCTTTGGAGCCTCTGGCTGGCTTTCAGGCCCGTCCCCAGGCGGCCATCCATCCCAGGCCTTCTAGAGGTAGGACTAGGCTGTCGGTGACGGGAAGGGAATTTCAGCCAAGATCAGGACCTCCCTGTCTGGTAAGCAATTCACGTTTTCAAGTTAAAAATCCCGACAGCAAGCTGTGTGGTGTCTTGTGCTGTGTGCAGTGTTCATTTAAAAAGTGTGTGTTGGGCAGGAGCTGCGGCTGAAATAAGATCCCGTTGGCACATCAGCTCTGTCTGTCAGGCTCACTTGGGACCATGTCTTGAGGACGGTCCATCCCTCGAGAGCAGGAGTGGAGGGAAGGTCACCGGGAAGAACGGGAGGATGGTGAGCGGGGTGGCAGGAGGTACGTTCACGGAGTCAACAATTAACCGGCGTGGCGGTAACAGGAAGAAGGGAAGGAACAGATGTTGGGGTAGACCAGTTGCCAGCACTCAGGGCCGGCCGGCTTTTCTGCCAGTGCTCCATCTAAGCTCCGGGGAAAATGGGCTCACTACCCCGAGGTCTTAATGGAACATCAGTCAGGGCTGTGGAGAGCAGGCTTGTGCCAAGGAGACGTCATCCCAGACCAGATTTCAGAGAGGCAGGGCAAATGTGGGCTCTGCCCCCTGTAGGCTTCAGACCCACCCCTTCCAGGCTTGCGAGCGCCGGGAGCACCTTTAGGAAAGCCAGACTTAAGGAGCCTGTGGTTTCCTCTTGGCCCCCACGCCAGGTGGCCCCTGACACGTTATGAGCCGCCGAACCTCCAGATGCAATCCAGGGTTGAAACAAGCCTTGGGCTGTGCTGCTTATTCTTCACACCATGAGGACCCATGAAGGCACTGAGGCTTCTATAGAGATGGGTTTCCAGGCGTCATTCTGCTCCTTCACTAAGTCAGGACAAAGAAACGCGGAGGGGACTTTCTCAGCGGTCAGTGGTTAAGACTCTGGGCTTCCACTGCAGGGGTGCAGGTTCCATTCCTGGTCAGGGAAGTGAGATCCCACATGCCAAGCAGCGTGGCCACAATCCGTTTTGAATAGTAATAATCATTAAAAACAATACAGTGGTGTTCCCTCCCACTGTACTTTGTGCAAGCCCAAGGCTCCCTACAGGAAATGTATCAGTGAGCAAAACAAACACTCCTGCCCTCATGGGGCTTACCTTCCGGTGGGAGAAGATAATCCATAAACAATAGTCATGACAAATAAATTATACACTATGACGGAAGGGATGTGTGCTCGGGATGAAAAGAAAAAGGAAAGCAGAGTAAAGCGGAGTGCCAGGGCTGGGAGTGCATGACAGTTTTAAACAGAGTAGTCACGGAAGTCTGCTTCATTAAAGGGCATACATGGATATCAGGGGGCAGGGCATTTAAGGCAGTGGGAACAGTCCAGCAGTGGAGGTTCATGAGCAGAATGAGCAAAGGAGGGAACAGTAGGAGGTGAGGTCAGAGAAGAACAGGTCCAGAACACAGGATCTTAGAGACCCTTGCAGGGGCTTTGACTTTGAGTCCCAGTGAAATGGAACCATGGCTCTGTTCTCAGTAGAGAAGGGACATGATCTGATGTATTTTGAAGAGCTCTCTCTGACTGCAGTGTTGAGATAACAGGCAGTTATAGACAGGCAGTGGGCTTAGGAGGTGAGCGCAGGGATGCAAGGGAGAGATGATGGTGGCTTGGACCACCGGAGGAAGGGTAGAAAAAGCAAGCAGATTCTAGACGTGTTCTTTTGAGACTGTTCTCCTCTTAAGTTATATTTGAGTGTCCTAAAGTATGAGCTGCTGCGTGGCCTTCACCACGTGTGAGTGACTAACTCTATCTTGAATTCCCCAAACGTGCTTTTTCATAGAACACTCACTATGATGAATCTTGGAAAATGTAATTTTAATGTCTAAGCCTCTGGGCAAAGATGGGTAACTTAGCATCCACAGGCTATATCTGGTATAAAGCTTTTTTTGTTTTTGTAAAAACTGAACTAGCATTCTAAGAACAAGAGATGCACATAAAAATCTGAATTCCTAGTTAGCCTCACTTAAAAAAAAAATCAGTTGGCAACACATTTTCTCACGGTAACCATCAGCTGGAAGTGAGTAGATATTGCGTCCTTCGGGTCCCCCCAGTCCCCACTTTCGTATGTTGACACTTCTTCCCTAGACCACACCCACATTAGGGTTTAAGGAACGGCCCTGGTCCAGGGGGAGTCCTGAGGGGGAAGAGGAACCCCCTGTGGGTCCAGACCACATAGACTATTCCACTAGGCCATTACCCTCTGACTCTGGGGTGCTCACGCAGACAACGAAGTTTCAAGCTCTTTTATCTAAATAACTCCCCTGCTCGTAGTTTCTCTACGGGCATGTCTGTCTCCCTCCCTCAGGCTCTCTGTCCTCCTCATGGGGTGGTCTGCTGAAGGACACCAGGCCTCCTCCAGCTTGTGCGGAAGACTGCGTCTCTCCTGCGGAGGGTCCCAGCTGGGCTTCCAGCACTCAGAGCCGTGGACTGGGAGCCAGAGGCCACATGCCCTAGGCTTCGGGGGGAAGACTGCGCTCTCTTGCTTATGTGACCCCCACTTTCTGCCCTTTCTTGCCTTCTGATGGGGAAGACCCGGAGGGCCGATACTAGGAAGAAGTTCCTGGTGACAGACTTGAGCCACCAGCTCTGGCCCCACTGCCCCCAGCTCTCCAGGGCCAGGAGCTCCAGGGAGCCCTCTGGGCCAAATCCCTCTAGTCATGAGATGTGCATTTGTTTAGAGTTTCTCTCGTAAACCTGGAATGTCTATAAATCAATGGTCAAAGGCATGGTGCCAGGGGCTCTGACCATCTCTTTCTGCATGAGAGGTAAGAGGCCCTCAACTGAGAGTGCGTAGTCAAAGACAAATATTTCAAAAGGCCTTCTTTCTGCCACAAATCCTGAGGAGGGTGCCAGAAGGTCCACCTTACCCATTCTGGAAAACAACCTCAAGCATACACTCTCCTCCAAGACCCCTACAAAATCACCCATACTCTTGATGAGGCTTGAAATTCCAACAGTCTCTCACTCCACAGTTAAAAATAAGGCTCAAAATGCAAGCTGCAGAAACACCATCCTCTGGTAGTGCCGGTCCTGTTAAGGTCTCAGGAAGCCTGGAGAATGAAGAGGTGATAAGAAACAGGATTCAGGAGCATTCACTCTTCATCACATAATAAGAATCAAGCAATATCTTGGTCTAGGCTAGACTCAGAGAAGGAAGCCTTTACAAAAGTTTTACAGCTTCTCCTCATCTTTTCCTAATTCCCATGCTCCCGTCACCATGGCAACCCACATGCTACAAAGGCAGGTGAAGAGATTTGTGAATCTTATCTTAGCTCCTTGACCTTCAGGCCTCTTTAAGTTTTATTCTGTGCGTTTGAAGAGCATAAGTTACCTAACTTGTACATTGCAGGGGAGAAGATTCCTATGGAGGATGTAAGAAATAGAACTTCTAAATGGTGAGCTGGAAATAGCAGGAGAGCCTTCACACTAATGACCGGCCACTCAAGGCTATTCTGCCAAGAGAAGAAGGTGTCGGCCCCTAACTGAGAATGGCTATGGAGAGAGAACTATGGATGAAATGGTTATGATTCATTTAGGCTCACTCCAGTCTTGTTCGAATGTTAGACCTTCTTATTATTAGAGTTTACCTTTGTATGCTTCACTTATTATCAGAGATAAGTAGAAACATCTGGGGAAAGTGACAACATGTACACACACATTTCTATATACATGTGTTCATTAATACACACACACATACACACGAACCTACACTCTCATTTTCACCAAGGTAAAAATGGCTGACTCGAGATCATTCCTGAAGAACCCATTTTTTTTTAATACTTTATTCTACATTACAGTACTGCATTTGTTTTGCCATACATTGACATGAATCAGCCACAGGTGTACACGATCTCCCAATGCCGAAGCCCCCTCCCACCTTCCACCCCATATCATCTCCCTGGATCGTCCCGTGCACCAGCCCCAAGCATCCTGTATCCTGTACTGAACATAGACTGGCGCTTCGTTTCTTACATGATAGTATACATGTTTCAGTGCCATTCTCCCAAATCATCCCACCCTCTCCCTCTCCCTCAGAGTCCAAAAGTCCGTTCTATACCTCTGTGTCTCTTTTGTTGTCTCACATAGAGGGTCATTATTACTATCTTTCTAAATTCCATATATATGTGTCAGTATACTGTATTGGTGTTTTTCTTTCTGGCTTACTTCACTCTGTATAATCGGCTCCAGTTTCATCCATCTCATTAGAACTGAGTCAAATTTATTCTTTTTAAGGGCTGAGTAGTACTCCATTGTGTATATGTACCACAGCTTTCTTATCCATTCATCTGCTGATGGACATCTAGGTTGCTTCCATGTCCTGGCTATTATAAACAGTGCTGCGATGAACATTGGGGTACATGTGTCTCTTTCAATTCTGGTTTCCTCGGTGTGTATGCCCAGCAGGGGGATTGCTGGGTCATAAGGCAGTTCTATTTGCAATTTTTTAAGGAATCTCCACACTGTTTTCCATAGTGGCTGTACTAGTTTGCATTCCCACCAGCAGTGTAAGAGGGTTCCCTTTTCTCCACATCCTCTCCAGCATTTATTGCTTGTAGACTTTTGGATCGCAGCCATTCTGACTGGTGTGAAATGGTACCTCATTGTGGTCTTGATTTGCATTTCTCTGATAATGACCCATTTTTAAAGAGAGGAAAGAGAACACCAAACCTAAGAGCAGAGGTGAACACAGCAGGGCAAAGAAAATCAGCTAACTGGAAAAGTCAGTAGGGAATAAGTGTAGAAAGTGCCAGAGTATAACATCTAAACAGCTTGTTTTTAAACGCATGAATGGCACCTGAGTCTGGAGTGCTGTGGGGATGTGAGTTGGAGGGATGGTCTTTGCTCTCCTAAAGGGCTTGACACGGTGAGCTTGATAGGGTTTTAAATGCTAATGCATGTCCTGATTCTGGGTGAAATAAAGAGTTCGTATGTATCTCAGGGTTAAATTATCCTTGGTATGAGGCAAGTCCGTTCAATGTGGTTCCCAGATGCCCCTTAACAAACTCTAATTGGGGCCAGGTGCTCAGGCACAGCCAGCTCCCTGTACTCAACTTGCCGGATGGCCTGTCCATGTTGCTAAGCCCGAAGAAGCCACGGTCAGCGCCCTATCGCTAACGGTAGTTAGCCGCCCTGCCGAGGTCTGGCCCTGCGTGAGTCTGGTGCTGTCTCCTGCATGCAGCCACGTTTGTTGCTGCCCACAGCCAAAAGAACTGGCTCTTTTTTTTTTTTTTTCCCCACTCGTTTGAAATCTGAAGAGGGATTTAGACCTCAGGATGCGAATGACAAAACGCACATTGTACCCTTGTAAATAGCTGGAACCCCTGAGAGTCTAGTGTTCCCATCCCTGACACAAGGACCCAACATGCCAACAAGGAGAAAGATTCTGCTTCATCAGAGAGCGATTCCCGCCAACACCCTGCTGTTCTCAAATAATAGTGCCGAAACAGAGAAACAGGAAAACGAGATCAGCCATTCCGGAAATCAAAAAGAGATTGAGTACAGGGTGAGGAGGGGAGAGACAGCGAACATATGGAAGAATTTTCAGTTATGGAGGAAGGAAGCCAAACACGGGGGCATTATTTCAATTTTCTTCAGTTTTCAGCCATAAGATTTGCCCAGGAAATACTTTATGCTAATTCTGTTTTCTTAAAAAGCTGAAAAATCTTTCAGAACTAGAGAGAAGTAATTGTCGCTTGCAACTGGTCTGGCTTTTTTCCTGTCCTTCAAAATAAATCTGCATTTATTTTTCCTACCCAGGAGTTAACTAGTTCAAAGTCGATACATGAGTGACGATTTCACTAAAATAATCAAAAAATATTTGCTATGCAGAAATTCTCATGAAGCTAAAGACTGCATGGGAGCATTTTCTGCAATACTGGATTCATTCACTTTTGAACGTCCTGGACACATAGACGAGACTTTCTATTAAGAAGAACACTCTGGGTTTTTATTAATTTCCACAGTGCTTCTTGGCCTAGTTTCGCCTTTTTGTCAGTAGCATTCTCTGTAGAGAAGCAATTTAGCTGAGAACAATAAACAGACCAGAATTTAAAGCAACTTTTATTTTTATACACCTTGCATGGTTTCTGATATTTCAATCAACATAGCCTAAAATTTTCATGGGGATAAATACCCTTTTGTACTATTTTTTGAACAAAAATTTTCATATTACCTTTCAAAAATTACATTAATTAATATTCATAGCTATCAAGGTGAAAACTGTGCTAGTTCTATTATGGAGTCATTTAAATCACTTAATAAACATAGAGTGTTGATTGTTACCTTGGAAAGCAAGACAAGCCAATCAAAATAACAGGGTGTAAATAATCTCGGGCAAACAGAACCCATGCATGGCTTCTTCATACACATGTTTAAGTTTGTGAATGTGTGTTTGTACATGCAAGGTACATTTTAGAGTCAGTTTTAATTCTCCCAAAATGTCCCTCTTGAAGCAAAGCAAGATTAAAGGTGAAAATTTGAGAAATTCAATCTTAGCAATAGCTGTGTATTTGAGTTGATAATAGTACCACCTTTTGGAGAAAGGCACCCCACTCCAGTACTCTTGCCTGGAATATCCCATGGATGGAGGAGCCTGGTAGGCCACAGTCCATGGGGTTCCTAAGAGTTGGACACAACTGAGAGACTTCACTTTCATGAATTGAAGAAGGAAATGGCAACCCATTCCAGTGTTCTTGCCTGGAGAATCCCAGGGATGGAAGAGCCTGGTGGGCTGCCATCTATGGGGTCGCACAAAGTCGAACACAACTGAACTGACTTAGCAGCAGCAGCAGTACCACCTTTATTAAAAATTATTTTTTTATTGAAGGATAATTTCTTTACAGAATTTTGTTGTTTTTCTGTCAAACTTCAACATGAATCAGCCATAGGTATACATGTAACCCCTCCATTTAGAACCTCCCTCCCATCTGCCTCCCCCTCCCACCCCTCTAGGTTGATACAGAGCCCCTGTTTGAGTTTCCTGAGATATACAGCAAATTCCCGTTGGCTATCTATTTTACATATGGTAATGTAAAATCACTGCAGATGGTGACTGCAGCCATGAAATTAAAAGACGCTTACTCCTTGGAAGAAAAGTTATGACCAACCTAGACAGCATATTCAAAAGCAAAGACATTACTTTGCTGACTAAGGTCTGTCTAGTCAAGGCTATGGTTTTTCCATTAGTCATGTGTGAATGTGAGAGTTGAACTGTGAAGAAGGCTGAGCGCCAAAGAAGTGAGGCTTTTGAACTGTGGTGTTGGAGAAGACTCTTGAGAGTCCCTTGGACTGCAAGGAGATCCAACCAGTCCATTCTGAAGATCAGCCCTGGGATTTCTTTGGAAGGAATGATGCTAAAGCTGAAACTCCAGTACTTTGGCCACCTCATGCGAAGAGTTGACTCACTGGAAAAGACTCTGATGCTGGGAGGGATTGGGGGTAGGAAGAGAAGGGGACGACAGAGGATGAGATGGCTGGATGGCATCACTGACTCGATGGACGTGAGTCTGAGTGAACTCTGGGTGTTGGTGATGGACAGGGAGGCCTGGCGTGCTGTGATTCATGGGGTCTCAAAGAGTTGGACATGACCAAGCAACTGAACTGAACTGCACTGATTCTGACTGGTGTGAGGTGATAGCTCATTGTAGTTTTGATTTGCATTTGTCTAATAATGAGCAATGTTGAGCATCTTTTTACATGTTTGTTAGCCATCTGTGTGTCTTCTTTGGAGAGATGTCTGTTTAGGTCTTTTTCCCACTTGTTGATAGGGTTGTTTGTTTTGCTGGCAATTGAGTTGTATGCGCTGCTTGTATATTTTGGAAAGTAGTCCTTTGTCACTTGTTTCATTTGCTATTATTTTCTCCCATTCTAAGGGTTGTCTTTTCACCTTGCTTATAGTTTCCTTTGCTGTGCAAAAGCTTTTAAGTTTAATCAGGTTCCACTTGTATGCTTTTGTTTTATTTCCATTACCCTAAGAGGTGGATCATAGAAGATCTTGCTTTGATTTATGTCATCAACTGTTCTGCCTATGTTTTCCTCTAAGCGTTTTATAGTTTCTGGTCTTACATTTAGGTCTTTAATCCATTTTGAGTTTATCTATGTGTATGGTGTTAGGAAGTGTTCTAATTTCATTCTTTTACATGTAGCTGTCCAGTTTTCCCAGCACCATTTATTGAAGAGGCTTTCTTTGCCCCATTGAATAGTTTTGCCCCCTTTGTCAAAAATAAGATACCCATAGGTGCATGGATTTATTTCTGGGTTTTCTATCTTGTTCCATTGGTCTATATTTCTGTTTCTGTGCCAGTACCATACTGTCTTGATGACCGTAGCTTTGTAGTCTAATCTGAAGTACAGAACATTGATTCCTCCAGCTCCATTCTTCTTTCTCAAGACTGCTTTGGCTATTTGGCGTCTTTTGTGTTTCCATATGAACTGTGAGATTTTTTGGTTCTAGTTCTGTGAAAAATGCCATTGGTAAATTTGATAGGGATTGCATTAAATCTGTAGATTGCATTTGGTAGTAGAGTCATTTTCACAATATTGATTCTTCCTACCCAGGGACAAGGAATATCTCTCCATCCTTTTATGCCATCTTTGACTACTGTCTTATAATTTTCTGTGTACATTTCTTCTGTCTCCTTAGATAAGTTTATTCCTAGGTATTTAATTTTTTGTTGTTGTTGCAGTGGTGAATGGGACTGATTCCTTAATTGCTCTTTCTGATTTTTCATTCTTAGTATATAGAAATGACAGTGATTTGTGTGTATTGATTTTGTATCCTGCAACTTTGCTACATTCATGTATTATCTCTAGTAATTTTCTGATACTCTCTTTAGGGCTTTCTATGTACAGCATCTGTCATTTGCAAACAGTGAGAACTTTACTTCTTCTTTTCTGATCTGGATTCCTTTTATTTCTTTTTCTTCTCTGATTGCTGTAGCTAGGACTTCCAGAACTATGTTGAAAAACAGTGGGGGAAGTGGACACCCTTGTCTTGCTCCTGATCTTAGGGGGAATGCTTTCAGTTTCTCACCACTGAGAATAATGTCTGCTGTAGGCTTATCATATATGGCCTTTACTATGTTGAGGCAGGTTCCTTCTATGCCCATTTTTTTTGAAGAGTTTTAATCATTAGGTGCTGAATTTTGTCAAAGGCTTTTTCTGCATCTATTGAGATTATCATATGGTTTTTTATCTTTCAATTTGTTAATATGGTATATCACATTGATTGATTTGTGTATGCTGAAGAATCTTTGCATCCCTGGAATAAACCCAATTTGATCATGGTGTATGAGCTTTAGAATGTGTTGCTGAATTCTGTTGAGGATTTTTGCATCTATTTTCATCAGTGATATTGGTCTGTAGTTTGTGTGTGTGTTTTCTTTGTTTGGTTTTGGTATCAGGGTGATGGTGGCCTCGTAGAATGAGTTTGGAAGTATTCCTTCCTCTGCAATTTTTTGAAAGAGTTTTAGGTTAGGCATTAGCTCTTCTCAGAATGTTTGATAGAATTTTCCTGTGAAGCCATCTGGTCTTAGGCTTTTGTTTTTTGGGAGATTTTTTTTTTATCACAGCTTCAATTTCAGTGCTTGTGATTGGATTGTTCATAATTTCTATTTTTTCCTGGTTCAGTCTTGGAAGATTGAACTTTTCTAAGAATCTGCCCAGTTCCTCCAGGTTATTTATTTTATTGCCATATCAGTTCAATTCGGTTCAGTTGCTCAGTCATGTCCGACTCTTTGTGACCCCACGCCAGGACTCCCTGTCCATCACTAACTCCTGGAGTTTACCCAAACCCATGTCCATTGAGTCAGTGATGCCATCCAACCATCTCATCCTCTGTCATCCCCTTCTCCTCCTGCCCTCAATCTTTCCCAGCCTCAGGGTCTTTTCAAATGAATCAGCTCTTCGCATCAGGTGGCCAAAGAATTGGAGTTTCAGCTTCAGCATCAGTCCTTCCAGTGAACACCCAGGACTGATCTCCTTTATGATGGACTGGTTGGATCTCCTTGCAGTCCAAGGGACTCTCAAGAGTCTTCTCCAACAACACAGTTCAAAAGCATCTGTTCTTTGGTGCTCAGCTTTCTTTATAGTCCAACTCTCACATCCATACATGATTACTGGAAAAAACATAGCTTTGACTAGACGGACCTTTGTTGGCAAAGTAATGTCTCTGCTTTTTAATATGCTGTCTAGGTTGCCATATGGTTGTTCATAATAGTCTCTTATAATCCTTTGTATTTCTGCATTGTCTATTGTAACCTCTCCTTTTTCATTTCTAATTTTATTGATCTGATTCTTTTCTCTTTTTTCGTTGATGAGTCTGGCTAAGTGTCTGTCAGTTTTGTTTAGCTTTTCAAAGAACCAGCTTTTAGTTTTATTAATCTTTACTATTGTTTCTTTCATTTCTTTTTCATTTATTTTTGCTCGGCTCTTATGATTTCTTTCCTTCTACTAATTCTGGGGGTTTCTTTCTTCTTCTCTTTCCAGTTGCTTTAGGTATAAAGTTAGGTTGTCTATTTGATGTTTTTCTTATTTCTTGAGGTAGGATTGTATTGCTATAAACTTCCCTCTTAGAACTGCTTTTGCCACATCCCATAGGTTTTGAGTTGTCATATTTTCATTGTCGTTTGTTTCTAGGAATTTTTTATTTCCCTTTTGATTTCTTCAGTAACCTGTTGGTTATTTAGAAACGTGTTGTTTAATCTCTATGTGTTTGTGTTTCTTATAGTTTTTTTTTTCTTGCAATTGATATCTAGTCTCATAGCATTGTAGTTGGAGAAGATGCTTGATACAATTTTCAATTTTCTTAAATTTATCGAGGGTTGATTTGTGACCCAAAACGCGGTCCATCCTGGAGAGTGTCCCATGTGCACTTGAGAAGATGTGTTCTTCTGCATTTGGATGGAAGGTCCTGAAGACAGTACCACTTTGTTATGCACAGCATTGTTCAGAAGAGAATTCCTCTAGCCTGGTCTTCATGCTAATATTCACACATTTAAATTAAGTATGTGTATTCCTTGTACATCTACCAGGATCACTAAAACCATCCCATCGTTTGCCACAAGCAAGAAGTAAATCTATCATTATCATAGGTAATAAGGAGAACTGACATACTCACCATCCCTTGGTGATGGAATCTGCTGTATTTCTACAAGTCCTTGTTACTTCAGGGTAAATCCTTCTAAAAACTCAGCAGAGAGCCACACCAATCCTCATAACGAGCACCAAGGAAGCAGGCAAGGGAGGCCCAAGAACGTGGGGAAGAACGTCTTTGAGGGAAACTGATCAGAAGTCGTGGCTCCTCTTGCAAAAGCAGACAAGTTGATAACGCAGGGCATGCACGTCCACCAGGAAACGCTGGGCTGGAGCCCTGCCTCCCTTAGACTTTCAACAGTGCTCATTCTGTCCGCAGGGCTGCTCACAAATTGCCTGTCTCCCTCACACATTACCTTCCTCACACCTGTAGGCATTTGAGTTGGTTCTGGCTTCCTGGTGGCTCAGATGGTAAAGCGTCTGCTTGCAATGCAGGAGACCTGGGCTTGATTCCTGGGTCAGGAAGATCCCCTGGAGAAGAGAATGGCAACCCACTCCAGTACTCTTGCCTGGGAAATCCCATGGACGAAGGAGCCTGGTAGGCTACAGTCCATAGGGTCACAAAGAGTTGGACACGACTGAGCGACTTCACTTTCACTTTCTGGCCTTCCCGAACATGTGATCTGATGCATTTCACCTGGTAAAATTCTACCTGGTGCTAGGCACCCTCATCCGGGAGCGCCTGGATGAGGACCTTCAGTGTCTCCCCTAAAGATGACCCTAGGGTCCTTTCTCTGCCCATGGGGGCCTGCACCATTCTCCACCTTTCTCTGCCACTGCCCTTTTCATGTTACCTTGCAATGACAGGTTAGTGTGATTCCCGCCCTATGCTCTGCCAGGTCCTGGAAGGATACTAGAATAAGCATCACATATTCCCCCAAGACATGAAAAGACAGACGATGAAATAGATTAAGAGCCATATTCCTTGTTCACTTAAGGAGGTCAAGAAGGGCTTCTTGGAGCAACTGACATCGAAAGTCCTTTGTGAAGGTTTTTGCAGGACAAATAAGGCAGAGGATATGATCCCAAAAGGAAGAGATAGAAACCAGATGAGCATTTAGGGAGGACGGGCGAGCAGGGTCGAGGGGTGGGCACTGAGATACATAAACACTGAGACCTCTGGGCTGCAATGACACGGCCAGTGCTGGACTGTGGGGACCCAGCAGGAGGAACCGGAGAGCAGAGACATGGTGTGAAAAGGAGCACTCGTTTGTCGAGTGTGCAGGACCAAACTACATGCTTTTTATCTATGGTTTCATTTTATCCTCACAGCCTAGTGAACAGGCTGCTAGGATTTTTTGTTGTAATTTCAGAGAGGAAAGCTTAGACACAGCTGGTTAAGTACGTTGCCGAGCTCTCAATCTCTGTACCCCTAACATCTTGCCCAGTGTTTGTTGTATGGGTGTAGACACAATAAACAAATGAATGAGCAAACATGGCTGGCTGGCTCGAGTCGATACTGAATCAGTACGGCCTCGTGCTAAGCTCATTTCTTGCCTTCCACCGGCTAGATGCTATTCCATAGGCAAGAACAGGCTAGGGGAAGGCTGGAAGTCAGACTGCAATGCTGAGAGCGGATGGGAGCCGGCTGGAGAGGAGGCATGAGCTCCAGGCAGCATTAGAGAAATCATTTCCAGGGAGACCAAACACCCTGATTGTCCTGGACGTAAGGGGCTTTCTAGGAACAAGAAACTTCCAGTGGTAAAACCAGGACAGTCCCAGGCAAAGCAGGACTGTTACCTTTCCTAAGAGGGGAGAGTCACATATTCCAAGTAGAAGTCCCAGGAAACACACAGGAAAGGAAGCAACGCTGTAAGTGGGCAGTGAGTGAGGCTTAGTCACTCCAGTCGTTTCTGACTCTGTGTGACCCCATGGACTGTAGCCCACCAGGCTCCTCTGTCCATGGGATTCTCCAGGCAAGAACACTGGGGTGGATTGTCATGCCCTCCTGCAGGGAGTCTTCCTGACTCGGTGATCGAACCTGTCTCCCTTGTTGGAGGCAGAGTCTTTACTGTCTGAGCCACCAGGGAGGCCCTGCACGTGGGCAGAGGTGGTTCTTAAACCACCCGCAGGCACCGGCATGCCCTGGAGTGCTTATTGAAGCACAGAGTGCTAGATCTCACCCCCAGAGTTGCCATCTCAGTGGTGTGGGGTGGAAACACCGAGGATCCGCATTTCTATCAGGTCACGCTGCTGCTGGTTTGAAATCACACTTTGAGAGGCCTTGTTTTCCAGTTTGTGAAGCTTTTCTGCAGCCTCAGCTCATTTGCTCCTTGTGATGACCTTACGGGGTGGGCTGGGATCCCTGGGAAGGTCAGAGGATTACTGCTGGTCTGTGGAGCTGGATGGTCTTAGACCAGGGAAAATTAGAAATAAATGTCAGACCAGACACTGTCTTGGAGTCGAGTCCCTGGGGATTCCTGGGTACTTCCTTGTCAAAACCCACGCTAATCTTCTAATACTGGATATAGGCGTGCACCTCCCAGAGAGCTTTTATGTACAGTGGATGTTGTCCTGAAGTCCCAGAACTCAGGAAGCGGGTCTCTTAGAACTAGACAGAATCATGAACCTTGCCTTTTCCTGCTTTGTACTGTACATCACTTACCCTGTGATCCTAAGCAAATGGTTTCTTTCATCTTTAAGGATATGGTACTGAAGTAGAGTTGGTTAAGAATGTTGTGTTAATTTCTGCCGTGCAGCAAAGTGATTCAGTTAGACTTATATAGACATTCTTTTCCATATGGTTTATTATAGGATATTAAATACAGTTCTTACTTCCCCAAAGTTCTCTTCCAGAAGCTACCCTGTTCTGGTGTTTACAGAGACGCCTTGCATTTAGGAGAGGAGGTATTCATTTGTAGTTAACAATTTTCCAAAAGCACCCCAAAGTCTTTATCTGACAGTCCCTGGATAAAGCCCAAAGTTGCTGGCATCAGTTTTTATGCCTAACTATTGAAGATGGTAGTATAAGCTACCAACTTTTACAAAAGAGATCAGAGGGGGGAAAGATTATTTTTATGTATTTTGATAGTTTACAAAGTGCTTTCATAGGTCATGTCTTACTTAATCCATATAAAATCTGGGTATATTCCACATTTTATAGATGAAGAGGATAAAGTGATGTATCGTAGAGCTGACAGTTAAGAAGCAACAGAGTTAGAAACAATTTCAGTTCTACTATTGTCTTTCTCTGCCAGTCATAAAGGCAGAAAGTCAAACCACCTGCATTCTTTCAATTGCACATCGTGAAACATGCATAATCCTTTCATATGAATGTCAAGTCTGTGAAATATCCAGATACTAGCCAGCCCTTCAAACTCGTATCCCCATAGCAAACACCCGCTTCTTTCCTATAGCTTGTCATCCACTTTTTATCATGAATTTCATACATATGTGTCTATTTTCTCCCATTAGATGGTAAGTCCCAATGAACAGAGTCCTGCATTCCTCCCACTCTTCCGAAGACCCTGGAACGATGCTAAAAACACAACAGGAGCTCAGTGAGCATGCTCTGGATGTCCAGTGACAATTAAATAAGAGCCTGGCCTTCACACAGCTCTGTAAGTACCAGACAGAGTGAGATGCATTTCAGCTTCCTCTTGCTGCTGTAACATATGACCACGAATCCAGCAACTTGAAACAACACAAATTTATTATCTTAGAGTTATGGAGTCCAGAAGTTTGACATGGGCTTCCTGGGGCTGAAACCAAGGTGTTGGCAGGACATGCCTGCTGGAAGCTGTGGGAAAGAATCCTGAAAACAAACTGACAAACAATCCTTTCCTGGCTTTTTCTGGTCTCTTGGGCCTGCCTGTGTGCCTTGCTGCCCAGTGACTTCCCTCCACCATTTTCAAAGCAGCCTAGGGGGTTGGCTACTCACCCTGCACCCTCTGACCTCTCCTGCCTCCCTCTACCACTTTTGATGACCCTAGGTGACTAGCCAAGGCTATGGTTTTTCCAGCGCTCATGTATGGATATTGGACTGTGAAGAAAGCTGAGCACCAAAGAATTGATGCTTTTGAACTGTGGTGTTGGAGAAGACTCTTGAGAGTCCCTTGGACTGCAAGGAGATCCAACCAGTCCATCCTAAAGGAAATCAGTCCTGAATATTCATTGGAAGGACTGATGCTGAAACTGAAACTCCAATTCTTTGACCACCTGATGCGAAGAGCTGACACTGGGAGTGATTAAAGGCAGGAGGAGAAGGGGATGACAGAGGATGAGATGAGTGGATGGCATCACTGACTTGATGGTCATGAGTCTGAGTAACTCTGGGAGTTTGTGATGGACAGGGAGGCCTGGCGTGCTGCAGTCCATGGGGTCGCGGAGAGTCAGACACGACCGAGCGACAGAACTGAGCTGACCTGGTGACTAGCCATCGTGATCTCATCTGCACCTTAATGTCCCTTTGCAGTGTGACATAATAGTCACAGGGACGAGGCTGTAGAGACTCTTGGGAGGAGAAAGGGAGCATAATTCTGGGACCACGCAGAGAGAGGAAGAGAGTAAAGATGTACGAACACTGGTAAGATGCAGGTAAGCATAGCCCACTAAAAGCATCTGCTACCCACTGCCTGCGGCCTGAGTGCTTACCTGCTCGGGAGGCAGAGGCAGAAAGACCATGCGACTTGCTTACCACCCGCACAAACGCCCGGCAAGGGGGCCGAGGTGAGGCTCACTCGTCACGCCAGTGCTCCCAGCCTCCCGGGCCATCTCAGCTCTGCTCTGCAGGCCCCACACGGCCTTGCGTTTCCCTCGCCCTCTTTCTTTCTGTGACTCTTGGCCTGGACCCTACTTAGCAGCATACACCAAGGAGTAGGGTAAAACGAGGCCTGGCAAAGCCCTCCAGCGGGTGGCTCTTAGGGGATTTGTTTTTCCTCTTATTCGCGTTGTTCAAGGAGACAGACGATAATTAAAATGTCAGAGCCCTTCATGCTTCCCTGATCAAGATAACTGCTTTACCACAGGTGATAGAAAGGCAAGGCAGAAAACGTCCATGGTGGGGGAAGGGAGCTGCAGAGTCTGAGAAGGGGGCAAAGCTGGGGAGACTGAGCCCCCTGAGTTCACTGGTGGGGGCTGACTGCTGCTCAGGCTGAACTGGGCTGAGCACTCACCCATGGGGTCTTCAGGGAGCTTCTACCCTGGTCCTCCTCCCCCAACCCCACCCCCACCAGCTCAAAGGGAGGCAGCTCCCAGGAGATCCATCCCACAGCCTGCTAATTCCATCCAGTCTCTCCAATTCGGCTAATCCCCAGTTTCAGGAACAGAGGCAGCAGCTGTCAAGCTCAGCAGCTGTGTTCTTTGTCTCCCTAGCTCTGTCTCTCCCCTTCCTCTCTCCAAGTTAGCCGAGTGGATCACATACAACCTTCCAGGGGAAAATGAGAGTAAAAGTCTAGGATAAAGTGAGAGAAGGAAAAGCCTGTATGTGCTTGAAAGTCACCTTGTCAGGTCATCTGGAGACAACAGAGAGAATTCTTTCCCAGCCTGAAGTCCCAGCGTAACACTGAACCGTCTCCCTGACACTCATGTACTTTCTGGAACAGTCAGTTCTTCCCAAATTTACTGTGACAGGGAAGTAGCTTTTTATATTCCAATATGTGGTGGGTGGGTGTTTGGCTCTACTGTGCAGATCTAGGGAGCAAGCTGGCACACACATGTGACTCACCCCCAAGAACCCAGTACCTGGGCTTCCCGACATTCTCTCAAGAGACCCCATACAGGGGCACTGCGACAATGACAAGCTGCTATAAAAAAATTCCTATACACTCCCAACTCCCGTACTTGTCGACTAAGCTGCGCCGTCCTGGCGGCATCACTGGGAAAGTGGGATCTGCACTAGGGGTTATGGCGTGTGAGTCAGCCTTGGGAATTTCTGGATGAAGTGTATTTTAGGTAGACGAACAGCCAGAACAAAGGTAGGGAGTGGGATGGCTAGAGTTGATGGCATCAGGGGAGAACTTAAAAATGACCTAGCAGCTAAGGGAGAGTGGTAGGTCATGTTGGACACTGAAGGCTTTTGAAAGATTTTGAATTTTGGGATTAAATGGTGTGTGTTGTAGGACTGTGGCATGATCGAGCTGCAGTATTGCGGGTGGGGGTTGGGGGGCAAGGCTAGAGGCAGGGAGAGCAGTAGGTGCTATAATAATCCAGGCAAGAGATACTGAAGGCTCAGACCAGAGGGTCAGCATTAAAGAGCTGAGGACAGAGGGTGGACAGGGTACAGGAGAAGGAGAGGAGCCAGGGAGGATGCATCTGTTTTTGGCCTGAGTCACAGGAAGGGTATAGCTGCCATCCCTGGGTTGGGGTGGGGGGTGCATCACACAAAGTAAAGTTGGTGGAGGAGAATCAGGACTTTAATTTTCAACACACTGAGATTGAAATATCTCAAAGACCTCCAAACGGAGATGAAGAGACGCCGCACAGCAGTTGGAGATCCCAGTCTGGAGTGTGGGAGACGTCTGGGCCAGAAATAGAGAGGGAGGAGCTGCCAGCATTTCAAGCCCCGGGGTTCAGTGAGACTTCCGATGGAGCACATTTAGAAAAGAAGATACTCCGAAATGAAGAGGTCAGGCAGAAGAGGAGGGATGGGTAAAGGAGGAGGGTACAGAAACCCAGAGAGGGTGGTGATGTGAGACCCAAGGGAAGAAAGTCAATGAAGCAAGGCCCTGGGCAAACTGCCAAGCCTCACTTTCTGCATCTGCTAAATGGGACTTTTAATGCCTCCTTGAAGTTACTGTGAGGATTATAAGTGAGTTAATCCATTTAATATACATGTACTAAGCATAACTGCTATACTGGGGACATGGATTTGAGCTACTTACGGTTCCCTGCCTCGAGTGGGAGGTTACCATTTGTAAAACACCCAGCACAGGGCCTGACCCCAGAAGGTGCTCAGGCAGATAACATCACTGCTTGGGTAAGAACAGCAATTGCCTGGGTATGGCCTGTGTGGATTCACACTCTCCTCTGCTTCTTGAGACCAATTAAAATTACTTAGTGCTAATTAGTGAGTTTGGATAAGCAAGGGAATCTCTCCTTTCCCCACAACTCCAACCCTCTCCCTCTAATGCTCGGGTACTCCACAGAACATATGCACTTCTTTCTTGGTTGGGGGATAAGAGGGGGCCACTTCGGGAATTAGTAATTGGCCTTACCTGGGCTAAGCCAAGAGTCTTTGGGGCCCCAGGCCACCCCAGGGAGGCCAGCGACCCAATCAGTCACACTGAGAACACAGCTTAGCTCCAACCCCCACCTCCCAAGCCTCCACGGAGGTAAAATAAGGCAAAGGGCGGTTTCCAAAGGGGAAGAGAATCAAGGAAGGGGAGCCTGTGGCCTGGAGAGCAGGCCCATGGGAGGCTGGAGCACGTTCATCTCGTCGACGGCCCCAGGACGTGCACGTGGGCTTATGGATGCAATCCACCTTTTCATTTTCCCATGGGCCACGCAGCAGCCTCCTTCCCCTGTTCACCGGGACTTTGCAGCAGCGTCTCTTGCACGGGCTGGATCTGACTCCAGGGCTCCACAGGTCAGGTAGCCAAGGTGGCCGGAAGCCCCTGGAGCCCAGGAGGCCTCCCTGGGGATGGTCCCCACGGGCCGTGTGTTCCTGGCAGTGAGCTGGGACGCTCTCCCCGATGCCGGTCCTGTCCCCTGCCAGCCTCGGCCACCTGGCCTGCTGCGGAGGCAGACTCCTGGGGCCGGCCGTTTTCTTTGTGACTCTGGGTGACATTGCACAGGCGCTCCAGTTTCTCTCACAACTGCCTTTGTTTTGATCTACAAAAGTCTGCTGAGTTTCTTTCGGGCCTTGTCATGTTAACAAAAACAAATGTAATAATATGCACTTGAAAAGGCTCGCGTGTCTTGATATTTTAATAAGCTTTTGATTCTACAGGGACCTTGGAGGCTTTTAAAAGTTTAAAGTTAATAAAGAGAGAAAAAGAAAAAAATATATGAATTGTTTTTAATTATTATTATACAGGATTAACCAAGCCAGTTGTGTATAATTAGACGGTAGCTACCTTGCATCGTAGAGGCAGTAAATAGGCCCACAGGGGGGCTTCCAGAAGGTTGAGGTGTTTACAAGGCACTGGAGATGTTTTCACCAAGCACATAATCCCCGTTGCAGTTGCTGTTGCTGTTATAATGGATGTGTTCATTACAACCAGAGACTAATATGCGTATCCATCATCTTTCCAGCCCGTTGGTTGACTCTTCAGTGGGGGATGGCGGTGGAGAGGGTATGATATAATCTGGTGGTCGAATTATTAGCAGAGCCCATTAGTATGCAGCTTTCTGTGTGGTTTTATTTTTGTTGCCATGGCCAAGAGGAATTTTAAGTTCAACAAACAATTGCCAAAGGAGTTACGATTAAGATATTGCTAAGACAGTGTGGTTAAAAAAAAAGAAAACCTTCCCGCGCTGGAAGCCATGGGTCTCAGTCCCAGGGTTTTGTGATGAGCCCCTCTGTGACTCTGAGGAATTCATTCATTGACTTAGCATTTATGGAGCGCTGTCAGAGGTCAGGCATTGTCTTAAGTGCTGGGGGGTGGGGTGGGAAATAACACATAAGAAACACTGGATCTTTATTCCCAGGTATTCCCAAACAAGGACATCCCTCAGAGTCACCTGGGAAGCTTTTCAAAACATATTCACTGAGAACTACAGCCCAGAGTCGATAGAGCTGGGTATGACCCTGGGCATACAAGTGTTTTAAGAGGTGTTCCAGGGATTCTGATGGTTGTTGACTGGAGCGGCAGAGGTATATAGCTAAACAGCAAACATGAGGGCTGGGCTGATCTGCGCTTCCAGTCCTGTGCTTTTGTAGTGAGGATGACAGTGTCTGTCCTAAACATCTGCCCCGGAAGCAGACTCTGTGAGAAGCAGCGTGGAGGGAGTTTACTGCCGAGCGCTCTCAGGATAAGTCATCTCGGGATGTGGCTTGGGGCGAGGCAGCTGTCTCCAGCCCGGGCTAGTTCCTGGCTTGAGGCAGAGGACAAGTGGTCAGCCAGCGCCTCAGCCTGTACTCCCGCTAGCCGGAGGAGCGAGGACCTTGGCCCTGGATAGCAGAGGCATGTCATAGCTAGCAAATATTTCCTACAGAGACAGACACTGAGATGGAACCTGGGAAGTACTTCAGGAGATAAGAAGACACATTTTCTATTATTAACCCATCACCAAAACTTACTGTTGACAATGGCTTTTTAATTTTATTCACTTTTGATGTGAGAATGACCTGATGTGGCATCTTGCCCCATAATTGCCCTTGTTGATTAGGCTGGGCCAGCTGGCTGGGCTAGTCCCCTGTGCTTCCCGCAAAGCTCCTCACATGTCCCCTCCTAAACCTACACGCTCAGATCGAGAAGGAAACAAAAGGAAAAGACAACCCACGGAAGGGGAGAAAAACACTTGCAAACAATGTGACCAACAAGGGATTAATCTTCAAAATTTACAAACAGCTCAAGTGCCTGTTTGTAAAAAGCAAAGGCAATCAAAAAAATGAGCAGAAGATCTAAACAGACACTTCTCCAAAGAAGACATGCAGATGTCAAAAGGCACATGAAAGGATGTTCAACGTTACTATTTATTAGAGAAATGCAAGTCGAAATTAAAACGCAACATCACCTCACACCAGTCAGAAGTGGGGATCCTCAAGAAGTCTACGAATAATAAATGCTGGAGAGAGTGTGGAGGAAAGGGAACCCTTCTATCTATTGGTGAGAATGTAAACTGGTGAAGTCACAACAGAGAACAGTATGGAAGTTCCTTAAAAAACTAAAAATAGAACTACCATATGACCCAGCAATCCCTCTCTTAGACACATACCTGAGAAAACCATAATTTGAAAAGACAAATGCACCCCAGTGTCCATTGCCGCAATATTTACAATAGCCCAGACACAGAAGTGACCTAAATGGCCATCAACAGACGAATGGATAAAGAGGATGTGGTGCGTATATACAAGGACACATTACTCAGCCATGAAAATAATGAAATAATGCCATGTGAAGCAGCACGCGTGAACCTAGAGATTATCCTACTGAGTGAAGTCAGAGAGAGATAAATGTCATATGCTATGACTTATATGTGGAGTATTTAAAAAATGATACAAACGAACTTATTTACAAACCAGAAAGAGACTCACAGTCTTATAGAATGAACTTATGGTTACTGAGGGGAAGGGAGGGGAGAAGGGACAGATTGGAAGTTTGGGACTGACATGTACACACTACTATATTTAAAAGAGATACTCAACAAGGACCTACTGTATAGCACAGGGACCTCTGCTCAATATTCTGTAATAACCTGAATGGGGAAAGAATTCAAAAAGAATAGATAAGTGTGTATGTATAGCGACCACTTGGCTGTGCACTTGAACACAACACTGTTAATCAACTATACTCCAAAGTAAAATAAAATTAAAAAGAGAGAGAGAAGGTACGCTCCAGGGAGAAAGGAACTAACTTGGTAAGAGACATAAATGAACTGAGGCCTCCTGCTGCACTTTAAACAAGCTTGCAAGTTCCACTTACAGTCGTACTACTGCAAGTATTTACAAGGTGGTCATTTTTTAATTCCCATGTGTCAAATTTTTTCTTGATTCCCCTACTCGAGAGTGAGTTGCTGGACTTGTTTCACCCATTCAAGCAAGGAGTTTAAACCTGTGTTTCTCCATAACAGCACTGAGAAACCAAGGGGTTAATTAAAATGACCTTTAAGACCTTCACTGATATATTCCTGGCACCCATGAGATGAGTCTCCATCATAAACCTTGACTTAGCAATGCACCTGCTGCCTGCAAGCACATTCCCCCACAGCCTAGGTGAACATACGCTTGTCACAGTGGCCCCTTGGAGAGGTGAAGTACAGCTCTGGGTCACCGTCCACCTGATTCTACTCTGCAAGTTACCACGTAATAAATGGACCCACTGATTACAGGGAGCTAGCTGCCTGCCCCATTCTTCAGTCTCAAGGTACCTCCTCAGTGCAGTGGGCAAGTTTTGCTCCCTCTGTCCTCAGACACCATGGAAAAGAGCAAAATTCAAAATGTGATGTTGTCTTTAACGGATGCTTATTGACTGTGCACCATCATAAAATCAAAAATCATCGTAGATTGGAAACCATCTATAATTACTTAAACTGAAATCTGGGTTAGATTTTCTGCAAATCATACGTGTACCAACTTGTGCTTGGGGAAAATAAAATAATTGTAATATGAAAATTAATAAATGATTTTAAAAGCACACAAAAAAATAAGATGACCTTTAAGATTTCTCTGGCTTTAACCTTCTCTGATGATCCATGTATTTACCCTGGGCTGGGAAGACAAAATTTCCTCTCAGACAAGAGCAGGCAATACAAGGAGACCTCCAAGTAGAAGCCTACTTTGCTAGAATTAAAGCTTTATAAAAAGTCTCTAAATAATAACATAGTTGGAAGATTTTTTTCCATGTAGCTTCTCCAGCGCTGTCTCCTTGTCTATACTGTGGAGCAGGCAATTCAATAAGTGATTATACACAAGGGCAGGAGGTGGGGGCAAATAGGAAGATTCTACAAAATGGGAAAAAATTGATTGAAAATAGAGTAAAAAGTTAGAGTCTCCTTCATTGCCTTGGCAGGCATTGTCCATTACACTTCATCCTCTTCCTCAAATCATGTTTACCCATGTTCCTAATGTAGTCAAACAAGCTACTGTGTCAAATTTTTAAAAAATTTCTTTCATTTTAACAGCCACGTCTCATCAAAGCTGTTCTATCTCTCAACATGTCTAAGAATATTTTAAACAACAAGAAATACTCCATGCGACCTCACAGGGGACTAGAGATCCCTGCTCTGAGAATCGAAAAGTGTAAACCAGTTCCCTGGGGGATATTATGCCAATACACAAAGAGAGCTAGAAAAATACTTTGAACTTGAGGACCTAGATGGCAAGTTGGAAATGAATTTTCAATATACTCACTTGGCTTCTAGGACTTTGAGCTTCAACCACAGGCCATTTTATTGGACAGATATATAAACAAATATTTGCATAAATACATATTTGTATGAAATTTCCATAATTTCTTCCTCTGGAGCTGGAAGAAATGGGGCCATCAGGACAACTTGCCAGGCCTGGAACCAGACTACTTTGGGGGCCTGAAAGGGAAATTAGGAGGTGAAGTAGCTACCAAGATTCGGGGACCAAGAAAAGTGAATAATGGCAAAATGGCTAAAGAAAAGATAAAAGAAATACTTGGGAGCAGAAATGGCTAGGAGGAAGTTAAGGGTCCACTTTTATTGTGCTGTGTAGGAGGTAAAATACTGAGAATCCAACAAGGCACACCCACCCCTCCTGCTAGAGCTGTGAGGAGTAATAGACAGAATTCTCAAAAATGGAATTTGAGACAGGCATTAGAGAGGAAACCGAATTTCCATGTTCCTGAGGGGGAAGGTGAACACACTCAGGGCATTTGAAAACTGAGGTTGAATTAAACTCTGGGAAATATCTTCTATTGTTGGCAACCAATCCATGCCGGCCCACTGGGATGGAGCGCATCATCTAACAAGACGTATTCATTTCTAATTTCTTTTAACTCCAAGGAAAATCCTTCCTGAACTCTCTACAAGTCTCTGCAGTGCTTACTAAGTGGAATAACTTGGTACCCTCCGCAGCCTTCACTAACTCACTATCCACCCGTTCCTCCAAATCAATGATAAACACATTAAATGACAGTGGTCCCCAAACGGACCCCTAAAGGCACCACGCTATTAACCTCCCTCCCCTCCGAGAGACTGGCCGGCGCTGTTTCCTGCTGCTTAGCGGGTCTTGTAAGCATCTCCAGTTTTTCCATTCTGGTTTCCTCGGGGTGTATGTCCAGTAGTGGGATTGCTGGGTCGCATGGCAGTTCTGTTTCCAGTTTTTTAAGGAACCTCCACACTATTCTCCATAGAGGCTGTACCGGTTTGCATTCCCACCCTCAGTTTAAAAAAAAAAGAAAAGAATCTCCAGTCTTTGCTGCTGCTGGGCTGGGAGAAGAGTCCACCTCTGTTTTGCTCTTCCCTCTAAGGCCTCACGACAATCAGGCCTGGACACAGGGTGCAGGGCTGGGGCGGGGCGACACCAGTTGCTATGATGGGAGGCCCTGGAGGTTGAGCAAAGGAGGGGAAGCAGCAGGGAGAAAACAGTTCATTGCTCTGCTGAAACCTCAAGCCAGCGGCCATTTTCCACTGCCATTGAGAAATGTCAGTGTCCTCCCCCGCCGTCTGGCAGAGGCAGACGTGACCAGGTGTCCCCACGCAGAGTGGGCTCTCACAGTTGGGCTGCGTGTGTGTCACGAAGCTAAATAGGGAGCCCGCGGGGTGCGCCGCCCCCCGGCTTCTGCTGGCCAGACACGGCGGCCCCATCTGGCAGCGGGGATGTCAGAAATAGCCGCCGAGCAGCTGTCCTGCTCTCACCTCCTGACTCCAGCGGTCCCCCCACCTAGACGCCCTGACACCCTGCTAGGTGTCAGGGGCTAGGAGCCCCTTCCCTTCCTTCTCCATCCTCCACACCCCACCCCTCTGCTCTGTCCACTGTAACCATCCGGAGGTGGGCTTGAGGGGAGAAGGGCTCGAGGGGCTGGGGGCTGGACGTGACCACAGGAGCAAGGGGTCACCCAGCTAAAAGATGGGACAGGAGGCTGGGAGACACCAGACTGCCCCTGGTACCAGGGGACCAGATGGCTGTCCCTGCAAAAAAAATCTCAAAAAATCATTCCTAAGTGAGTCAAACTGCCTAAAGATCCATGGGGCTTTTCCATGCCTCCGTCTACACACGTACATAGATGGGAAGAGTTTGGGACCAGAGCATTATTGACCTCTTCTAAATGCCAAGAATGTATTCAGAATCAGACAAGGGGAGGGTTTAGGATAAGGAAAATATGTTACCAAATTAAAGATTTGGAAGCCAGTCTTATCAGAAGGAGGTAATATAACAGAAGGTATTTTCCTCCTAAAAATCACCTTTAAAAGAAAAAGGAAACTCGGGCTTTACTTTACACAATATTGGAGATACAGGAATGGTCAGAGTCAAGTTACTTTGCGGAAATTAATTGAGTGCCACTGTATTCCCAGGCACAGGAATGCAAGGAGACATCTCCTGGCCTCCACTGGCCCTGGCCTGCTGAGACAGCCGGACAAGGGGAGGGCTGGCAGGAGCTGGACCATCCAGCGGCCAGTACTGCTTTGGGTAGGGAGAGTTCACCAGCCTGATGGACCTTGAGTCTGAACAAACTCCAGGAGTTGGTGATGGACAGGGCGGCCTGGCATGCTCAGCCCACGGGGTCGCAAAGGGTCAGGCATAGCTGAGCGACAAAGGAGAGTTTGGGAAGTGTCCGGAGAGGACATAGAGCCGTCTAAGCTGCAGAGACCAGGGCATTTCCGCAGGTCTGAGAAACAGCGAGTGGATACACTGAGGCACGGAGTGCCTGGTGGGGAGACTGGCTGACATGGACTGGGCGAGGGAACCATAATGTGGGACAATGAAGCCTTTGCAGCAGGCATGTGGCGGCTGCAGGTCAGTGCTGAATTCACAGCTCTCGACGGTCACCTGAAGAATCCTCCCACTCTCTGGTTCACCCTGACGTAGGCTAACCAGAATATTTACATCTCCTCTAGCACAGATCCCCTATGGGGGAGTCATCCTTGCACCGTGGCCCCATCAGTATCATTTCCCAGAACACCCCCATTTTCACTGGGAATGCATAAGCATGTCTACCCTGATGGACATTCCCTTCATAAAGCAGATAACAGTTCTGGTGCAGCTAATGCTGGGCCAAGCCTCCCTCCTGGATTCACACGCACAAGCCATCACCCTCTCCGGGAAGCCCTCCTGGCCCTTCCTAATATGCTCGAGCAGCTCCATGCACCTCCTCTCCGCATCGCTGTTGATTGAGATCCGACCAGAGATATTGCTTTGCCAACAAAGGTCCGTGTAGTCAAGGCTGCGGTTTTTCCAGTGGTCACGTATGGATGTGAGAGCTGGACTATAAACTGAGCGCCGAAGAACTGATGCTTTTGAACTGTGGTGTTGGAGAAGACTCTTGAGAGTCCCTTCAACTTCAAGGAGATCAAACCAGTCAAAACTAAAGGAGATCAGTCCTGGATAATCATTGGAAGGACTGAAGCTGAAGCTCCAACCCTTTGGCACCTGATGTGAAGAGCCGACTCACTGGAAAAGACCCTGATGCTGGGAAAGACTGAAGGCGGGAGGAGAAGGGGACGATAGAGGATGAGATGGCTGGATGGCATCACTGACTTGATGGACGAGAGTCTGAGTGAACTCCGGGAGTTGGTGATGGACAGGGAGGCCTGGCGTGCTGCAGTTCGTGGGGTCGCAAACAGTCAGACACGACTGAGCTGAATGGAAGTGTCCTTTCTCCTGGAGGACAGTGGGGTGGCTTCCCTCCCTGCTGAGCCTCCTACTTCCACACCTGCCTGGCACACCCTGCACATCGGGCAATCACTGTTTCTCAGAGTTTTAGACGAGCGAGTGCTTACTGAGGACTTTGTGTTTAATCTCTGCACCCGTCTGCAGAATCAATGGTGTGCATTCATCCCCTCCTACAGATGAGTAAATGGAGAATGGAAGGGCTCGTGATCTGTGAGTGGCAATCAGAGGCAGGGCGAGGGTCCGGACTCTGGCGCCTGGCTCCAGGCCCAGGCTGCACCAGCCTGCGTGGGGCCTGGTGGCCGTAAAGGAAGGCACCGTGGCCCAAGAAGGGGAGGCGAGGGAAGTGGTGGACAAGGAGTGAGCGGCGTATGAAATCCTTTCTTCCCTTTAGGGTCCAGGGACCCCGGCTTCTGGCTTTACCCCCAGCTCCCGACTTCGGTCCGTGATAAGGCTCGACATCCTCCAAGGGGGTGCCCGCTTCCCGGCCACAGCCCCCAGCCCCACGCTGCCCACTTCAAGCTGCTGAGGCTTTCCCCGGGTGCCCCTCAGCACCAGACCCCCACACAGGCTCCTCATTCTCGCCTCCAACCAGGGCCCTGTTGGAGGAGCATCTCCACGCAGGTGAGAGGCCAGGGGCAGGGGTCAAGGAGGTACAGGAGACGACTCAGAACCTGTCACACCTGCTTGTCTCAAGTGTCCCGTAACCCTCCCTGAGCCTCGGGTTCAAAGGGCATCCTAAGTCTGAATCTTTCTCTGTTTCAAAGCCATTTCATTACCTCGAAGTCTTCACTGGATGCCAAGCAGACAGCGTTTTGTCCTGTCCTGAAAGTCAAGCTGGCGTCCTCAAGGCGGCTCCCTTAAATGGACGCCGCTGGCCCATGCCACGCGCTTCACGCCGATCGTCTCAGCTCATCCTCGCAGCGGCCGACGAGGAGGTGCTGGCGTCTCACCTTTACAGGCACAGAAACCAAGGCTCAGAGGCACAAGGGCACTTAGTCACCAGGGAGTGGATGGTGGAGCTGGGGCCAGAGCCCGGGCCTTCCTAAGTGGCCACGAGGGTACCGTGGTTTAAGAGCCCATTATGGGGCTCGATACTAAAATATTTTTCCACTTGGGGCTCTTGAAAACAAGATTTTTGAGCAAGTCAAGTCTATTACCCAAAATATCATAAGGAGTCAATGTGAGGATTTCTTTCTTAATCAAAAGTTTGATTGTTTAATGACCTTTTCTCTAAAGAAAATGAGCTACCAGATGAAAAAGCCCCATCTTGGTTTGCAGCCCTAATTCTAGCAGGCCTAATCTTTATCTTTATAGAGAAAAATGCAGGGGGAAAAGGGAGTGGGGTGGGGCAACATTGTCTGAATGGTTTCATTCGGGGATTTTTTTTTTAAACAGTTTTTGTCTAAGAAATTAAATGTGACAAGAAATTAATCCACATTGTGATCTAATTATTTTTAGAATTATGAGGAAAATGTAAGGTGTCTCAACTGTTTAATTTTGAAAAGTGTCTGTGAAAATTAACTTTTATTACCTTTCATAAAGATTTTTAGTTTTTTTGCTGTTGTTAAATGGCATTTTCCCCAACAGTCACTAATGTTGCTATTGCTGTCATGCAAGGTCACTAGCATATAAGGTAGAGTGTCTTACAAAGTCTGACTTTAAAGAACATGAGACACATGATGATCTGAACTGGTCCAAATATAATTTATCAAATTTATGAATCACAATGTGGGAGTGAATTAAAGACCCAACCATTTTCTTGGCTTCCTTTACGTCTCTGAAGGGTCAGCTGTGAAGGAGGAAGGGACCCCCAAACACGGGGATCTTCCTTGTGAGGAGTTAAAAGTAGTGTCAATGTGAACTTTAAAAATTAAAGTAAGACCAACAATACGGGGAAAGTGGTTAAAGGGGATGGAATTAATTAACATAGTTTAAAATATTTGGATTCAGAAAGAAATCAAAATGGTGACGTTTTAATAAGGAATGTTTTGGAGATGCTAAATCCCATCCATCTTTCCCCAAATATGTCCCCCGATTTTAGGATCCACTGACCCAAATTCAGAAAACTGAGAATGGTCTTCAGAAGGAAAAGGCACTGGATCCAGGAAGCACCAAACTCAAGAGTGTCCTCCGGGAGGGAACTGGCCTAAGCCATCTGCTTTCAGGAAAAGTGGGAGAAGAAGTCACAGGTAAAGCTGAGAGGAAAGGAAAGGGGAGAACGTGGGGCCCCCGAAAGAGACGGCCCGCGGTGGCGGTGGAGCCCCAGTGCTGCAAGAAGGGGCTCCGGGGCTGGGGAAGCCAGGAGGTGCTACGCTTTCGTTAGCTGCCGGCTCTGTGGGCCCTTTCCTCATTTGCGATCCTAGATTCAGGGCTGGTGTCTGCGACCCCAGATGCTGGGACCTCCTGTAAGCCCCAGGGAAGCCCACATTCAGTCTTCTTGTCCTAGATCCTCAACGCAAACGGCAACCACATCCAAATGCCACACCGGCCAGTGGCTGAGCAGGGAGCTAGAGGGGCAGGACTCCACCTCGGAGTACAGGAGGGTTTCGTCAGTCGACGCTCTTAGGTAAGAGAGGCAACAGATTAATTCACTTGTCAAGTTCTTCCCCTCATAAAGTTCAGATGCGATCGATTTTTACATAACAAGGCGCCAGCTCCCAGCATGCCAGGTTTCCATTTGCTTGTCTCTCTGCTTTCTCCAGCTGGAGATTCCAAAGGTACTCACCCACCACGGTGTCATTCAGGGCAGCCACACATGGCTGGAATCTGTCTCTCTGGGTCTCTGTGCCGCGTGGGTGAAGTATGATACTGCTTCTTAACACTGACAGCTGATGGACATTTAACAATGGAGCTGCGAATAGTTTTTTAACAAAAATATGTAACAAGACATATTTTAAAAGGTAAATAAAAATATAGCCTTTAAATAATGTACATTTAAAATTTTTACACTTTAAATAGAGTTTGGA
This sequence comes from Litocranius walleri, assembly GCA_006410535.1. Classification (NCBI taxonomy): domain Eukaryota; kingdom Metazoa; phylum Chordata; class Mammalia; order Artiodactyla; family Bovidae; genus Litocranius; species Litocranius walleri. Next base: position 1,410,867 of record SJYG01000182.1, on the reverse strand, counting down.
CATTTTAAAAGAAACAAGTGAAAATACATAACAATAAAATTTACCATCTTACCCACTTTTAAGTGTACAGTATAACAGTGCTGGGCCTCCCCGGTGGCTCCGTGGTAAAGAGTCTGCCTGCCAGTGCAGGAGACCTGAGTTTGACCCCTGGGTCAGGAAGATCCCCTGGAGAAGGAAATGGCAACCCACTCCAGTGTTCTTGCCCAGGAAATTCCATGGACAGAGAGCCTGGCGGGCTACAGTCCACGGGGTTGCAAAGGAGCTGGACACGACTGAAAAGCAACGCAGTAGTGCTGGCTACAAGCATCCTGTTGCAAGACAAATCTCTACAAATTCTTCATCTTGCGAAACTGAATTTCTATATCCACTGGACGACAGTCCCCTTTTCCCTGTCCCCAGCCCCTGGCAACTACCATTTACCTTTCTGCTGGAGAAAATTTTATTTTAAAATATAATTTTAACTTCTTCATTTTAAGCTTTACTTTCATTTATACTTTTACAAAAATACATTCAAATTGTATGTATTTTAATAAAATTATATCTTATTATTTTAATTCTTTAGACATTACTTACAAGAGAACACAAATTATATGAAAAATCTTGACTGGAACATCTAATTAGTGATTTGGTGAAATGAAGGCAAATAACACATTTTATGGAATAAATTACGATTTTTATGAATTAGGTACATCTTATTTTTTATTCATTCAAATGTTTCTAGCTCATCAACATAACACTCAGGACATATGCAATGACAATTATTCAGTCAGTTTTGACATTTTGCCAACTTTAAGTCATATAAAGGCTATAATTATACTCATGTTTTTCAGTTTTGTCTCTACGAAATATGTTTTTCAAGGAAGGAAAATAGAACATATTTTGTTTAACAGTTTATTAGCTTTAAATATTTAGACATATGGTATGTGGGCCTCTATTTGTACTCTTGTCTGCCCCCCCAAATATAAGCTTGCTGGGTTGTAATTGCATGTCTAATTATCTGTCTTCACCACGTTACCATAAATTTTGAAGGGGCTATTATTTGTTTTATCATTGTCACCCCAGTGTTTGGCATAAACCTGGTGTTTTGCTGATCCTCTGAGAAATGTGTTGAATTATACTGAAGTCACTATTGATGACAGCTAATTGAGCTATTGAGTGAGCCATTGTATTAAAAATTCACGTAGGTTCATACCAAGGGCTACAGGCAGTCAGTCTTGCTAAGGCCCGATCCCACGTGTAATATAACACTGCCTACTTTGCAAGGTTGTTGTGAAGATTGGGAGAGAGAATTCACATGAGGCACTTAGCCCAGGTCTGGTGCAGGGTGTCCACTCCATAAGTGATGGCAACAATACAAGTAGTAGCTTTGTCATAGTAGTGCTCCTGGAAGAGGTGGTGGTGATAGTCACAATGATGGCAGCTGATGGGGAAACTCAGGAAAAAGTGTCTATGTGCTCAGATGATCAGGAAGGTCCTCGTGAAGGAAAACACCAAGGTATTAGAGTTGAGGGTACCTAAAAAAATACAGTTTTGAAAAGATGTGTCAAGGAGTCTAAGCTAGATAAAAAAAACAATTGAAGAAAGGTGAACTGGAGGAACCCACAGTGGATGAAAGCAGCAAGAGAGAGGTGAGGGTGGCAGAGCTGAATGCTGCAAGCCGGTGGGGCTGGCTTGCAGGGGAAGAAGCCCAGGGAGTCACACAGAAAGCAGCAACAGCGAGAAGCAGAGCGGACTGATTCTGAACTCTCTTGCAGCCTTGAGGCTTGCTGGCCGGGAAAGGTTTGAGTTACAGCATGAAAGAGCTTCAGGGGATGCAAAATATGGGGGAAAGATACAAGGTTCAATTAAGAGACTGAGCTAAAGAGAGTACTCTGGTGAAAGATTGTAGACCAGATTTCCTGGGTTATGGCAACTCTAGACAGCAAGGTGGAAGCATGGACACTGTTGTTGAGGACTGGGTCAGGGGCCAGGAAGAAAACAGGTGATGAAGCAGTTCAGCAGGATGCTATAATAGCATATATATGTAATTTATAATATAATATCATCCCAGTCCTATCACCAAATTGCTATGAAGTTAGATAAACGACTCAACTTTCCATGGCCTTCTCTTCATTGCAAACATAAACTCAATAGCTAAATGGGTAAGGAATCTGTGCCCAGGTCTGGTGCAGGGTGTCCACTCCATAAGTGATGGCAACAATACAAGTAGTAGCTTTGTCATAGTAGTGCTCCTGGAAGAGGTGGTGGTGATAGTCACAATGATGGCAGCTGATGGGGAAACTCAGGAAAAAGTGTCTATGTGCTCAGATGATCAGGAAGGTCCTCGTGAAGGAAAACACCAAGGTATTAGAGTTGAGGGTACCTAAAAAAATACAGTTTTGAAAAGATGTGTCAAGGAGTCTAAGCTAGATAAAAAAAACAATTGAAGAAAGGTGAACTGGAGGAACCCACAGTGGATGAAAGCAGCAAGAGAGAGGTGAGGGTGGCAGAGCTGAATGCTGCAAGCCGGTGGGGCTGGCTTGCAGGGGAAGAAGCCCAGGGAGTCACACAGAAAGCAGCAACAGCGAGAAGCAGAGCGGACTGATTCTGAACTCTCTTGCAGCCTTGAGGCTTGCTGGCCGGGAAAGGTTTGAGTTACAGCATGAAAGAGCTTCAGGGGATGCAAAATATGGGGGAAAGATACAAGGTTCAATTAAGAGACTGAGCTAAAGAGAGTACTCTGGTGAAAGATTGTAGACCAGATTTCCTGGGTTATGGCAACTCTAGACAGCAAGGTGGAAGCATGGACACTGTTGTTGAGGACTGGGTCAGGGGCCAGGAAGAAAACAGGTGATGAAGCAGTTCAGCAGGATGCTATAATAGCATATATATGTAATTTATAATATAATATCATCCCAGTCCTATCACCAAATTGCTATGAAGTTAGATAAACGACTCAACTTTCCATGGCCTTCTCTTCATTGCAAACATAAACTCAATAGCTAAATGGGTAAGGAATCTGCCTGCAATGCAGGAGACCTGGGTTCGACCCCTGGGTCAGGAAGATCCTCTGGAGAAGGAAATGGCAACCCACTCCAGTATTCTTGCCTGGAGAATCCCATGGGCAGAGGAGCCTGGCGGGCTGCAGTCCACAGAGTCGCACAGAGTCAGACACCACTTAGCGTCTAAACCACCACCTAACAGTTGACAGTCGGTTCTGACATCTTTGGACTTCCCTCGTGGCTCAGCCGGTAAAGCGTCTGTCTACAATGTGAGAGACCTGGGTTTGATCCCTGGGTTGGGAAGATTCCCTGGAGAAGGAAATGGCAACCCACTCCAGTACTCAACTCTTGCCTTGAAAATGCCATGGACCGATGAGCTTGGGGCAGGCTACTATCCATGGGGTCGCAAAGAGTCCGGCATGACTGAGCAACTTCACTTCACTTTCGCTTATGTATCAATGAAAAATTAAAATTATATAAATATTTGGAGGCCTGGAAAAGTGAAACATGTTTTTAAAATATAAGGTAGTGATTAGGATCCCCATGAAGTCAGACAGGGTTCTCAGTTCAAACATTCCAAAGAAAGTGAAGTCGCTCAGTCGTGTCTGACTCTTTTGACCCCATGGACTGCAGCACGCCAGACCTCCATGTCCCTCATCAACTCCTGGAGTTTACTCAAACTCATGTCCATCAAGTCAGTGATGCAATCCAACCATCTCACTTTCTGCGTCCCTTTCTCCCCCTGCCCTCGATCTTTCTCAGCATCAGTGCCTTTTCAAATGACTCAGCTCTTCACATCAGGTGGCCAAAGGAGTGGAGTTTCAGCTTCAACATTAGTCCTTCCAGTGAATATTCACAGATGGTTTCTTTTAGGGTGGACTAGTTGGATCACCTTGCAGTCCAAGGGACTCTCAAGAGTCTTCTCCAACACCACAGCTCAAAAGCATCAATTCTTCAGCGCTCAGCTTTCTTTATGGTCCAACTCTCACATCCATACATGACCACTGGAAAAACCATAGCCCTGACTAGACAGACCTTTGTTGACACAGTAGTGTCTCTGCTTTTCAATATGCTGTCTAGGTTGGTCAAAACTTTTCTTCCAAGGAGTAAGTGTCTTGTTATTTCATGGCTGGAATCACCATCTGCAGAGATTTTGGAGCCCAAAAAAATAAAGTCTGACACTGTTTCCACTGTTTCCCCATCTATTTGCCATGAAATGATGGGACTGGATGCCATGATCTTCATTTTCTGAATGTTGAGCTGTAAGCCAGCTTTTTCACTCTAATCCTTCACTTTCATCAAGAGGCTCTTCAGTTCTTCTTCACTTTCTGCCATAAGGGTGGTATCATATGCGTATCTAAGGTTATTGAAATTTCTCCAAGCAATCTTGATTCCCACTTGTGCTTCCTCCAGCCCAGAATTTCTCATGATGTACTCTGCATAGAAGTTAAATAAGCAGGGTGACAATATACAGCCTTGACGTACTCCTTTTCCTATTTGGAACCAGTCTGTTGTTCTATGTCCAATTCTAACTGTTGCTTCCTGACCTGCATACAGATTTCTCAGGAGGCAAGTCAGGTGGTCTGGTATTCCCATCTCTTTCAGTATTTTCCACAGTTTATTGTGATCCACACACTCAAAGGCTTTGACATAGTCAATAAAGCAGAAATGGATGTTTTTCTGGAATTCTCTTGCCTTTCCAATGATCCAGTGGACGTTGACAATTTGATCTCTGGTTCCTCTGCCTTTTCTAAAACGACCTGTAACATCTGGAAGTTCACGGTTCATGTACTGCTGAAGCCTGGCTTGGAGAATTTTCAGCATTACTTTACTAGCGTGTGAGATGAGTGCAATTATGCAGTAGTTTGAGCATTCTTTGGCATTGCCTTTCTTTGGGATTGGAATGAAAACTGACCTTTTCCAGTCCTGTGGCTACTGCTGAGTTTTCCAAACTTGCTGGCATATTGAGTATGGCACTTTCACAGCATCATCTTTCAGGATTTGAAATAACTCAACTGGAATTCCATCACCTGCACTAGCTTTGTTCATAGTAATGCTTCCTAAGGCCCACTTGACTTCACATTCCAGATGGTCTGGCTCTAGGTGAGTGATCACACCATCATGATTATCTGGGTCATGAAGATCTTTTTTGTACAGTTCTTCTGTGTATTCTTGCAACCTCTTCTTAATATCTTCTGCTTCTGTTAGCTCCATACCATTTCTGTCCTTTATTAAGCCCATTTTTGCATGAAATGTTCCCTTGGTATCTCTAATTTTCCTAAAGAGATCTCTAGTCTCCCATTCTATTATTTTCCTCTATTTCTTTGCATTGATCACCAACGAAGTCTTTATCTCTCTCTCCTTGCTATTCTTTGGAACTCTGCATTCAAATGGGTATATCTTTCATTTTCTCCTTTGCTTTTGGCTTCTCTTCTTTTCACAGCTATTTGTAAGGCCTCCTCAGCCATTTTGCTTTTTTGCATTTCTTTTTCTTGGGGGTGGTCTTGCTTCCTGTCTCCTGTACAGTGTCATGAACTTCCATCCATAGTTCACCAGGCACTCTAAGGTCTAGTCCCTTAAATCTATTTCTGACTTCCACTGTATAATTGTTAGTGATTTGATTTAGGTCATACCTGAATAGTCTAGCGATTTCCCCTTCTTTTCAATTTAAGTCTGAATTTGCCAATAAGGAGTTCATGATCTGAGCCACAGTCAGCTCCTGTCTTGTTTTTGCTGACTGTATAGAGTTTCTCCACCTTTGGCTGCAAAGAATATAATCAACCTGATTTCCGTGTCGACCATCTGGTGATGTCCATGTGTAGAGTCTTCTCTTGTGCTATTGGAAGAGGGTGTTTGCTATGACCAGTGCGTTCTCTTGACAGAACTCTATTAGTCTTTGCCCTGCTTCATTCCGCATTCCAAGGCCAAATTTGCCTGGTACTCCAGGTGTTTCTTGACTTCCTACTTTTGCATTCCAGTCCCCCATAATGAAAAGGACATCCTTTTTGGATGTTAGTTCTATTAGGTCTTGTAGGTCTTCATAGAACTGTTCAACTTCAACTTCCTCAGCATTACTGGTTGGGGCATAGACTTGGATAACTGTGATATTGAATGGTTTGCCTTGGAGGTGAACAGAGATCATTCTGCCATTTTTGAGACTGCATCCAAGTACTGTATTTTAGACTCTTTTGTTGACCATGATGGCTACTCCATTTCTTCTAAGAGATTCTTGCCCACAGTAGTAGATATAATGGTCATCTGAGTTAAATTCATCCATTCCAGTACATTTTAGTTCACTGATTCCTAAAAAATGTTGGTGTTCACTCTTGCCATCTCCTGTTTGACTACTTCCAATTTGCCTTGATTCATGGACCTGACATTCCAGGTTCTTATGCAATATTGCTGTTTACAGCATCGGACCTTGCTTCTATCACCAGTCACATAAACAGCTGGGTATTGTTTTTGCTTGGGCTCCGTCTCTTCATTCTTTCTGGAGTTATTTCTCCACTGATCTCCAGTAGAATATTGGGCACCTACTGACCTGGGGAGCTCCTCTTTCAGTGTCCTGTCTTTTTGCCTTTTCATGCTGTTCATGGGGTTCTCAAGGTAGGAATACTGGAGTGGCTTGCCATTCCCTTCTCCAGTGGACCACATTATGTCACAGCTCCATCACAGTCCACAGACTCAGCAGTCTTGAGTGAGGAAACAAAGATAATTTGACAAGACATACATTAGCCTCGTGGAAGGCCCTGAGTCATATTCGGGTGGAACAGTGATGCTGTTTTCCTGGTTTTAGCAATATTTTTTCCCCAAAGCTTGGCTCTATAGTTTTCATCATGCGTCTCCAGAAAGCTGTAAGGCACTGTGGTCTCTCACGTGTTAATGTATCACACTGAGTGTTGACAGGATGGGCATTTAATTATCTGGGGGGTTGCTGTACTTTCTTTGCTATGTGAGTAGCAAACTGGATTCTCTAACAAAGTGTGCGGTACTTACAGCTTCTCTGAAACACCAGGGACTCTGCCTGAAGTCACACAGGGATTCAGCTCTTCACAGACCCCAAGAGGGTAAGTGAAGCAATTATCTGGAGATTTCAGGAAAATCACTGACTCATCTTAATTATCTAGATATAAGGAAAATCTAATTTCAACAAACTTTAAGGCACTGTCCTAATTACTTTGAATGTTGAATACTGTTTACCAGAAGTGACTCATCATTTGGGCATTAGATCTCTGTTGTATAGCCTGTTATCGCTGTAATGGTGTCTGGGATAATTAGATTTAACCTGCTTGAATTATCTAGAAAATGGCCTTAAATTATCACTTCATTTTTGTAAAAGTATGTAATTCACCTTGAGTAGAGACAAGCAGAAAATACCCTTATCAGTAATGTACTTGGATTTGCAGACCATGAACTCCGCCACAGTCAAATTATAGTTCTTACAACATAATTTGTTCTGAGTTCACTGGAATAAAGGCAGCAGTGGGCTTCGGCTCCTTGTCCTAGTCAGTTTTGCATCCCAGGCTACTTCTGTGGTTCAGCCTGCACGAGGTTTAGTTCAGCTGTTTCTGGGTATTGCCATTCCTTAGGCTAGACTTTCACCTGGGCTAGTTATGCGAGCTATTTCATTTGCCAAGGTCATCACTCCCTGGCCGTGTTTAAGTAATACTCAACATTCAAAAAACAAAGATCAATATTTAAGTCTGAATTTGCCAATAAGGAGTTCATGATCTGAGCCACAGTCAGCTCCTGTCTTGTTTTTGCTGACTGTATAGAGTTTCTCCACCTTTGGCTGCAAAGAATATAATCAACCTGATTTCCGTGTCGACCATCTGGTGATGTCCATGTGTAGAGTCTTCTCTTGTGCTATTGGAAGAGGGTGTTTGCTATGACCAGTGCGTTCTCTTGACAGAACTCTATTAGTCTTTGCCCTGCTTCATTCCGCATTCCAAGGCCAAATTTGCCTGGTACTCCAGGTGTTTCTTGACTTCCTACTTTTGCATTCCAGTCCCCCATAATGAAAAGGACATCCTTTTTGGATGTTAGTTCTATTAGGTCTTGTAGGTCTTCATAGAACTGTTCAACTTCAACTTCCTCAGCATTACTGGTTGGGGCATAGACTTGGATAACTGTGATATTGAATGGTTTGCCTTGGAGGTGAACAGAGATCATTCTGCCATTTTTGAGACTGCATCCAAGTACTGTATTTTAGACTCTTTTGTTGACCATGATGGCTACTCCATTTCTTCTAAGAGATTCTTGCCCACAGTAGTAGATATAATGGTCATCTGAGTTAAATTCATCCATTCCAGTACATTTTAGTTCACTGATTCCTAAAAAATGTTGGTGTTCACTCTTGCCATCTCCTGTTTGACTACTTCCAATTTGCCTTGATTCATGGACCTGACATTCCAGGTTCTTATGCAATATTGCTGTTTACAGCATCGGACCTTGCTTCTATCACCAGTCACATAAACAGCTGGGTATTGTTTTTGCTTGGGCTCCGTCTCTTCATTCTTTCTGGAGTTATTTCTCCACTGATCTCCAGTAGAATATTGGGCACCTACTGACCTGGGGAGCTCCTCTTTCAGTGTCCTGTCTTTTTGCCTTTTCATGCTGTTCATGGGGTTCTCAAGGTAGGAATACTGGAGTGGCTTGCCATTCCCTTCTCCAGTGGACCACATTATGTCACAGCTCCATCACAGTCCACAGACTCAGCAGTCTTGAGTGAGGAAACAAAGATAATTTGACAAGACATACATTAGCCTCGTGGAAGGCCCTGAGTCATATTCGGGTGGAACAGTGATGCTGTTTTCCTGGTTTTAGCAATATTTTTTCCCCAAAGCTTGGCTCTATAGTTTTCATCATGCGTCTCCAGAAAGCTGTAAGGCACTGTGGTCTCTCACGTGTTAATGTATCACACTGAGTGTTGACAGGATGGGCATTTAATTATCTGGGGGGTTGCTGTACTTTCTTTGCTATGTGAGTAGCAAACTGGATTCTCTAACAAAGTGTGCGGTACTTACAGCTTCTCTGAAACACCAGGGACTCTGCCTGAAGTCACACAGGGATTCAGCTCTTCACAGACCCCAAGAGGGTAAGTGAAGCAATTATCTGGAGATTTCAGGAAAATCACTGACTCATCTTAATTATCTAGATATAAGGAAAATCTAATTTCAACAAACTTTAAGGCACTGTCCTAATTACTTTGAATGTTGAATACTGTTTACCAGAAGTGACTCATCATTTGGGCATTAGATCTCTGTTGTATAGCCTGTTATCGCTGTAATGGTGTCTGGGATAATTAGATTTAACCTGCTTGAATTATCTAGAAAATGGCCTTAAATTATCACTTCATTTTTGTAAAAGTATGTAATTCACCTTGAGTAGAGACAAGCAGAAAATACCCTTATCAGTAATGTACTTGGATTTGCAGACCATGAACTCCGCCACAGTCAAATTATAGTTCTTACAACATAATTTGTTCTGAGTTCACTGGAATAAAGGCAGCAGTGGGCTTCGGCTCCTTGTCCTAGTCAGTTTTGCATCCCAGGCTACTTCTGTGGTTCAGCCTGCACGAGGTTTAGTTCAGCTGTTTCTGGGTATTGCCATTCCTTAGGCTAGACTTTCACCTGGGCTAGTTATGCGAGCTATTTCATTTGCCAAGGTCATCACTCCCTGGCCGTGTTTAAGTAATACTCAACATTCAAAAAACAAAGATCAAGGCATCCGGTCCCATCACTTCATGGCAAATAGATGGGGAAACAATGGAAACAGTGACAGACTTCATTTTCTTGGGCTCCAAAATCATTGCAGATGGTGACTGCAGCCATGAAATTAAAAGATGATTGCTCCTTGGAAAAATGCTATGACCAACCTAGACAGCATATTAAAAAGCAGAGACATTACTTTGCCAACAAAGGTCTGTCTAGTCAAAGTTATGGTTTTTCCAGGAGTCATTTCCAACTCCATATAGAGTTGGACGGTAAAGAAGGCTGAGCGCCAAAGAATTGATGTTTTTGAACTGTGGTGTTGGAAAAGACTCTTGAGAGTCCCTTGGACAGCAAGGAGATCCAACCAGTCCATCCTAAAGGAAATCAGTCCTGAATATTCCTTGGAAGGACTGATGCTGAAGCTGAAGCTCCAGTACTTTGGCCATCTGATACGAAGAACTGACTCATTTGGAAAGACCCTGATGCTGGGAAAGATTGAAGGCAGGAGGAGAAGGGGACAACAGAGGATGAGGTGGTTGGATGGCATCACTGACTCAATAGACATGAGTTTGAGTAAACTCCAAGAGTTGGTGACAGTGAGGCCTGGCGTGCTGCAGTCCATGGGGTCACAAAGAGTCGAACATGACTGAGCGACTGAACTGAACAGGAGTGTATGAGGTCTTGTAGCTGCATTTTAACACCATTATAAAGGCTTTAAGTGCTACAGAGCCACAAGATGAACCCCATTAAGAAACGGAAGAGCGGCCTACCGAAGCATTAGCTGACGGCCTAGCATGGTGTTTTCTCCAGAGAGGAGGCATGATGTTTCCTAAGGAAACAAGAGCATGGTGTGCCCCCTGTTAAAACACAGCTGCCAAAGAGCTATCTAAAAAGCTGCTTTACACACTATCCAGCGTTCCTTTTCAACTTCAAATCTGTATTTTCAACTAGTCAACTGACATCAGTACCTTAAGGCCCCACAGACAGCTCAAAACCAACATTCCAAAAGGCTGGCATTGGTTCAGTTCAGTTCAGCCGCTCAGTTGTGTCCAGCTCTCTGTGACCCCTTGGACCGCAGCACGCCAGGCCTCCCTGCCCATCACCACCTCCCGGGGTTCACTCAAACTCATGCCCCTCGAGTCGGTGATGCCATCCCGCCATCTCATCCTCCGCCGTCCCCTTCTCCTCCCGCCCTGAATCTTTCCCAGCAGCAGGGCCTCTTCCAGTGAGTCAGCTCGCGTCAGGCATTGGTAGGCAGCACTTAAACTGGGTCCCCTGGCTCCCCTGGCGTGCATGTCCTTGTGTAATCCCCTCCCTCGGATGGGCCGAACTTGGTGACTCGCTTCTAACGGACGGAATCTAACCAAAATTCTGGGACGCGGACTGTGAGGTCCGGTTCCTCAGAGACTCCGGCACTTGTCTTGCTCGCCCTCTCCGACTCCCTGACCTCTCCATCTCTCGGTTGTTCACTCCCTCTCAGAGCCGGTGGAGAGCTTTGGGGGAAGCCAGCTTCTCTGCTCTGAGCTGCCCTATGGAGAGGCCTGTGGGGCAAGGACCTGATTTTTTGGCCAAGAACCAACAAGGACCTGCAGCCTGCCATAGCCGCCACATAAATAAGCTTGGGAGTGGACTGTGGAGACCTTCCAAGAAGCACATGAGGGAGTTTAGACCTGGAGCCTCCTTCAGGCAGACCTTGAGGGGCCTGCAGCTTTGTGAGAGACCGAGTCAGGGACACCAAGCTAAGCCGTGCCTGGGTTCCTGACCTGTAAAATAAGATAATAAATGCTTATTGTCTCACACGGCTAAAGGGAAAGTGAGATCGCTCAGTCATGTCCGGCTCTTTGTGACCCCACGGACTGTAGCCCGCCAGGCACCTCCGTCCATGGGATTCTCCAGGCAAGAGCACTGGGGTGGGGTGCCAGTCTCTTCTCCAGAGGATTTTCCTGACTCAGGGATCCAACCCCGGTCTCCCGCAGTGCAGACAGACGCTTTAGCCTCTGGCCCACCAGGCAAGCCTTTACACTGCTAAGCTTTGGGGTGATCTGTTAGACTGTATGGATAACACACAGTCAATTCTGCGTCTTCTCAGGTATTCTAACAGTGCGATAAATGGCATTCTTGCTCCACACTTCACTTTTTTTCCACCGTAAATCTAATCATAGTCATCTCGCTAAACATGTTTTAAGGGCTGTTGTTGCTCCAAAAGAAAACTTCTAAAAATCTGGCAGAGAACACCCTGGGCCCTTGGCAACCTGGCATTCACCTGCAGCTTCTCAACCTGTTTCCTGTCAGTGATCCAACTCCGAGATGTCTCTGCTCCAACGAAAGCGAGTCCCTTGCAGTCCCCAAGCGCACTGTGTCGTCATGGCCTTCTGTCCTGGCCGTGCCCGCGGCCTGGTGTTCCCTCCCCGCCTCCCCCTTCGGCCTGCTGGAGAGCTCCTACCCGCCCTCCAGCCTTGGGCCCCAGCGGCCTCCTGTGCAAAGTGCTCTGTGCCAGGCAAAGCCCAGCACCCACCCCTCCCTTCCCGCAGCGCCCTGCTCCCATTACCCCATGCTCTCTGAATGCGGTGCGGCTTCTCACACACAGGAAACGTGTTACATAGAGAATGACCTTTAAAAGCAAAGGATTGGGAGCCAAACTGACTGGGTTCAAGATCTTGTCCCTCTCTCTTTACTTAGCTGCAAGCCTTGGGCACATTTTCTAACCTAACCCTCGATATCCTAATCTGTAAAATGAGGATAATAATGGGACCCATCTATTGGGCTGTTTCCTAGAATCTGCCCTTAATTCGGAAGACCTGGGTTCAATCCCTGGGTTGGGAAGATCCCCTGGAGAAGGAAATGGCAACCCACCCCAGTATTATTGCCTGGAGAATCCCACGGACAGAGGAGCCCGGTGAGTTACAGTCCATGGGGTCACAAAGAGCTGGACACGACTGAACGACTAGTGTTTTCCCTGTCATAGTTAAGTGAGACAGTGAGATGTGCTGAGCATGCTGCCTCGTGGTTATAAGAGTTCACTTCACGTTGTCATTATTTGCCTCTCTAGCCATGGAGACTAGCACAAACTAAAATTTCAATTCATGCCTCGTGATCCTTTGAAAACCCTTTGCACTTCCACTGGGGCAAAGGTTGGCAAAGACATAGATGTTTCAGTGGCAGAATTTCAGGCACTGGACACCTGGTTTGCCTCCTCCTAAGGCTGACCTGGATATTAATATGAAAACAGCTAATAAATTAGCAGGTAGCAGAAAGAGCAGGGTTCATTTATTCACTGGGACCTATTTGTCAAGAGTCTGGAAATGAGAAGATATTCCCTATCAATGTGGCAAAGTGATTATAACTGGAAGATGAAGAAACCGTTTCCTTTTCTGAAAGAAAAATTGCCAGGAAATCAGTTTGAGAAGCCCCTGGCCTTTGACAAGCTCTTTCAAGCAGCAGGAGGCGGCAGAAAGGGCCTAGGCTGAGGAGGCTGGGGACTGGTTCAACCCTGCATTTACTGTGCACCTCAGGGGCTTCCTGCTGGCCCAGAGGGTAAAGCATCGCTGGCAAAGCAGCAGACCCGGGTTTGATCCCTGGGTTGGGAAGATGCCTTGGAGAAGGAAATGGCAACCCACTCCGGTACTCTTGCCTAGAAAATCCCATGGATGGAACCTATAGGCCACAGTCTATGGTAAGTTACAGTCTATAGGGTCGCAAATAGTCGAACACAAATGAGTGACTTGATTTTCCTTCTTTCACTCAGGGCAGGACACGCTCCTGCCATCTGTACATTCTCACGAAGTCACAGGAGGGAGGAGCAAATGGGAGCATGTATGGGAAGACAATATTTGAAAATTTTAGAAAACAGAAATGCACGATGTGTATATTTTTGTGGTTTCCTTTTAAATAAGAAATAGTCAAGCACATGTAAGGACAGCAATGGGAAATATAATTGATTCTGCTTATGTAAATGTGGTGTTTTTCTTACATGCTTTCCAAAAAACTCAAAGGAAGTCATAAGACTAAAAGTCATTTTAAGGAACTTTTTTTTTGTAAATTGGAGTAAAAGTGATTTTTCTTTTTTGGAACTAACAACGACTTTAAAAAAAAAAAAACCCTTAGGGATCCAATATTCAACACAAAGGAACTCAATATGAAGAGCCAGGAACTAGCTTCTTTAGGCAGTGCTTGAGTTCTCACAGAAGTCACTGGGTCAAGTAGGTCAGCTCCTAAATATCAAGGTCTCCATGTTTCTCAGGGGGGTCTATTTGGAATTTTCTCGTGGTTGCTTATTTTAAAGTGCCAACCTATCTGATCTCCTTCAAAACTATTGTAAATAGAAATTTTAAAACATCAAATGCAAATATTGCTCTAGGTAAACTAGATGAACATGGTTATCCTTAAAGAGTGATTCATTCCAAGAGGAATAAAAAGAATGAAGGAAAATGGTCACCAGTCCACACGGTCTCCGTATTAAACAGGTCGTCTCTCGGAGATGAAAACCATTCTTCACGATTTGAAACAGAAGGCAAATGAAAGTTTGCAATGCTAAGAACCCCCGTGGAAATAAGGCAAAATAAGACAAGGCCTTTAGACCTGTGAGAAAAATCAATCTGATGGAAAATTGACAAAGTTGTTTAACGTGAGGCGTGAGAGCCAAGGGCTGACCCCAGAGACCTCCACTGAGACGCCCGTGAAGTTCCCGTCAACTCCCTTAATCCATGCAATACACAACAGCATCTCAAAGGGAGCCTTTAAAAAAAAAAAGAATCACTTTAACTTTTTTTGCCATTGTGCTTTAAATTCCAGTTACTTTCTCTTCATTCTCTCTTCTATACTAAATTATTAAAATCACCAACTGCTCTACAATCAAAAATATTTCAGAAAGCAGTGATGCCAAATTTGGATTGACTAAAGTGAAATCAGACAGAAGGAAAGATATTTTGAACATTTCCATGCTTGGTGCATTGTTTAAGGATATGGCAACAAGTAATTAAAATTGACTACTCGGCTTCTCCCCATGAAACCAGCGCTAAGCTCCGTGTTTGGCTCCATTACAGCCTAATTCAGACCAGGAAGGCATCTTGAGTGGAATAAAACACATTAATATATTTATAAATAGACTGATTTTGTTCTTTATCCATAACTTGTTCCTTTTTTTAATATATATTTAGAAGTGACGGTAAGACGATAAACTAAGTAATATTACTCGTTGGTTGGAAAGCCAAATTGGAAAGTCGGGAAAAAAAGACAAGGTATATAACCTTTTACGAATAGAGGAAGGAAGAGATTCTTGATTGTTTTTAAAGAACAAATTTTACTCAAATGTTGCGTAAATGGACTTGCACGTGTAGCAAGCCATGGCAATTCTGACCTGTATTCTTTTCATTTGCCATCACCTATCCGTACACAGACACAAGAAAGCACATACAGCCTCCCAGAGGAAGCAGAACTGCGCTCTGCCCTCACGCACGTCACAGCCACGCCTGCGCTGCTGGCCTCCCTTCCTGGCCCGGCTTCACCTCACGTCGTGCGCATCTGTCTCGTCAGTTTCATTGAGTTCATCAGCTGAGTTCAACCTACACTTAGGCAATTTTCTCTGTGCCAGGCACTGTGCTATGCGCTAGAGATGCAAACATGGTCCCTACTCTCAACAAATTTATGGAGTGGTGAGTCCCTTAAAGTCCTCCATAGAAGGGCCCTGAATTCCAGGCAGCAGGGAGCAGAATAACATCAGTGAATCCCAAAACTAACAAGTAGGCTTTGTTTTCTTTTTTTAGAAAGGTTGGGGAAAGGGTTGGTGGTACTCATGTTTTGACTGGAAATCACGTCACATTTTTTTTTCCTTTGAGAAAGAACATTTACGACAGTGGCAGCAGTTACATGGCGAGGCGTATGGATGCTTGTTTAACTCTTTAGTTCAGTTCAGTTCAGTCGCTCAGTCGTGTCTGACTCTTTGCAACCCCATGAATCGCAGCACGCCAGGCCTCCCTGTCCATCAACAACTCCCAGAGTTTGCTCAAACCCATGTCCATTGAGTCGGTGATGCCATCCAATCATCTCATCCTCTGTCGTCCCCTTCTCCTCCTGCTTTCAATCTTTCCCAGCATCAGGGTCTTTTCAAATGAGTCAGCCCTTTGCATCAGGTGGCCAAAGTACGGGAGTTAAAACTTTAGCATCATTCCTTCCAATGAACACCCAGGACTGATCTCCTTTAGGATGGACTGGTTGGATCTCCTTGCAGTCCAAGGGACTCTCAAGAGTCTTCTCCAACAGTTTAACTCTTAGTGTTAATTCAACTTAGTTGAAATTCCCTTCGATGCCAAAGAAAAGTGCAATGAAAGGAAACTGCTGCTGTAAATGTGAGCCATTTCAGAGAGGAGTTTCCTAGTTTTAAAAGAGTCTGTACTAACTTTCAGAGCCTAGAAACTACTTTCAAATATTACCTCGCTTGACCCCATGAGATCAGAGGCTTAATGATCTCAGTTACTATAAATTAGGAAGCCAGGCTCGGTGGGGCCAAGGAACGTTCCAAGGGTCACCTGGTTATGAAGCTGTGGTCCCAGCACTGAGTGCTTCCTGGCATGAGAGCTGGTGGTCTTTATTCTGGATAAGAGTGTCTTCGGAGACCTCTGGGGTCATACAAGCTGTTGCACCAAGACGCTGAACTGTATTCAAGATTAGAAATAAAATATTCCCCTAGAACTTCCAATGCTCCTGGTCCATTTGATTTCTTCCTTGTGACTCTGAGGAGTAAATATATACCTTGGGGAAGAGGGAAGAATGAATTTATCCTGAAGCCATTTTTCTGGCAGAGAATGAGCAACTGGTTAGCCTACTTGGCTTACTAGTTCGTTTTGGGTTCCCTTTCTAGATAATGACAATATTTAAAATTTTTTCCCCTTAAATTTTTAGGTTTGGCAATCAACATGCTGATTTATTAGAAAAGAGAGAAAGGAGCTGCTGCTCAAATAAAAAGAAAGTGTTTGTAAAGATGGTTTGGTCTTTGGACATGAGTTGCCTTAATTTTTATTTATTTCTTAGATGAAGGAATTTTTAAAAAAAAGTCAAGTCAGTTATCAAGGCATTAGCTGTACAAAGAATGTACATTTTATCAAGCATCTTACGCAAAAGGTAGATTCTTCAAGAAAATCAGACCTAAGTAGCTTTTCTACTTACGGGGACCCAAAGTGCCACAAAATGAGTGACACTTGGAAAAACTGATTTTAAAATTAGAATGTCTGAATTTCAGTCCTGTGCGGAAGATAGGGAAACGAAGCTGTTAGACCACACATTGCTAGGGTGAGTGTCAGAAGCAAATCTGTAGTAAGAAATGCCATATCGCTTGCTATTGCTGAGCTCAACAATCCGTCTTCTGTGTGAAGACCTGCCCTCGGCCCCTCCGCCCAACTCCATTTTACTTAGAATACACAGGCAGTTGATTACTGTGCCCTGCGGTGGTGACATGTTACTTCTACTCTGTGAGTAGAATGTTACACTTCCCCACATGTTACCAGGCTGCAAGCTTGTGTGAGCTCTCGTGGGAAATTTGTGACGGTGTGAAGTGAACTCCAGTCACCACTCAACGGATTGCAAAAATAGTGTGGCTCTTGCTAAAGGCCTGGATCATATCTTGAAAGATTTCACTGATCGGATCAATACCTTCAGCAAGAGCTGTTGTAGCCAACCTCACTTCAACGCGGGAAACGGGTACAGTGTGCTGAAGGACACAGAGCTGGCTATCTCTCTCCATTGTACTCCTTGGAGCTAATCCTTTGGAATGGATTGTTACAAGTATAAAGAACACCAGGTAAGTATCTAAGCAGGAATATTGGCATTCTGTGACAGGAGGCGGTTTTGGAGTCTCACAGACCCAGATTCAAAGCCACGCTCTGTTGCTAAGCAGACACGTCACCTTCGGGCAAGCTCCCTAGCCTTTCTATGCCTTGGTTTCCTTCTTTGTAAAATGGAGGCGATGATGTCTGCATCCCAGGCTTGAGAAGTCCTGAGCACAAAGCAGGTACCCCCTATAAGTCAGCTTACTCTTTTTTCTTCCCTGGTAGGCACCATCTTCCTTTTTTGCTTCATGAGTCACCCACTTGTCATCTGCATATTATCACACTCTTGAGTATATCTGTACAAGTATCGGTGTTCATGCATATGTATGGATTTATGCCTTTATGTTAATACCACTGAATATTGAGCCCCACAGTGATTTTCTTCCTCCACATTACCTTTAGGAATTTCAAAGTAAGTTCCTTTTTATATGACTCAATATAGGTGCTTTAAAATTTTTAATAGCTATTTTCATTTCTAACTGGTGCAATCCATTAAAAGAAATACTCCTTTTGAAAATGGGATTTCTGACACCAACATATGTAAAAAGGACTTGTAATTAAAACAGAAAGTCTAAATGAGTTCTATTTACTTGAAGAGTATTTGACAATATACTGAAAAAATATAAAAAGGGTGTCTATTATAGATTTACCCACATACTAAAGAAAATATTGATTTCCACATGGGATGAATTTAGAGTCAAATATGAATGGCAACCCACTCCAGTGTTCTTGCCTGGAGAATCCCAGGGACGGGGGAGCCTGGTGGGCTGCCGTCTATGGGGTCACACAGAGTTGGACACGACTGAAGCGACTCAGCAGCAGCACTAGAAGAGATGGTAGAGGAAAGAAAAATAAACACATTGCTGAGGGCCCCCAGGTTCTTTTCATAGGGATTTTGCCCTCAGGATGCTTTCCTAGGAAGAAAAAGGGCAGGAAGGGAGCAGGACAGCTCATGCCAGACAGGCTCCTGGTAATACGGCCTTAGGAAGTGTCTGCACTCCTTTGTTTAAGCCGGACCTCAGAACACAAGTGTTCCAGAAAGGGGAGGCGGACATCAGTGAGCCGAAAAGCAGCCATACTGAAAACCCAGTGGCACCACTGTCTGCCCAGGGCCTCCATCCTGATGTGCCACGCACCACCCTTTAGCAAGCAGGCGGCAAGGGCTGCTGCGGAGGGACCCTCTCGGGAGAGGTTATTGTTTTCTAAGCTCTTTTATCCTTGTGGCAGAATATGCTGGAAATTTTAATCAACCCATCGTAACCCTTTCAGGCAGCTGGGCCACTTTTAGGGTGCGTGCTTCAAAGTGAGGCTGCTGCAATAGAATCAAAACTAAAGTTGCCTTCCTGGCCTTTGTTATCCAAGAGCCGGGGCCCCTGGGTGTCCTGAGAGAGAAAGTGACCGAAAGCTTGAGCGCTGAGGATGCGGGTGGGAAGCCGTGGAAATGCTGTCTCGCCCACCTCCGAGTCCTCGGACGAGAGGAAACTCCCTGGGCTGGGGAAGACGGAAGAGATGCAGGCAGGATTCCTCGAGAATACGATGCTGGCAGCTCCCGGACAAACGGCCCGTCCGCGCCTCCTGGGCTGAAGGCTGTGGAAGCAGGGAAACCCCAGGCCCCCCCTAAACCCTGAGACGGGGGCTGAGCCCCTTCCCCGGGGCTGAAAGGGCTGCGAGACTCCAGGCCGCAGGGCAGGGCCGCCGACCTTCCCGCAGAGATTTCCGGGCTTCGGCCGGTCGGGGCGTGAAAAGAGCCCGTGTCGCCTCGGACACGGAGCGCGGCCCGAGAGGCGGAGAGGGGCGGCCTCGGGGTCCAGCTGCGCGGGAGCGGCGGCGCGGCCAGGAGCAGCCCCGGTCCCCGCGCCTCCGCGCGGCGCCCTGGGCCTCCGGGCGCTGGCCCCAGAGAGCAAGGCAGCTAGGAGCCTGGATGGACGGAGCGGCGTTTTCCTCCACCCCGGCAGAGCCAGGACTTGACGCAAAGTTAACCAGAGTTCCAGAAAAATAGCAGGGCCTTCCCTGGTGCCCAGAGAGTAAGGCGCCTGCCTGCAGTGTGGGAGACGCGGGTTCGATCCCTGGGTCGGGCAGATCCCCTGGAGAAGGAAATGGCCACGCACTCCAGTACTCTTGCCTGGAGAATCCCATGGACAGAGGAGCCTGTAGGCTACAGTCTATGGGGTTGCAAAGAGTCGGACACGACTGAGCGACTTCACGGTCACTGAAAAATAAACGATACCTGATCTGTGATGAGCAGCCTTATGGAAACCTAACTTAAAAACAAACAGTCCCGAGGTGAGACTAGCTTCGCTGCTGAGACAGACGCGCCGTCGGGGGAGCGTCCTCGGTCCTCGCCAGTCTCCCGCCTCAGGCTGAGGCTGAGAGAGGGCCCGGCAGAGGGTCGCAGGCCCCCGCAGCCGCCGCTGCGGCCGGTTCCTGAAGCAGAGCCGCCCCGGCAAAGTGCTTAGACATGAAGCGCAGCTCCCACACGTCCAGGAGCTTCGGCAAGCTCACGTTCCTCTCTCATTAGTTCCAAAGGCTCCCCTTACGTCTGAAGCTCGGGGTTTCTTCCAGCTGTTCAAAAATGCCCTTGTTTGAGACGGGCACCAAGTTTCCCTTCCAAAGCAGCAGCGGTGGAGGATGGAGCCCCAGGCCGGCCCAGCCTCGCTTGCCAGGTCCCGAGGGAGGTCTGGGCCTCCACGAGGCATCGTCCGAGGGGCTGCGGGCTCAGACCCTCCGAGCAGAGCCAGGGGGAGCCTGGGTCCAAAGAGGAGGCTGTGCTCACTGAAACACTGAACAGCGAAGCCGAAGAGACGCCAGGTCGCTACGGCCCCATAACGCGGGCTCTACTACACGACGGCCTGGGGGTCGGTCACTGGCGCTGGAGGAAGCTGACACAAACCATCCGAATCCCAGCAAGGAAACTGGACTGGCTGAATTTTAAGCAAAAAACCTTAGATCGACAAAAACAAATACGTGAAGGGGGCTGGCCAAGGGCAAGTCCGTAAACAAAAAAAGGGACAGACAGGCTCCCTGGCGTGGCTGCCGGAGGTGGAGATGGACTCCTTCGCACGTGCTGCGGGAGAAGCTGCTGGCAAGGCACTTCCTGCTTTTGCTTCTAAGCCCGCCCTCGCCGCCTAGCGGAGCGCTCTGGGCCGGATGCCAGCTGCCGTCTGCGGGCGCGGTGAAATCACTCCTGCTGCCTCGGGGCTGCTGTCTCTAGTGTGGGGAGAAAGACGGCAGGAGCATCTCCTGGGGCCTGCAGGGTCCCCTTAAGCCTGAGAGCAGGGGCCCAGAAGGTGCGATCTACCTGCTAAAATTTCAGCGACACCCGGAGGGCCCCTTGCCTGCCTCCTCCAATTGCTGCCAGCTGCTCAGAACACCCCTAGATAAATCCAGCCTTTCTTCAACTGTTAGATACAAAGAATTTGTAAGGAGTAAATGACTGATAGCATATTCTTTCCCAAGGATGGGTTTTGATAAGAGGAAACTGAGAAAGAATGAGGAGCTATTATTGATGGCTGGGGGAGTGCCTTGGGGGAGGGAGGAAATACTGTGTTGGGGGAAATGATGAAAAATGGGAAAGGTGAGGTTGCCAAAAGCTGATCCCTTCATAATCTTCCAGGGGGCCTGTCTTACTCAGAAGCAATGAAATGGCTTTGCTGAGCCATGTGAAAGGGTCATTTGGAAAAATCTAGCAGTTGAGAGATCTAATGTGTTCCACGTTATTAACATGGATGTAGGTTAAAAAGCGTCTTGGTGAAAGAGGAGAGTGAAAAAGTTGGCTTAAAGCTCAACATTCAGAAAACGAAGATCATGGCATCTGGTCCCATCACTTCACAGGAAATAGATGGGGAAACAATGGAAACAGTGTCAGACTTTATTTTGGGGAGGCTCCAAAATCACTGCAGATGGTGACTGCAGCCATGAAATTAAAAGACGCTTACTCCTTGGAAGAAAAGTTATGACCAACCTAGATAGCATATTCAAAAGCAGAGACATTACTTTGCCAACTAAGGTCTATCTACTCAAGGCTATAGTTTTTCCAGTAGTCATGTATGGATGTGAGAGTTGGACTGTGAAGAAAGCTGAGTGCTGAAGAATTGATGCTTTTGAACTGTGGTGTTGGAGAAGACTCTTGAGAGTCCCTTGGACTGCAAGGAGATCCAACCAGTCCATTCTGAAGGAGATCAGCCCTGGGTATTCTTTGGAAGGAATGATGCTAAAGCTGAAACTCCAGTACTTTGGGCACCTCATGTGAAGAGTTGACTCATTGGAAAAGACTCTGATGCTGGGAGGGATTGGGGGCAGGAGGAGAAGGGGACGACCGAGGATGAGATGGCTGGATGGCATCACGGACTCGATGGGCGTGAGTCTGAGTGAACTCCAGGAGATGGTGATGGACAGGGAGGCCTGGAGTGCTGCAATTCATGGGGTCGCAAAGAGTTGGACACGACTGAGCGACTGAACTGAACTGAGGGAGAACGCCCTCTGGAGCATCCTACGGACACTTGGCCTCTCCGGCTCTGGCTTTCCGGGCTACGCAGCCTCCGAGTAAATACACTTTTACTACCCCCCCAGGCGAGCTCACTGCAGTGCCTGTAAGGCAGCGTTCAGCAGCCATCAGAATCCCCTTGGGCCTTTCACAAATGATGGACCCACAGTGTTCTTGATCAAAAAGTCTTTTCATCATGACTATCCTAATTCTTCCTAAGTTATGAATTTGACATGACCTCAGTAGAAGTGCTAACAGTTCTTTTCTGTGTCTAAACAAGCTGTTTTTAGAGGGCGGGGAGGGGGTGGTGCTGGAAACCAGCTCTAGTAGACATTAGAACATAATGAAAAGCCTCAATATTTAAAAGGTGTGCACTGCCACATGGAAAGACAGAACCTTGGAAGAAAATGGAAATTATAGGAGAAAAAAATGTGTATAGAATTTAGTATATGATAAAAATGGACTTTTTCTGCTGGGTGTTGGGACAACTGAGTATCATATGCTAAAGGAGAAAACTGGACCCATACTTTACACTGTACAGCAAAATTAATGATTTAAACGTGCAAAATGAAACCATAAAAGTACTACAAGGAAACATGGGAGAATTATAATCTTGGTATAGAAAAGGCCTTTTTAACTATGACTAAAAATTTAGAATCCATAAAAAAAGAGATTGATAAACTCAGCTACAAAAAAAAAAACACAAAAAGCCTTCTCCATGCAAAAGTAGAATCGGCAAAGAGAAAAAATAATTGCAACTCATATATAGACAAAGTGATAATTTCTCTATATAAAGAACTCCTAGAAAAGAAAAACAGGCTAACAAACCCAAAATAGAAAAATGAAAAAATGACATGAGCTAACAGTTTGTAGAAAAAGAAACACAAAGGCAAAACATATATCAGGATTATCAGTGTTACTCATTACAGGAGAAACGCAAGCTGAGACTCTACCTGGATATTATTTTTCTTATGAGATTGACAAAAGTCCAAAAGTAGGACAAAACATTCTGTTGGTGAGGCGGGAAAAGAGGAACTCTCATTCGCTGCCGGTCAGAGTGCACAATGGCAAATTTGGAGGTAGGTAATTTGTCAGTAACCTTCAGAAAAAAAAATGCAGCTGCCAGACTTCGGCTTCCAGCCATGAGGGAGTAAGAAAATCCAAATTTGCTTTCGCATCTCAAACAGCAAGAGAGAGGAAGAAACATTTGAAGCAAAAGCTTTTAGACCTTGGACCACAAACAGCAGCACAGGATAGTTTTGATGGCTAATTTTACATGTCAACTTGACTGGGCCGTACTGTGGGCAAATATTTGGCCAACCATTATTCTGGGTATGCCTGTGAAGATGTTTCTGGATGAGATTAACATTTAAGTTGATAAACTGAATCAGGCAGAGTTCACTCCCGTGTGTGTGTGTGGGGGGGGCCTCATCCTATCAGTTGAAAGTCTGAGAAGAACCAAAAGTCTGACCCCACTGTGTGTACGAGGGAGTTCCTCCTTACTGACTGCCTTCAAGCTGTAACACTGAGTTGGTTTCTGTTTGTTTTGTTTGTTGCCTGTTTTCAGACACAAACTGAAGCGTTGGCTCTTCCTGGGTCTCAAGTCTGCCAGCCTTCAGACCAGAACTATACCACCCTGGTTCTCAGGCCTTTGGTCTTAAACCAAAACGAACACCATCAGCTCCCCTGGGTCTCTAGCTTGTTGACTAGGGATCTGGGGACCTGTCAGCCTCCATAATTGCATGAACCAACTCCTTGCAATAAATCTCTTATCCGTAATCTGTTAGTTTTCTTTCTTTCTGGAGAACCCTGACTAATGCAACAGAGAACTCTG
The DNA here is from genome assembly GCA_006410535.1 of Litocranius walleri. Taxonomy (NCBI): domain Eukaryota; kingdom Metazoa; phylum Chordata; class Mammalia; order Artiodactyla; family Bovidae; genus Litocranius; species Litocranius walleri. The sequence goes on along the minus strand of SJYG01000182.1, from coordinate 1,387,036 downwards.
AGAGGAGAGAAACCGACAAGGTGAGCCTGTGGCTGCTGCAGTCGCCTGCTTGGAGAGAGTCAGGTTCCCGCCCAGGGAAGAGAAAGACCCCACAGCCTTGCTAAGCTGGGGAGACAGCATTCAGAATTGTGAGAGGCCAGGAATTCACAGGACAACGCAGCCGAGAGGCGGGAGCTCACAGAAAGCTCCGAGATCACTGTTCCCCACAGTGAGGACTCTCTGATCCATGAGTTGGTCTCAGTTCTGGGCTCTTGTGGTGGAAGCATCTTTCCGGATTGTGATTCTTGACTTTAAAAGACCCATTTCCTATACAGCAGGGTCTCTCAACCCCAACCCTCTACTTCACTTGGTGCATAATGTAAGAACAGCTGTTAACTTGGCCTTGCTGGACTCAACGGAAGACGTCTTCATTTCTAGCATGCTGCCTTTCTAAGAGATTTCCAGAAGCTATTTGGACCACCTGCTGTTTTCGCCTGCGGTAGGTTTCATCTCTGTGCAAAAGTGCAAACCGAAGGAAATGGCACGAATGCTGGGTTTGGTTTCAGGAGGCTTCTTGTGGGTCTTACTCTGCAACCTACCCTCTCTGGCTTTGTTCCCATCTTTATACAAGGAAATCGCTCTTCTTCATGGTCTCCAAAACCCATCGAGTTCTCGAAGTCTACGAAAACGTCTGATAACGCATCCCAGTCACTAAGAATTTACAGCGCTCCAAGATAGGCATAACTGCACTAGTTCCAGAATATACAGTTAAGCTACTTCATCTTACAATGAGATTTAATTAACTCTCCCTTCCCGCTGCCAGGAGCCTCAGTGGAATAACTGTCTTGGCGCCGCGCGCAGTCTCAGCGCCCTGATTGGACACTCCAGACCCCCGGCTTGCTCTCCCCGGGGAAGAGCCTTGGAAGGCGGTAGTGCTTTATTCACTATGGAAACGGACACCATGGTTGCGGCCCCAGGAGAGCCGCGGTGCTAGCGCCGGCCACGTGCCACGAGAAGGAGTTAGCCCCGCGGATAAATTTTGGATAAATTTTGTTCCTTCTGCTGCCTCAAGCAGGTGGAATCATCTCAAGCAAATGTGACGAGCTGGGCTCTTCCCCTACAGCCTTGTTGAAATAATCAGTGGCCCTAGGCTCCAGGGCCACCGGGGGATGTCTGTCTGACTTAACCACGGTTTTATTCATCTTTCAGCCGAAGCAGACCTTGGAACATCAGCCTGAGCAGTCCGGGCACTGAGTGCGTTTGTGACCCTCCCTGGAGGCGGTTGGCTCCAAACCCTGGGAACGTGTTATATGAAAAAATAAATGCCTTTTTTTTTAAAAACCATCTGTGAATGAAAAACATTCTTCATATGTTTAACTGTTTCAAACTGCCGTATGTCACACACACACACACACACACACACACACACGGCATACTTGCCGGGGGCTGGGATTAAGTTGGTACTAGGGATTTTGGGCCCCTCTTCCAACCCTCTGCTTTTCCTTTCAAGGAGGCTATAGGTAAAAAGCTTCCAGGTTTGTACCCACCCAGAAATGGCTCACTTTAAGTCTTGGTGGGGGTGCTGCGGCTGGCTTCTCCGGAATTTCAACCATCTGCTGCAGCCTCCCTCTCCCCTTGCAGCCATTCACGTTAACTGCCCCCATGCTGCAGCAGAATCATAAACATCTGAGGGCTAAAACCACGGCAAAATAGGGTAATGTGCTTTATGGTGTTTTATTTTACAAGAGGGATGGATGGGTAGAGAGAAAGAGGGAAGAGACTAAAAGAACCTTCTGAATTCAACTGTCCCTCGTTAACTGAGGAAGAGGACTGATCAGTTTCTTTCAGAGACTTTGGCTGTTTGCTTGCTTGAATTAATTTTTCTGGAAGAACTAACAAGCCAAAACTTTCCTAATTGTCTAAAATTCCTCAAGCATCGGTCCAAGCTGTTAGGGGGTGAGGGCAGAAGACCTCAGGCTACCCACTGCCGGTCTCATCCGATGATGGTGATTGAGGATCCATCAGTGAGCGAGGTCGTGGCCCATGGAAGACATGATTCTCTAAATCTAAAAGGAAACCCTCCATGAGGGACCTTTAAAATTGACTCAGAGGTATTGCATTTGGCAGTAAGAGTCCTTTTTAGCAAGCAGTGGGTACTGATGTTTGCTTATCCAAATCAATCGCCCTCCTGACTTGCTGGCACAAATGTTTCTTTGCCCCAGAGGGCTGACACTGGGTAGGGTGTCCATTCCACGTGGGTAGGGTTCCAAGGTAGTCATGATTGTGTGGCCCAGTTCTGGACAAAGATACAGGAGGCTTAGAACTTTTGTGGAAAGCTGAACAATACAGGCAACATTCACGAATGTCTGGTTTTCCTTTACTTCTGAATACCTGGAAGATTGTACCTCGCTGTCCCCGTGAGGCAGGGCCATGGCTGATTTCTGGCTGATGGAATCAAAGAGGAAGTTACGGTGAACTCTAAGAGGAAGTCATTTCGGGCCAAAAGATTTAACAGCAGCCTCCTCTTTCCTTGCCACCACGAATTCCGAAGTTCCTTTTAAAATGAGAATTTCAATCAGTCTGGGCCCATTAGACGAAGCCAGCAAATTTGTGTAAGACACAGAGCAGGAGCAAGCAATGTACTTTTATTGTTTTTAAGCCACTAAGATTGGGAGGTTGTTACTGCCGCATAATTTATTCTATCATGACTGATATAGCTTTTCTTTCTCTGGAGAAACAGACAGAAGATGCGATAAGAGCGAGCTTATTTTCCTACGCTGGAGACTATTTTGTAAGAAATGACACTGGATCAATTCATTTCAGAGAAGGGTGCCAACACATAAAAATCTCAAGGAGCGAGGCTCTTGACATCACTGAACCACAGCATAAACCTAGAAGTCACCAGGCTTCTAATGTGAAATAAGAAACATCTCATTTTGGTGCCACTTTCACTCAGATAATGTTATCTGTAGTCAAAAGCATCCTAACTGATACACTGCAGAAGAGGTATCTGCCTTTCTCCTTTCTGTATCATTTTTGTCTCCATCCATCCATCCATCCATCCGTCTATATGACAAACAGATACATCATTTATTTTTCAGGCCACACTATAGCCATAGAAAATGAAACACAGTGAAAGACCCCCGTAGTTTAAACCAAAGCCTTCCACACAGATTCTCGGGACGCTGGCTCCACAGCGTCGCCCCGAGGATCACTGGTGCTGCTCTCACTGGGGGCCACCTCCAGGAGCCCGTAGATTCCTAAGGGATCCCTGGAGAGCTGGGTCATCTGAGCTATAGGGCCTCTTTCTTGGCTGCTTTTACCTTGTAAATGGACTCCGTCTACAGATACGTTTCCTGTATTATAAGCTCCCTGCGGAGCACTCCCTAGTGACCTGATGGAACAACACATCGCTAACTGCCGTGAAAAAGAGACGGAGCCTAGGCAGAGAGGTGAGACAGACAAACCGACAGGCCCGCTAAGTACAGGGCTGCCGCTGTGCACTGCAGGCTGCCGGGTGCCAACCACGCTCTCCTCTGGGCCCTCTGTGCCCAGCGCTGGTCACTCACGTCAGCCGCTAGGCCCATCCTGCACGCCCCAACCTCCTCTGCCAAGGATGGTCAGGCCCTCAAAGGGCTTGGCTCTGCAGAGACTGAGACCCAGGGGTGGTTTAGAACTTTCCTTTCATCCCCTACTTGCCACACTGCATCCCTACATTCCCCACCTCTAACCAGCGGTTGTTCTAGGGCCGATGGACTGTCCCTCGCCTGGAAGGTGGCCTCCCAGTCATCATCACAGGGATTGGAAGGCGGCATTCATCTCTGTTCTTTCGTGTCTGGACCAAAGGTCCCTTCAGAGTTTGAAATGGAATGGGTTCTCCAGAAGCCGACCTGGGGATACAAGTTTTTTTTTTTTTTTTTTAAGAGTGGAAGAGCTGTGAATAAAATGTAGAAGGCAGAATTAGCAGAGGAAGAAGGGAAGCTATGGGACCAGACCAACCAACCTCACCCCCCGCCGAGCATCGTGCTGGGCTAACTGGCCAGCTCTCCATTCTGCCCCTCCTCACCCAGTCACCCACGAGAGGGGCTCCAGGGAGACAGTGACCCTGAGCAAAGACCCCTGCAGCCGGGCAGACCCCGAGCGAGCTGTCCGCTTGAGCTGTGTCTGCCGGGTGCCCACGGTGGGGCAGCAAGTCCCGCCTGGGAGGAGAGTGGGCCGGCCCCACGGGGTCCACCGCCGCCCACCCTCAGAGCTTCTTAGAGCCCCTTCTGCCATGAGCTTGGTGAGCAGCGCCTCCGGGGGCTCCGTGAGCCCCTCGTGGAAAGGGGGAGATGGGCGGGCCGCCCACCGCCCCCACTGGGGCCATCCGAGCGAGGCACGTGCCTTCCGGGCTCACAGCTCATGCTGCCCGTCCCTGGCCCTCCTGGGGACCAGTTCAGCTGACCCGGACCACGCTCTCCCAAGGCCACCTCGCACCCCGACGGAGTTGCTGAGTCTGCCCATCCGCGGTCACCACCGGCCGAGGAAGGAGAAAGGGCACCCGTTTGGCCCCATGCCCATCCCTCGCGGGCCCCAGGGTGCCGCAGAAGCCCGCCCCGCCCTCCCCTGACAGCGGAGCTCGGCTCCGTCTGCACCCATCTTGTCCCTGGAAACAAAGATCCTACAGGTCCCGAGTGGCGACTGCAGTGCGAACTCCCCGGGACTCCGCTGTGCCCCCCAGGACGCCTGCCCCTGTGGGGCGACTCTGGGTCGTAGGGACGTAAAAGCAGAAGGTCCCCCAGTGCGTCACGGGACGGGGGCGGGGCTCACGCTCACCTCCACCTGCTGGTCCCCAGACCCGGTCGCTTCCGCGAGAGCGGGGCGCCCTGGGGAGGCAGCGCCCGGGAGAGGCCTTTGCTTCAGTGCGTGCGCTGTATCCTTCGGAGCAGCGGGGAAGGCGACACCGCCAACCGGGGGTGCCCCGGTGGTGCAGCCGCTGCTCACATCTTCGCTGGAAAGTGGGTCCCCTGATGGGGTCAATGTGATGGGGAATCCTATGCCCACGGGTGAGATGCTGCAGGAGCCCCCTGGAGGGCAGGGCCCGCTGTGCCCTGGAGTGGTGGGAAAGTCACACTTGGACCTGTTCTGATGGCAACAAACTGCCAGCCCTTCCAGAAGGGAAGAGGCTCAGAGTAAGGAGCTCCCCACCAAGAGAGCAGCTCTGCCCTGCGGCGGTGGGGAAGTCACACTTGGGTCTGTTCCTGTGACAACAAACTGCGGCTCTTCCAGAAGGGAAGCAGTTCAGCGTGAGGCCCTCCCCACCGAGTGAGCAGCGATCTCCTTCTGGACTGAGCCACGGTGGGCGATGAGCAGCAGTGTTGCTGGGAGGCGGGCCTACCAGCAGCGGAAGCGGAGAGTCCGCTTCGAGAAGCGGGCTCCCTGCGTGTGGCCGCTGTCGCCGTGGCCGCTGCGGTTAGTGCCCACTCTGCCGTCCCCGACGTGGCTGATGGCCCAGGCTGGAGGGCGCCCACTCTGCCGTCCCCGACGTGGCTGATGGCCCAGGCTGGAGGGCGCCCACTCTGCCGTCCCCGACGTGGCTGATGGCCCAGGCTGGAGGGTGTCGGCGGGCCTGCCACCCTGTCTGCCTGGCCATTCACTGCTTTCTGCAGCGGTGACTCTCTAGAGGCTTCCGCGTGGTGGTGTCAGTGGCGCATCCGCACGCCTCTTCCCCAGACCTTGCCTTATACCCATTCTTCTAACCTTTCTCCTACCGAGCAGCTAACCAGAGCCAGCACATGTGTTATATCCGGCCCACATACGTATCCTAGCGTGTGTGCTGACGAAGTAAGCGCAGTAGCCCACAGCCCCCCAGAATATACATGTATTCAAATCTAGGGTCATCTCTCTTTCCGTAGTTCGAAGACCAAACACACCGGAACGGCCCACGATCCCTTGGCACAGTCTCTCGGGCCCGCTCTCGAGCCTCTGCGGAGGCTGCAGGCCATTCCTGGCTCACACCCGCGTACTGAGCCAGTGCACCTGTGTGCTGAGCTCGGGCATTTCCCTGCTCTCAGCTGGTCATACAAGATGTCCTACACACGCATCAGCTAGCGCTGAGGGAGGGGGCGTGGAAAGAGGCCGGGTGCTCTGGGTCTGGGCTGCCTGTTCATGGAGCTGGCTCGTGTGCTAGGTCCTCTCACGTCTGATCCCGATGGATCATGTCCATCTCACGATGAGGTGCTTCAAGGGCCCACCCAGCCTTCTGATGCGGCAGGTCGGACAGGACCCAGACTCTGATGGAGAATGCAGGCTGCCCACGGACTTAGTCTGACCGTCTGTTTACACAGGTTTGTGGGATTTCGCAGGATGAAAGACTTTCAGTGTTAAAAGTAAAAGCGTGGGAAGGTCTGGGGCAAACTGAGATGCTGTTTTCGCCGTCCTACCCCAGGCCAGGCACTCTGCCTCCAGAAGGGCCCCACTATTACGCCAGACTTGTATTTCAAAAGGTGTCTAACTCTCCCCTGAAGGTAGCATGGCTTTGTTCCAGAACCCCCGGAGCCGGCTTTGTGGTTCTCCCATTGGGACTTGCCGTGACTCTGTGAGGAAATCCACCCCGACGTTCTGATCGCTTCTGGCAAGGTCCCAGGGTTCCCAGCCCGGGTGCTGACCTCGGCTTAGCACACCTGTCTTGGTTGGTTCGTCTCCTCTGACTTGAAGGCCCGGCTTGGTCCTTGGCCGGCCACACTCTCCAGCTAGAGACGGTGAGCGGGTCACTGTGAGCGGGCAGAGAGGCCTCCTGCTTTCTTCTCTGAGCCTCAGCCACCCTCGGGTGCTCCCCATCTTCCATGGAGCAGCGGCGGCCCTTGGCTAAAGCCCCCAGCCCGCTGCAGGGCTGTCTCTCCCCCGCTGCTCTGTGGTTTGGATGCTGCTTCACTGGTGTGCTCACTGTCACAACACACCAGCCCGATTCACCACCGAGCCAAGTTCCAACAGCAGGCCCGCTGCCCGGTGCTGGAAAACGGGTCTTTATTGCCGGGCAGGCAGTGAACGACACAGCTCTAAAGCTCTGTCTTACCCTCTCTGTCTCAGATGGCTCTCAGTACCCACTGGTGCAAGGCTGGTGCTTCAAGCTGAGACAGTTGGGGAGCGAGACGGCTGTTACCGATGAATGTACCTAGAAGGGAACAGAGGAGAAGGCAGGACGGGCTCCACGCAGAAGCTGGCCTCGGATGCAAGCCTGAGGAAGTGCTGGCCAACCCCGCGAGGGGCTGTGCAGGGGGCATCGGCAACACGACCCAGCGCGCTGGCCCTGCAGCGGTGACGGCCATGCGGCTTCTGTCGAAGGAGCCGACCCCAGCCGCCTGCCCGCTAACTGCACCCGCTCCCTGAAGCTGGGCGGGAGGGCCCGCCACGAAGGGGGCTTTGCACAGCGCACCCCCACGCCTACCCCCGAGCTCTCCTCCAACAACCAGAGCCCCCGGAAGAGGGCAGTGGCCTTGCACAGGGGCCCAGGAAGGCATGGGCCCCAAGGTGCGCTGAGATTCCTGCGTGGGGGGTCTGCAGAGTGAGCCCTCCAACCTCCGGTCGTGGAAAAAGGGGGAGGAGGGCAGGGAGGACCTGAGGAGTAACTGTGTGCCAGTTAGGAGGGAAAAGGAGAGAAAAGCATCACACGAGGTGAGGAGAAGAATGAAAGCTGGCCTCTCCCCAGATACCCTCATTCACTGTGCTTTCTTCCCCTTGGTTTCCAGTCTAAGACCCAGAAATAAAGCCCCTGGACTGGGAATTTCCATAAAGCGTGCCGGGAAAGAACCAGACATGTTTGCATGGAGCGTTCTTCCAGGCCTCTGCCAGAAATGCTCAATCAAACGGTGACTGCACTTCTTTGGATTCAGGTGTCCAAATAGGGAGAGAGAGACCTCTTATCTTCTTCATAAACTCGAGTCCTAGGAATTCCACCCCTGGCCCCATTGCCCACACTCTCCTCGACCATCTGTGTTTGTCCCACACTGACCACCCGCAGGGAACCGACCCAGGGCGGCCCTTTGTGGTGACCAGCCGTGCAAATGTACTGAGACCACTTTTTAGAGGTCTACAACCCTGCGTGTTTAAAAAGTTATGAGCAATTTAAAGTGCAAGTATTACTCTGAAAATGCTCCCTAATTAATAAATGTTCTACATTTTTATGTGGGAATGTTTAATATTTAATTTTTCAATAATTTTATCATTTATAATTTATTAAATTTATTTTGTGGCTTGTATTTATTAAAAATTGATATACTTCCTATTCCTTTTACTCCAATGTTAGATTGTTTTTATGCAAAGTGGAAAAAAAAAACCTGGTTCTTTAAGTCATATGACTCTTCATTTTAAAGCCCCAGTTGCAGCATGTTAAGGCTCCAATATCCTAGGCCTCCCTTCTGGTGTCTCTCCTGACACTTCCTCAATGACAGCTGCATTTGTGGAGGTCAGGGGGTCAGCAGCCCTTTACAAGTTGGCTAAGATGTTCAGTTTTCTTCTGCAAGGAGCTGGGAGTAGAGGTTATTATCGAGCTACATTTTATGGTGTTGGAATGGTATGGACTTGGGGCTACAATGATCTACATGCCCCTAAAAATTCAGATGGCATGAATTTTCACAGTGGGTCGATGTGAGATTTCTGTCCCATGGGGGTTGACAGTGGGGGTGAGTTAGGTTTCTAGTCGGGTAATATGATGGCAGGACTGGAAGACAATACCGGCAGTGGAAAGAAAGGGAAGTCACTCAATCGCGTCCAATTCTTTGTGCCCTCATGGACTACAGCCTACCAGTCTCCTCCATCCATGGGATTCTCCAGGCAAGAGTACTGGAGTGGGGTGCCATTTCCTTCTCCAGGGGATCTTCCCAACCCAGGGACTGAACCCGGATCTCCCTCATTCCACGCAGACGCTTTAACCTCTGAGTCATCAGGGAAGCCCACTGTTGAATGCCCCAGCCATTCAAAGCCGAATATTTTCAGAGAAACATGTCTGATGTCAGTGGTCTGGATTCTGCAAGTTTGCAGCCTCTGCAAGGGAATCCTTGAGACTTTGAACAGAAATCGGAATTATTGGGCCATATATCCTCATAGGCAGAGGGAGTGCCATTATTAAAAGACTCCTTTCCGTACTGTGGATTTTAGGCAAGCTCAAGTTATGATTAAAGTCAGGAGACTACATGTGCATTAAGTGGGGGAGGCTACCAGGGCAAAATCGGCAAGCGCACAGCAGGTCCAATTCACTCAGCGCTCACACCTTTATTGAGCATTTACTGTGTGAGAGGCCCATGAGGTCAGACGCACAGAGAAGCGTGAGGGCATTTTGGTGATCACTGTTCACATGAACCGGAGAAGGCAATGGCACCCCGCTCCAGTACTCTTGCCTGGAGAATCCCAGGGACGGGGGAGCCTGGTGGGCTGCCATCTCTGGGGTCGCACAGAGTCGGACACGACTGAAGCGACTCAGCAACAGCAGCAGCAGCAGCAGCCGTCCGCACAAACAGCAGAAGGGAAGCATGGACTTCTGCCCCCTGTTGCTGTTTAGCCACTGAGTTGGGTCCGACTCTTTGTGACCTCACGGGACTGCGTGCCAGGCTTCCCTGTCCTTCACTACTTCCTAGAGTTCACTCAGAGGGGAGGAGGAAATGGCAGCCCACTCCAGTATTCTTGCCTGGAAAACCCCGTGGACAGAGGAGCCTGGTGGACTACAGTCCACGGGGTCGAGAAGAGTCAGACACGACTGGCAACTAACCCTACCACTCCTGGAGCTGGCTCACACCCGCGCCCATCACGTCAGTGATGCCGTCCAGCCGTCTTGTCCTCTGCCGTTCCCTGCTCCTCCCGCCTCCAATCTGTCCCAGCATCAGGGGCTTTTCCAATGAATTGGCTCTTCTCATCAGGTGGCCAAAGGACTGGAGCTTCAGCATCAGTCCTTCCAATGAATATTCAGGGTTGATCTCCTTTAGGATGGACTGGTTGGTTCTCCTTGCAGTCCCAGGAACTCTCAAAAGTCTTCTCCAGCACCACAGTTCCAAAGCATCAGTTTACTGGTGCTCAGCTTTCTTCATGGTCCAACTCTCACATTCGTACATGACTACTGGGGACTCTGTAAGTCACTAAAATTCTACAACAAAAAGCCCATCAAGCAGGACAGTGAAGTGCTATCAGATGCTGGGTTTAAAAATATAGTATGAGATCGTCAGTGTCAAAATCTACCGTTCATCACATTTAACATTTTTTATGACAATTCTTGAATTCGTTTTCTCACTCCTGTTAGAACCAACTGCAGAGCCTACCTCTGTTCTGTCTTCATCTCCCAGCATGCCGTACGGTACTTTGTTCACAGTACTCCCCTAAAAACGGGCCAAATGAGTTCCTGTTTATACCCAGACCATCTCTAGTTTGTTAAGTCCCAGGAGGGTAGGTTGGAAGCATTTTTCCATCGGCATTTTCCAAAGAGCCTAGTTTTAGTACTTCACATTGGATGGTAGCAAATAAATGCTGGTTCAGTCAAAGAGGAACCTCCGACACCCAGCTCTTTTCCGGATCGCGGCCTCCCCAGTGCCCTTCTCCCAACCTGGCACTGCTGAGTTCCAGCTCCGTTAGTGCCAAACACAGCTCGCTCCTGGAGTCTAGCTGCTGAGCGTCTGTAGCATTTTGATATAATGCATTAAAACATTTCCTCAGCCAAGTGTTTTACACAACATAAAATATTTTCCTATGCTAATGTTTCTTTTATTGAGTTTTTTACAAAAAAATTATCACACATTCTACAGATATTCAGCAACACTTACTCAACTGAAACGCAAAATAAAATTACAGAAACACTAAATACAGACATTCTCTCAAATTATCCAGGAAGAACTGGTTGCTGGTGAGGAATAAACTACGTAGGCTGCTGCACGGCCACTGCCCCGGGCTCACCGTCCTCAGATGTCACGCCGGCCGGGCACTTTCCGGGTGGGTCAGCCCCATGGTCCCTGCTCACCTAGCAAGCAGGACGCAGAGGCTGAACATCCTGGCTTTAAGTTCACAGAATAGGACTTACACCGTAGTGACGAGGGTCACAAAGCAGCCAGATGCTACACGTGGCACGGTCCAAGACGAGGGCAAGGGAGGGGGGAATGCAGACTCGGCAAGAGCTAGCAACTTGGAGAGAAATCCTTGTTGCCAGGGCAACGTGGACACAGCCCCTGCCTGGGGAAAGACCACCATCTGGGGAAAGGTGACTCAGAGACGTCAGAGGACAGCAGATGATTGAGGTCTGGGCATGGAGATGAGTGGGTGGGAAGGATGCAGGGTGCAGAGAATGTCAGGAAGGAAATCAGTGTGTGGAGGTCACGGGAAGGCACTTCCCTTCTGGGAAGTGAGACCACAGCTTGGGTCCCGTGCTCTGGGAAGACTTAGAGGAACCACCCAACACCAAAAAAAAAGATGTCCTTTTCATCATAGGGGGCTGGAATGCAAAAGTAGGAAGTCAGGAGATACCTGGAGTAAAAGGTAAGTTTGACCTTGGAGGACAGAATGAAGCAGGGCAAAGGCTAACAGAGTTTTGGGAAGAGAATCTGCTGCTCATAGCAAACACCTTCTTCTAACAACACATCACCAGATGGTCAACACTGAAATCTGATTATATTCTTTGCAGCTGAAGGTGGAGAAGCTCTATACAGTCAGTAAAAAAAAAAAAAAAAAAAAAAACTGGAAGCTGACTGTGGCTCAGATCATGAACTCCTTGTTGCCAAATTCAGACTTAAATTGAATGTAGGGAAAACACTGGGCTTCCCAGGTGATGCTGGTGGTGAAAGAACCCACCTGCCAGTGCAGGAGATGTAAGAGATGCAGGTTCGATCCCCGGGTCAGGAAGATCCCCTGGGGGAGGGCCTGGCAACCCACTCCAGTATTCTTGCCTGCAGAATCCCATAGTCAGAGGAGCCTGGTGGGCCACAGTCCATAGGGTCTCAAAGAGCTGGACATGACTGAAGTGACTCAGCACACATGCAGGGAAAACATTATGTCATTCAGATAAGACATAAATCAAATCTCTTATGATTGAACAGTAGAAGTGACACATAGATTCAAGGGATTAGATCTGATAGACAGAGTGCCTGAAGAACTAAAGACAGAAGTTCCTAATAGCACACAAGAGGTGGTGGTCAAAACCATCCAAAAGCAAAAGAAATGCAACAAGGTAAATGGCTGTCTAAGGAGGCCTCACATACAGCTGAGAAAAGAAGAGACGCAAAAGGCAAAGGAGAGAGGAGAGATATACTCATCTGCATACAGAGTTCCAGAGAACAGCGAGAAGAGATAAGAAAGCCTTCTTAAGTAAACGATGCAAAGAAATAGAGGAAAACAATAGAATGGGAAAGACTAGAGATCTCTTCAAGAAAATCAGAGATACCAAGGGAACATTTCATGCAAAGACGGGCTCGATAAAGGACAGAAATGATATGGACCTAACAGAAGCAGAAGATTAAGAAGAGGTGGCAAGAATACACAGAAGAACTATACAAAAAGATCTTAATGACCCAGGTAATCACAATGGTGTGATCACTCACCTAGAGCCAGACATCCTGGAATGCAAAGTCAAGTGGGCCTTAGAAAGCATCACTACGAACAAAGCTAATGGAGGTGATGGAATTCCAGTTGAGCTATTTCAAATCCTAAAAGATGATTCTGTTAAAGTGCTGCACTCAATATGCCAGCAAATGTGGAATAATCAGCAGCGGTCACAGGAACGAAAAAGATCAGTTTTCATTCCAAGCCCAAAGAAAGGCAATGCCAAAGAATGCTCAAACTACCACACAACTGCGTTCATCTCACATGCTCGCAAAGTAATGCTCAAAATCCTTCAAGCTAGGCTTCAACACTACATGAACCAAGAACTTCCAGATTTCAAGCTAGGTTTAGAAAAGGCAGAAGAACCAGAGATCAAACTGCCAACATCCACTGGATCATCAAAAAATAGAGTTCCAGAAAAACATCTACTCTGCTTCACTGACTCTGCTAAGGCCTTTAACACAACAAACTGTGGGAAGTTCCTAAAGAGATGGGCATACCAGACCCCCTTATGTGCCTTCTGAGAAACCTATATGTAGCTCAAGAAGCAACAGTTGGAACTAGACATGGAACAATGGACTGGTTCCAAACTGGGAAAGGAGTACATCAAGGCTGTATATTGTCACCTTGCTTATTTAATTTCTATGCAGAGTACATCATGAGAAATGCCAGGCTGGATGAAGCACAAGCTAGAATCAAGATTGTCAGGAGAAATATCAATCACCTCAGATATGCAGATGACACCACCCTTATGGCAGAAAGTGAAGAACTAAAGAGCCTCTTCTTGATGAAAGTGAAAGAGGAGGGTGAAAAAGTTGGCTTAAAACTCAACATTCAAAAAACTAACATCATGGCATCCGGTCCCATCATTTCATGGCAAATAGATGGTGAAACAGCGGAAACAGTGGCTGACTTCATTTTGGGGGGCTCCAAAATCACTGCAGATGGTGACTGCAGCTACGAAATTAAAAGATGCTTGCCTTTTGGAAGGAAAGTTATAAGCAACTAAGCGCGGGCGGCTGTGAGGCCGCACACTAAGCGTGGCTGAGAGGAGCTATCCCGCGTCCGTGGTCAGTGGCAGCCGGGAGAAGACACTTCGCGCCCAAGGCCAGGGCCAGTGGCCTGGAGGAGCACTCCAAGGAGTGGTGGCTGCACAGGTGCAGGAGGGCCTATAGGAGCTATCCCACATTGAAGGTCAGGAACGGCGGTGGTAAGGAGATACCCCTCGTCCAAGGTAAGGAGCAGCGGCTGTGCTTTGCTGGAGCAGCCATGAAGAGATATCCCATGCCCAAGGTAGGAGAAACCAAAGTAAGATGGTAGGTGTTGCAAGAGGGCATCTGAGGGCAGACACACTGAAACCATAATCACAGAAAACTAGTCAATCTAATCACCCTAGGACCACAGCCTTGTATAACTCAAAGAAACGAAGCCATGCCCACGGGGCAACCCAAGATGGGCAGGTCATGGTGGACAGGTCTGACAGAATATGGTCCACTGGAGAAGGGAATGGCAAACCACTTCAGTATTCTTGCCTTGAGAACCCCATGAACAGTATGAAAAGGCAAAATAATAGGATACTGAAGAGGAACTCCCCAGGTCAGTAGGTGCCCATTATGCTATGGAGATCAGTGGAGAAATAACTCCAGAAAGAATGAAGGGATGGAGCCAAAACAAAAACAATACCCAGCTGTGGATGTTGACTGGTGATAGAAGCAAGATCCGACGCTGTAAAGAGCAATATTGCATAGGAACCTGGAATGTCAGGTCCATGAATCAAGGCAAATTGGAAGTGGTCAAACAAGAGATGGCAAGGGTGAACGTCGACATTCTAGGAATCAGTGAACTAAAATGGACTGGAATGGGTGAATTTAACTCAGAATACCATTGTATCTACTACTGCGGGCAGGAATCCCTCAGAAGAAATGGAGTAGCCATCATGGTCAACAAAAGAGTCCGAAATGCAGTACTTGGATGCAATCTCAAAAACGACAGAATGATCTCTGTTCATCTCCAAGGCAAACCGTTCAATATCACAGTTATCCAAGTCTATGCTCCAATCAGTAACACTGAAGAAGCTGAAGCTGAACGGTTTTATGAAGACCTACAAGACCTTTTAGAACTAACACCCCCAAAAGGTGTCCTTTTCATTATAGGGAACTGGAATGCAAAAGTAGAAAGTCAAGAAACACCTGGAGTAACAGGCAAATTTGGCCTTGGAATGCGGAATGAAGCAGGGCAAAGACTAATAGAGTTTTGCCAAGAAAATGCACTGGTCATAGCAAACACCCTCTTCCAACAACACAAGAGAAGACTCTACACATGGA
>SJYG01000182.1:1322545-1370904 GCA_006410535.1 Litocranius walleri | reverse complement strand
ACATCATGAGAAATGCTGGACTGGAAGAAACACAAGCTGGAATCAAGATTGCCAGGAGAAATATCAATAACCTCAGATATGCAGATGACAGCACCCTTATGGCAGAAAGTGAAGAGGAACTAAAAAGCCTCTTGATGAACATGAAAGAGGAGAGAGTGAATAAGTTGGCTTAAAGCTCAACATTCAGAAAACAAAGATCATGGCATCCGGTCCCATCACTTCATGGAAAATAGATGGGGAAACAGTGGAAACAGTGTCAGACTTCATTTTTGGGGGCTCCAAAATCACTGCAGATGGTGACTGCAGCCATGAAATTAAAAGACGCTTACTCCTTGGAAGAAAAGTTATGACCAACCTAGGTAGTATATTCAAAAGTAGAGACATTACTTTGACTACGGTTTTTCCTCTGGTCATGTATGGATGTGAGAGTTGGACTGTGAAGAAATCTGAGCACTAAAGAAGTGATGCTTTTGAACTGTGGTGTTGGAGAAGACTCTTGAGAGTCCCTTGGACTGCAAGGAGATCCAACCAGTCCATTCTGAAGGAGATCAACCCTGGGATTTCTTTGGAAGGAATGATGCTAAAGCTGAAACTGCAGCACTTTGGCCACCTCATGCAAAGAGTTGACTCATTGGAAAAGACTCTGATGCTGGGAGGGGTTGGGGGCAGGAGGAGAAGGGGACGACAGAGGATGAGATGGCTGGATGGCATCACCGACTCGATGGATGTTGAGTCTGAGTGAACTCTGGGAGTTGGTGATGGACAGGGTGGCCTGGCGTGCTGCAATTCATGGGGTCACAAAGAGTTGGACACGACTGAGCGACTAAACCGAGACAGCATATTAAAATGCAGAGACATTACTTTCCTGACAAAATTCTGTATAGTCAAAGCTTTGTTTTTTCTATTGGTCATGTATGGATGTGAGAGTTGGACCATAAAGAAGGCTGAGCACTGAAGAATTGATGCTTTCACACTGGTGTTGGAGAAGACTCTTGAGGGTCCTTTGGACAGCAAGGAGATCCAACCAGTCCATTCTAAAGGAAATCAGTCCTGAATATTGGATGGACTGATGTTGAAGCTGAGACTCCAATACTTTGGCCATCTGATGCGAAGAGCTGGCTCATTTGAAAAGACCCTGAGGCTGGGAAAGATTGAGGGCTGGAGGAGAAGGGGAACACAAAGGATGAGATGGTTGGATGGACATTGATGGACATGAGTTTGAGCAAGCTCTGGGAGATAGCAAAGGACAGGGAGGTCTGGCAAGCTGCAGTCTATGGGGTCACAGTCGGACATGGCTGAGCGACTGGACAACAGCGGCTACCCGGAGCTCAGTCCTTACACTTGCATCTGTAACTCCCATCACACAGTTTCTCCCCTGTGAGTTAGAGGCAGGGGTCAAGGAGCCTCGATCCTGGCATTCAAGCCTATGTTCATTACTTCTAATCCTGAAGTCACCCCCCAAATTCATCAAAAATTAGTGTTTTTACTCCTAATTGGCAGATGAGAAGAATAAGTACCAGGAAGTCTGAGCATCTTCAAAATGTTCCACTTGGCAAAGAAGGGGAGGCCCTGGACTGGGGTTTGGGTGGCCTGGCCACTCATCCACGGGTTTCCTTCCTTGTTTCCTTTGAAAGAAAGTGAAAGTGAGAGTCGACTCTGTGACCCCATGCACTCTCCAGTCCCTGGGACTCTCCAGGCCAGAGCACTGGAGTGGGGAGCCCATCCCTTCTCCAGGGGACCCTCCCCACCCAGGAGCTGGCCCAGGGCCTCCTGCATCGCAGGTGGATTCGTTACCGACTGAGCTGTCAGCGAGCGTTTGCTTCCTTTATCTCTGCCCAAATTTTGCCGTCTTCGTGAGGATGTGCGTTCACAGGTAGGCACTGCCTCGCCCCTTTCCCTCCCCTTAGACTCAGCACCAGCAGAAACGCCAGCACTTGCCTGCTGTTTACTGATCTTGCCCCCTTTCCCCATCACAATGTAAGCTCAGTGCAAGGAAGATATCTCTGTTACAATCGTTGCTGTACCCTCCAAACCTCGAGCCGTGCCTGGCACATCACCTTTGCCTCATCCTGTGTGGAATGTCTGGACCAGGACTTCTGAATGACCCGGGAATCTGGTTGGGATGAGCCTGTGATACCCCTATGGCTGATCAGGAGACCCCTCGCCATGACATTCAGTTTTCCTTTAGCTCTGACGTGGAGGTGGGTAGAGCTGGCTGGAGGGAAAGCTAAGGGGAGGCCAGAATGGGAGAGGGGGTGGGAGGAGCGGAAAGGAACCTCTGATCGGGATTTCTCTAGCCTCAGTTATTCCCCCGATCACACATGCATCTGGAATGTGTGACATGTCCAAGCGATATTTGAGAAGTAGGTGCTCCTCTAACCTCTATCCCAGAGCACTCTGATAAGTCCCCAGTCCACCGGCCCCCGGGCCTACCTGATGACCGCACTAGGGGCTACACTGCTGTTGAAAAGCTGGTTCATTTCCTAATCCTGCCTTAAAAACAGAAAAGCCTGCAAGGCTGTAGCTGAAGGAACCACCTCTCTCAAACAGGGCTTTTCTTTAGGGTCTGTTTGGCAAACACGTATGCGTCTTACTTAGAGGCAGGCCGTGTCACCAGTCTAATTTAAGGCATCAAATGAGAAGCGATCTGTCTGGTATAACCTTTTGCGGTGAAATGAACAGCCTCTGAGCCAGCTCCCAGAGAACACTCTCATTATCCTGCTCGCCGTGACATGGGACATATTGTCTCTTTTCTTGACTTGACCTTAACACATCACTGATGCAAAACATATTTCTAGTTTGAAAAATAGTCATCTAGAAAATAAAAACCATTTCATCAGCTCAGCCACAGTCCTGAGCCTCCGTGCTATCGAAAAGATGTTTTATTTGTTTGATTTGTGCCACTGATGGATTCTAGCCTTTTAAAAAATTAGGGAAATATTTGTGAGCAGACAGGTGCCCTGCAAAAAAGTACGCTTTCCATTCACAACCTGAGGTCGACAGACCACGATCCACGGGAGCATGGGCTCTGATCTGATCACCAAATGGTCTTGGAAAATCAGGGCTAAAGGGGCTTTTGTTTGGAAGTAAAAATTCATGCTCAAATTAAATAAAAAATAGAATAAAGCCTCCATAACTATGTAAAATGGAAAAAACGTGATCTGCACTGTAGAGTTCCAGTGGAATGGGGGAGGAAAATTAGGGATCGTTTGGTTTAGTGAGACATTTTCCGAGATTAGGAAACTGCCCTGGAAGGGAGGCTTGCTTAGAAATACACAGCTGCAGTGGGAAGGGTCAGGACTGGACTTCAGGCCTCCTGGTTTGCAGCCGGCGCCCTCCCATTTCACACACTTTCTGGATAAGAGTTCTAACAACACAAACACCTGGACCATTAATAACTGGTGCATCACTTATAGGAGCCTCCTGCCTCCACATCAGGGAGGATGAGCATCAGCTGCTACTAACAGGAGCTGGAGCAAGAGGAAAACTTGTATTTCCCTCATTTCATAGAGCTCTGCTGGAAGGCAGATCTGGGGTGGGGACTGCGCAGAGACTAGGAACCAGGCTCCTGGGGGATGCGTGAGCTCTCCTCCATCCGTTATTATCAGCTCAGGACCCACCCCGCCTGTTGCGGCGACACCACGTGCTGGGAGGGGAGAAAAAGAGAACAAGGGGCGTTCAGCTGTCTCCTTCTCTCTTAAAGTGGTGTCTGCACGTTTCCTCCCAATAGTTTCTGCTTATATGCAGCAGAAACGATATTGCCACCGAGGAAATCGGGAAATGTGACTTTCCATCCAACTGAGTTTTCCGGAGGAGGGCTTCCCCGGTGGCTCGGATGGTACAGAATCCGCCTGCCATGCGGGAGACCTGGGCTGGGGAGATCCCCTGGAGGAGGGAAAGGCTACGCACTCCAGTATTCTGGCCTGGAGAACCCCCATGGACAGAGGAGCCCGGTGGGCTGCAGCCCATGGGGTCGCAGAGTCGGACATGACTGAGCGACTTTCATTTTCACTATTCACTGAAGAAGAAAGAGAATATGGGCATTAGAAGGCAACAAGCTGTCTCTGCAACTGCACAAAGCATCTGCGAGGCACTGAGGGCAATTCTCCAGTCTAAATTTGGCCTTTTTAATATCAGTGCACAAGGAGTCGTGGGGTTGATGGCACGGCCGTGTGTGTTGGATCAACCCTCCCACAGATAACAATTAAACTGTGGGGGAGAAACAGAAACGTAAAGCCTCCTGAAGTCCCCGCAGCGCAGCCCGAGTGGGCGGCTTGAAAGGGGCTCAACCGATCAAAGAGGAAGCGCGCGCCCGGCGGCCACGTGGCTCCCCCGAGACGACGGGGCCTGCGTGGCACGGGGAGGCTGGAGGCCGCAGAAAGCGGCCGTCTCTAGACCTGAGGGGTCAGGGAGGCGTCCTAGAGGCTGGCGTTTGAACGGAAGCCCCGGGGATGAGAGCGACCGTCGGAATCCGCCTGAAAACCGGCGCCACGCCCGGCGGCCTCGCGTTGCCGCAGCCGCGCGGGGCCCGTGAAAGCGCCGCGAAAGCGCCGGCGGAAGGCGGGAGAGACCAAAAGGGTGTGTCAGCTCCGCCGGCACAGGCGAGGAAGAGCTTAGAGCTCAAGTCCCTCCGAGGGAGAGGCCCTTGACTGTGTTTCAAAGTAACCGTCGCCTCTCTTCTCTTCGTCCTCTGGTCTGGGGCTCACATCGCACTGCGCTAGGCCGCGGTGCTGCGCGGCAGAGTCGGGTTGCTGCTTTTCTCCGCCTTTTTTCCTCTCCATTTTCAGGCTAGCTCATTTCTATTGCTATATATTCACATCCGCTGACTCTTCTCCAGCTCCATTTGCTCTTAAACTCATATTCAATGGATTTTCTATTTCAGGTATTGTACTTTTCAGTTCTAGAACTTCCATTTTTTTAAACACAATTTCTATTTCTCTGTTGAGATTCCTTATCTGTTCACTCATTATGACCTTTTTTTCCTCACAATACTTGGGCATATTTAGAATAGTTTCTTTTTTAAAAAAGAGACTTTGCTCCCATATCTGGACCACATCAGGTCTGTTTCAATTTGCTGATTTTTTTCTTGAGTATTGGTCAGGTTTTCCTTTTGCCTTCACGTATCTGTTAGTTTTTTGATTGGACACAAGACATTATAGGCCACGTGTTGTAGAGATTCTGGCCTCTGTTATCTTCTCTGTTGACTTTTTTTACTTTATTCCATTAGTTAAATTCTTGGCTAATGACCTTGAACTTGTGGAGGCTTGGTTAGAGGGAAACATAAATCTCTTTGTAAGAGAGAATATATAAATCACCAGAAGCAGGACTGAAGACGGGTATCTTTATAGATCTTATCAACATTCAAAAGGTTACAGGGAATTATAAACAACAACTTCACACCAATATTCTAAAACTCAAGTGTAATGAAAAAACTGCTGTGTTGTCTCAACACAAAAATCATTTCACTGGAGAATTCTTTTAACCATTTAAGAAATAAACAATATGACTTTCACATCCTCTTTCAGAAAACAGAAGGACATTAAAAGGCTAGAATATACTGGAAGAAAATAAATGAAAGAATCTATATGATCATTATCAATCGGTTTCAAGAAATACTAAAAAGTGTTCTTCAGGATGAAGAAAAATGATATTAGGAGAAACAATGTACATGACTAGATATTAAAATATTAAGAAAAGCACTTGACAAAATTCAATATTCATTTGTAATAAACATTCTAAGCAAACTCAAAATAGAAATGAATCTTTTCAACCTTACTATTTGCACATACAAAACCATACAACTAAGATCATAATTATCAAAGATGAAACAATTTCCCCTAAGATCAGGAAAAAGGAGGTCTCATGATGTGTACGTAATATTGTATTGGAGTTCATAAGCCAATACAATAAATTAAGCAAAGGAAATAAAAGTTATAAAGATCAGAAAGAAACAGCATTGTTTTTATTACTGCAGATTTTTTTTTTTATTAAAGCAATCCTAGGGATCTGCAAGACAACTAATAAAAACTAATAAGTGAATTTAGCAAGGCTGGTGGATCCAAAGGCAATGTACGAAAATAAGTAGCACTTCTACATACTAGTAGCAAACAATAAGTGAAAAAATGCGGATGCCATTTATAGCAACATCAAAGCATAATACACATAGGGATAAATTTAAGGACAGCAGTCAAGATCTCTGCCCTGAAAGCAACTCTGACTTGCTGAAAGTAATCACCAAAAACTGGAAAAATAGAGAAATGTCCCATGCTAGTGGACTAGAAGATTCAACATTGTTAAGATATCAATTATCCTTAAATTTATCCAAATATTAAAACAAAAGCCCATTTAAAGTTCTAATGGGTCCCTAAAACGGCTACATTGTTTGACAGTATCAACAGTTGGTGAGCAGGTACAGTAATTCACTGGCGCTTTCATTCACTGGTACTGGTAACAGTGGAACATACACGTTAGAAACCAGTTTGAGAGTTTTCTTACAAGGACTATGTTTATAACATATCCTGTGACTCAGCAATGCCACTCCTAGGCATTTACCCAAGAGACTCCACTGCTAGGGAGTCTATCCCATAAAAAAGTTACTAAAACATCCATAGCTCTTTATACACATTGGTCAAACATGGCTTCCCTGGTGATTCAGTCAGTAAAGAATCCACCTGCAATGCAGGAGACCCGGGTTCAAGTCCTGGGCAGGGAAGATCCGCTGGTGGAGGAAATGGCAAACCAGTCCAGTGTTCTTGCCTGGGAAAGCCCAGTCCATGGGGTTGCAAGAGTTGGACACAACTTAGCCACTCAATCACCATATATTGGTCAAAAACTGGTAACATCCCAAGTGTCTATTAAAAGTAACAGATAAATGGTGGCATATTTATACAATGGAATACTACTCCAACCACGGACACACCCAATAGGATAAGTCTCAAAAGCAGTCGTGCGAAGGAAGACGTTGAACACAAAGAATATGTGCTGCGTGATTCCACTTATAAGATATTCAATAACAGGCAGAAATAATATGTGACAGAAATCAGAACAGCGATTGAGGTGGAGTGAGGTGACAGGGAAAATTCCTAGGATGGTGTACACACACGTGTATTTATATATGCACACACACACGTATATTACATATTTTTTTTTTTATTAAAGCAATCCTAGGGATCTGCAAGACAACTAATAAAAACTAATAAGTGAATTTAGCAAGGCTGGTGGATCCAAAGGCAATGTACGAAAATAAGTAGCACTTCTACATACTAGTAGCAAACAATAAGTGAAAAAATGCGGATGCCATTTATAGCAACATCAAAGCATAATACACATAGGGATAAATTTAAGGACAGCAGTCAAGATCTCTGCCCTGAAAGCAACTCTGACTTGCTGAAAGTAATCACCAAAAACTGGAAAAATAGAGAAATGTCCCATGCTAGTGGACTAGAAGATTCAACATTGTTAAGATATCAATTATCCTTAAATTTATCCAAATATTAAAACAAAAGCCCATTTAAAGTTCTAATGGGTCCCTAAAACGGCTACATTGTTTGACAGTATCAACAGTTGGTGAGCAGGTACAGTAATTCACTGGCGCTTTCATTCACTGGTACTGGTAACAGTGGAACATACACGTTAGAAACCAGTTTGAGAGTTTTCTTACAAGGACTATGTTTATAACATATCCTGTGACTCAGCAATGCCACTCCTAGGCATTTACCCAAGAGACTCCACTGCTAGGGAGTCTATCCCATAAAAAAGTTACTAAAACATCCATAGCTCTTTATACACATTGGTCAAACATGGCTTCCCTGGTGATTCAGTCAGTAAAGAATCCACCTGCAATGCAGGAGACCCGGGTTCAAGTCCTGGGCAGGGAAGATCCGCTGGTGGAGGAAATGGCAAACCAGTCCAGTGTTCTTGCCTGGGAAAGCCCAGTCCATGGGGTTGCAAGAGTTGGACACAACTTAGCCACTCAATCACCATATATTGGTCAAAAACTGGTAACATCCCAAGTGTCTATTAAAAGTAACAGATAAATGGTGGCATATTTATACAATGGAATACTACTCCAACCACGGACACACCCAATAGGATAAGTCTCAAAAGCAGTCGTGCGAAGGAAGACGTTGAACACAAAGAATATGTGCTGCGTGATTCCACTTATAAGATATTCAATAACAGGCAGAAATAATATGTGACAGAAATCAGAACAGCGATTGAGGTGGAGTGAGGTGACAGGGAAAATTCCTAGGATGGTGTACACACACGTGTATTTATATATGCACACACACACGTATATTACATAGCTTCCTTTATATATATTGTACAGCTTGAGGAATTACAAAAGGCTACATATTTTTCAAAGTTACAAAGAACTGTCACTTAACACATGTGCATTTTATTGTAGGCAAATTATATTTCAATTGAAAAAATATTACTTTTTAAAATATGAGCTCCCATCAGTAGGGTGTGTTTTGGTCTAAGCAAGAACAGTGAAATCCGTCTCATCAGCATGGCAAGGACAGCTAGCTGGTTACTTAATTTTAAAGTTTATTAAAAATCATTTAAGTATATGTATTTTTCAATATTTTATTTTTCATATAAAAGCACATAGATATGCATTCATTTGCTAATCTTTTGATGTATAGACAAGACCAATTTTGTGTTCTACACTGTCATTCTTGAATAAACTATCTCTATAACACAACCTAGATAGTATATTCAAAAGCAGAGACATTACTTTGCCGACTAAGGTCCGTCTAGTCAAGGCTATGGTTTTTCCTGTGGTCATGTATGGATGTGAGAGTTGGACTGTGAAGAAGGCTGAGCGCTGAAGAATTGATGCTTTTGAACTGTGGTGTTGGAGAAGACTCTTGAGAGTCCCTTGGACTGCAAGGTGGTCCAAACAGTCCATTCTGAAGGAGATCAGTCCTGGGATTTCTTTGGAAGGAATGATGCTAAAGCTGAAACTCCAGTACTTTGGGCACCTCATGTGAAGAGTTGACTCACTGGAAAAGACTCTGATGCTGGGAGGGATTGGGGGCAGGAGGAGAAGGGGACGGCAGAGGATGAGATGGCTGGATGGCATCACGGACTCGATGGACGTGAGTTTGAGTGAACTCCGGGAGATGGTGATGGACAGGGAGGCCTGGCGTGCTGCGATTCATGGGGTCGTAAAGAGTTGGACACGACTGAGCAACTGAACTGAACTGAACTAAAACACATCATCTATGATTTCCAGCTCCAATTTCTTTAAAAAAGAGTCAGAAATTAAATTCATTTTTGAAGCAAACTAAAATTCCTCAGGTCTTTATAATGTTTTCCACATTCTACACCTTGTGTGCCCCATAACTAACCTGAAAGGTTTTTCTTGTTCCTATCTTTTCATCTGAATTTTTTTCAAAGCATTCAACTTTGTTTTTATAGCAGAGAAGTGACAACTCTCTTTTTTCCAATTCTGATTTCATTGGTTTACATGATATTTCATTTAATATCATCACAATAACCATACAATTTTGCATTTAGGCAATGCTCATATCACCATAATTTCTCATTTAAATCCAAGATAATGGCCTCCTTCCATACAAAAGGGTGTAATAAAGTCATCGGAAGATGAGGGACTAGAGTGACAGGGAGATGAAGGGAAAGAAAGCTCTGTCCTTTTAGTCTGTAAAGCTCTTAAAGGGCCTCTCATCTCCCTGGCCTGCCTTGCTCAGCTTTTGCCCCCAGAGCTAAGATCCCAGTGAAACCGTGGCAATCCTCTCAAGCCTTTCCTGTCTAGGTTCCTTCTTTTATCTGAAATGGGAAGGCAAACACTGCTTTAAAGGCCTTTAAACCATTGTTTCCTAAGTGGTCAATAAACAGATGAAACAGCACCCAGCTCCCTAACATTCTGGAGGACAAGGCACGGCTTCAGGGCCACTGGAAGCAAATAGGTGATCGATAAGGACTCTGCACTCTGCTGGTGCAAATGGGAACTCCTTCAGCAGTTTTGGGAAATGGTGTGGATTCACCAGTGAAATGGAAGATATGCAAGGCCTAGCAGTTTTTCTCCTAAGCACGCATCCTGTGTGCCCGTGTGCACTGTGGCACCTGTACAAGGACATGTTTGGTTTGGAAATGAACCAAACGCTTTTCGGTAGTAGAATAGCATTTCCACACAATAAAATACATGGATCCTACGAAGACTATCATGTAAAAAAAGAAAGCTACAAAGCAATACACACCATGTGATTCTTTCATGTAAAGTTCAAAACCAAGCTACATTTTTTAGGATTCAGATAGGTGGTATTTTTTTTTAGATCAAAATGCAGGTTTCCTGGAGTGCTGTTTATTAAAAAATGACCTGTCTTTAATACTTCCCCACGTTTGTTTCATTAATTTCTCACTCACTCTTTCAAGCTTCAGTGGCAGCTAGAAGACACTTTAAGATTCCTCAGATGGCAAACCCTGAATCTCTTTCACCTCCTTTTCCACTGGCCACACACACATTTTCTTTTCAGTGAACAAAAACAAAAGCAAGAAAATGATTTCTATAGAGGCCAGGAGACTGATTTTATCTGGAAGGAGGGAAGTGTCTGGGCTTGGAAAGGGGGATCTGGGATAGGGGCTTCTGGGGTGCCAGCCTTGTTCTATGTATTAACTGGCGCTTGCTCTGTGATTTTAATGAACTGTATCAAACACACACATAGTGTGTATTACTTGCTTTTCTCTGTTATATTCACAAGATATTTTAAAACACGGAGTGTCTTATATAGTTTACTTAATTCTCCCCGCCTCCCCCCAATTCCATGTTAGGGGATCACTTTCAAATGTATCATTCATCCCTGGAGGCAGTGAAGACTCTGATCACTAATATTCCTAGACTCTGGTTAGCTCCACAGAAGTGTAACTAGGAAGAAATGGGGGCAGTAACAGCAGCCACAGGGAAAGAGAAAGGAAATGGACGAAACATCCATTAGGGTACATCTGAGCAAATTCGGCCATCTACGTTATCTAATAACGAGGGGTGCCAGTAACTTAATTTTCACATTAAACCCAATTTTTTCGGTTATCTATGAGTGTGTTTCCAAGTATTTGCCTCTCTACATTCATCCATGGGCCCTGAATAGCAATCCATCTTTTGATTTGGAATTGAAGAAACACTAATACAAGCTTCATTGAAATCCAATTATCAAGATGTCTTTTTTTTCCCCACTTAAGCCAATAAGTGAGTCAGTTGCAAGATGCTGCTTAAATTACAGTAGAATTATTTTCTAACAGAATCAAGCTTGCTGAGCTTTTACCATTCATTTTGGTCTTATTTATAAAAATTATCATTGTCAGTAGCCACCCAGGCCCACCAAAGAGGCATCTATTGAAAAAAAAAAATGCTTTTAAAAAGCCCTTTAGTTCACTAGTTTTTCATTTTCCATTATGTTAATCACTAAAAACTCCAAGAAACAAAGAAGACTAAATAGATTGCATTCAGTCGACACTGTTTTCTATTGCTTGGTGCATATTAGCACATGAGCATACACACAGCCACCCCACTGGAAAATTCCAGGTTATAGAAAGGAACTCAGGGGAGCGCCCACCAGCCTGATCTAGCCATGAATTCTCCTGCCACTTGATCTGACGCCAAACTGAAACAAGTATAAGAAACACCCACTCATCACATGGTGAATAAAAGAGCTGAAATAAACACACGCTCTTTGGATGTTTCTCTTTTCTTGGGCTGAGGACAGTCATACACAGCTTTATTAGCCAAGCAAAATCATAGGAAAGGAAATGCTCTTTATGAGATGACATTAGTTTTCCAAAGTTTATTTCTTGGAGATAGAAGGGTGCACTTCAGGGACTGAGGAAATACTACTGCTACATGTGTTTCTAATAAGTATCTCAAGAAACGGGATGAATTTTAGTAAGCTTAATACCCACATGGGAACCAGCCTAGTATTCAGCAATGGTAGGATCGGTAAATAAATCGCGGTTTGTTCATGTAATGAAATGGATAGACTTTACCCTGACTGTTCTTTTCAGCTATAGATTTTCACATTATCAGGCAAGCCTCTGTGTTACTAAAAAGGTTTCGATGGCAGGTTTGACTGTGCAGTTGAAAAGGAAGTGATAATAAAGGCCCCGTGCGCTGCAGAGCAGCACAGGGCGCCTGCGTGGGGAGTGACACGGCGGACGCCCCAGGAGCCGCACCGCCGCTTCCCTCCCACGTGGACGGCTGTTCGCGCAAAGTCCCGGTGACGGTCGGGAGAGTCAGGCGCCGCCGCGCGCCCAGCGCAGGCCGAAGAGGGGCTGGGCCAGCATCTTCCTCCAGCTCTACCACCTGCTTAGACGGGCTCCGGGTAAACTCCGCTTCACACAGAGCCGGCCTCGCCCGCCCCCAGGCAGGGGAGCTCGCATCTGGGTTAGCAGTTCTGCACCCCCCGTCGACCGACTTCAACAGGTATGGAACGTCCTTGTAACATCTGACGAAGTATTCGATACAGAGTAGCTTGCCACACAGGCACACATTGCAAAGCACCTTAATAAAACAAGCGCTGGTGAATCCACTCTTCCACTTAGGAAGCAGAACTTCGGATTCGGTGGAAGCCTCCGTGCGGCCCCGTGCCTGCCTGCCACTGCCACCAGCACTCTAAACCTTCCAAGGACTCTCCCTCCCTTTTTCCGTTCTTACTGATACACTGTCTTCCTGAGCAGCGGCTGATTTAATTTTGCTGGCTTTCACTTGATGCTAGGACAGAACAGACTCGGTTGTCCGCCTTCCTCTCAGGTTATTCTGCCTCAGTTTCCTTTGAAGGGTTTGCTTTCTCTTCCTGCCTTCCGAATTTTGGAGTGATCAAAAACACAGTCCTTAGACTTCATTTTCTATTTAAAGTAATGGATGATGACCAGAGATGATCATTTCAGACAGACTCAGGGTTTAAAATGCCATCTGTGTACCTCTCCTCGGAACAGAGCTCCTGTATCAAACTGCATAACTCAGTGTACTCATTTGGATGCCTAATAAGCATCTTAAAATTAACCTGAAATGAAGCCTTTGATATCCTTCCCTAAAATCTTTCTTTTCTTCTTCATAAACAAATAAACACCATTATAATTTTAAACAATGCCACTCCTTTGTTCTATTTTTTTTTTCCCCTCTGCAAGATTAGATAAATGCGTGGGAGAGCCTCATAATATGCCCCGTGTGCCTTACCCTGTCAGATATCCATATGGAAATTATCCACACTAAGGAAAAAAAGCATGGTTTTGTTTCAAGTTTTCTTTTACTTTACTCAGATCTACCTTTCAGTTTATGAATTCTCTCTATAGCTGAATCCTTTCTTCTAATGCCTTCCCATTTTAACATTCAATTATGTTTTCATTTCTAGAAATTTTATTTTAAAAATATTTTTGTTCATCTTTTGGTAGTTTTTTTCTTATATGTGTTATAAATAATTTTTAATATATTTGAATATTTCAAACATCTGTGCTGAATTATGGATCTTAGCCTTTGATATTGAAGCCTCTGAGGATGGGGGTCCCGTCTTCTTTCCCTGTGGACTTGCAGTAATGCTGGCTTATCCCTGCTGTTCTCTGTGATTTAGACAGTGAGTTCATGCTTGCTGGCATGCTGTTTGTTGGTTGGGATGATTTCTGCCTGTTTTTCTTGGGCAATGGGAACTCCTGTAGTGAATTCTTTTAAAAATAGTTATAGGCAATACAAATGATGCAAATACTGTAGATTCAGATAAGCCCATGTGAATGGTAGCCAGTGACACCAGTTTTCAGGATACTCTTTTAAAAAACAAACTGTAAATAGCCAAGGCTGAAAATGGTAATTTTTCTTACTGCCTGCCTCTTCAACTCCTGTTTTTCCTTGTTTTATTTTAGTAAAAGGGCATGGCCTTTCCTATTTGTGCTCCCTCTAATTATTACACCCACTGTGCTCCTCTGCTATGGCTAATTTTTAAGAACATCTTCTTGCTAGGCTATGAGCAATTTCAGGATGGGAATGAGTTTTATTTATTTTTAAATGCCCAGTGCCTGACAGATGTTTTTAACTCAATAAATTTATTTACTTTGAGAAAAAAAAAGTTAAGTAAATGAATGCATGTTTAGCAAATGGTTATTTTAAACAAACCTATTATTTAAATCCTTGAGGTTTTCAGTCTTATCTCAGTACTCACTGGCCAAGTGAGAACCTCCTAAATTCAGTCTTGTTTATTATTCTGAGTTAGTTGAACCTCCATGAAGTCTATAGTGAAACACACAAGGGCACGGGCTGCTTCATGCCTCCCACCCAACCAGCATCAGGGAGGCCATTTATTGTCTCTAAAAGAAAACAAAAGACACTGTGTTCTCTTTCTCTTTTATTGCAACCCATTGCAAGGTCAAAAGATTCACAGAAATATAGAAACTACAAACTGGATGAATTTCCTTTATCCACTCAAAAAGACATTAAAGACGAAAGACCAGACTTTTCCACTACAGCAATATATTTCATATGGTCTTTATTCTGAAAATACTGTTGACATTTTGGAGAGGATAAAAAGCCCTGCGTTAAACATGTTCACATATATTTATGACATTCTAAGCAAAAAAAGAAACTTTAGATTGCCCAGGAAAATTTTCATTTTAAGCCTTGTTTCAAAGTATCTAATGAGAACACATTCAACAACCATCACAGGATCATTCTAGGTGATGTTTTCTTGGTTGTTTTTGAGATTAGTGCTTTGAGGCTGGATATGGTTTTTCTACAGATCCCTACAAATACACCAAAGCAGTTTTCCAGGTTATGATGCGTCCGGCTTTAAGCCCCCTCCCCACACCCACCCCCACCCCCAGGCTAAAGCATGTTATAGTGCTGTACTTCAGATTCAAACAACGCAACAGTTTTTAAAAAATCAATTATACACTTTTGAAACCTTTTGACAACCAAACTGTAACACTCCCAAGATTATTACAACTTTGACCTGAAATGGCACCATCTATATATCACTGATGGCTCTACCCTCTTCTTTTTAACTATTTAAAATATAGTGTGACATATATAAAAATTAAACTTTTGCTTATTCACTCAAGCTATTACTATACATGTCATCTTATAAATTAGTTTTGGATTAAAAATCAGTTAAAATATTGTGACAAGATATTTTTCAGTGGTGGGGAAATGAATATGAAGACAATACAGTTGGATGTGTAAGAAGAATTACAATTTATTAATAGCAAACAGCTTTTTTTCTTACATAAATTTTATTCCCTTCAAATTAAATTAGTAACCCATTTAGTGATGGAAAAAATACTTTTGGTGTTTAGCGACTAGATTTTCCAAACTGACTGGAATTAAAAGCAAAAACATGCCACATCAGAAACATGTTGACATGATCAAAGGAAACAGTTGTTTACATAAAAAGAGTCATTATAAATAAGTGAATGGTACTTGAATGTAAAGCTATTTTTCACTTCTTACAGCTAGTATCATTTTAGCAACACTGGGTCTTCTATAAAGTGAAATTCAAATCTGAGTGTATCTCTTAAAGACCAAAAAAAAACCAAACAAAAAAAACAAAAAAACAGTTATGTCCACATTGAGAAAGAATAAATAGCAAACTCACAAGTCAGGGTTTTTGTATATCTAACTACTGTGAAAGATAATCACGCTTTAGCTCAAAAAGGCTCCCTGCTGTCTTGATTATAAATCAAGACTTAGGAAAGGTTATTATGAGCCTGAGTCCCTACTATGAATTAATTGTAAAGATGTGTGAAATCAAAACGTATATTCATTTACTGATAGGTATTGCCTAAACTGAAAGCTGGAGATCTTTAATTAAACAAATAAATGCTTATTTCTGACAAGTGTAAACAGAATCTTAATGAAAAGATTTTCTAACTTTTCTTCTAAACTCATATATTAACCAGCAATAGATCTTTGCAATAGCATAAGGACTAGTGAAAATATAGCATGCACATCTCCAAAAACCTGTTCTAAAGCCCAAAGCAAAGCAAAAAGAAAAAAAAAATCAATAGAAAGATTGTCTACTTATATCTCATTCATTAATCTTCTATGAATGTGACTAGCCCCGAATCTCAGAAATATACTTTCATAATTACCAAATTAACAAAAATAATTAAATGATCTGTAGAGTTTTTTTTTTAATAACTGCACACTGTTAATTACATTGGTGACTTTAATGTGGATAATGCTAAGATTAGCTCCAAATATCATTAAAATAGATCTGGACCAGTTACTATCTGTGAAATAAAAGCTAATAAAATGTTAACGTAAAACCAAATACTTAGTACTCCAGAGAATTTGGCAGAATAGTGAATAATTAACTTTTGTGAGCTGGCCAGCAGGGTTCAGAACGCTGACTCCACACGGAAACGTCACAGAAGGCCCTGATCTCTCTAGTCCCCAAGCTGCCTGCTGGGCGGCAGGTGAGGAGCCCCGTGGGGACGGGGCGCTAGGGCGAGAGGCAGGGGAGGGCGAGGCCGGGAGAAAGGCCTAGGGAGAAAGTGCGTGCGCGCGTGTGTGCATGTGTGTGTGCGTGCGCGCGTGCACACGTGTGAGACAGGCTGAGAACCGACACCCGTGCATGTGCTTGAAGTCCTGAAAAGCCCTAGTTCTCAGGCTTCTAATTAGTGCCACGCCACTCCCTTCTGGTGACCATCGCAGAACTCACAATTCTTTCTCATCAAAAAAGAAGGCCGTTGCCTTTCTTCATTTGGGTGCATCTCCAATGGCAGGAATTAGAAGCTCAAAATAATGAATCCTTTTTTTTTATTCCACATTAAAAAAAAAATTAGAGAAATAAGCCTTTGAACTTAAAAACTAAAGGTCTGTACCTGTAAAAATCTTTCATTTTAAGACAAAAAAAGACCAGCTCACCTGGGAACAAATAGCAACTGCGCGGACGCTATGCGGTAAGTATGCGAACGAGACACGGACACACACAGGGGCACAGGCAGGGACACAGCACAGGCGCGCCTCGGCCGGGCCGCCCGCGCAGCTCCGCACCCTAGGAGGAGGCGGTGGACACGCCGGGCGTCCAGCCCAGCTGGTAGGCCCTCTCCAGCGTCCTCTTGCAGTCCTGCAGGACGGTGCTGAAGGTGATGTGCGGGTACTGCTGCACCAGCTGCTCCACCGTCACCTCGTTGACCTGCCAGCGAACAAGAGCCACCGTCACACACGGGCACCGCGACCCCTCGTCCTTCTCAGCAGCGCCAGCAAGTGTTTGCTGGGAAGACCTGCCCTAAGTACCACATTCTACCCGGTGCTAGGTAGTACTAAGTTCTGTGTAGTACTAAGCAGTACTAAGTTCTGTGTAGTACTAAGTTCTTCATAGTACTAAGTTCTATGTAGTGAAAGTGAAGTCGCTCAGTCGTGGCCGACTCTTTGGAATCCCATGGACTGTAGTCTACCAGGCTTCTCTGTCCATGGGATTTTCCAGGCAAGAGTACTGGAGTGGGTTGCCATGTCCTTCTCCAGGGGATCCTCCTGACCCAGGGATCGAACCCAGGTCTCCTGCATTGCAGGCAGACGCTTTACCCTCTGAGCCACCAAGGAATTTACATGGTACTAAGTTCTATGTAGTACTAAGTACTAAGTAATGCTAAGTTCTATGTAGTACTAAGTTCTACATAGTACTAAGTACTATGTTCCCCCTATGTTGTTTTTTTTTAAGATGTAAGGTACTGGGAAGTTAGTGCTTTCTGCGAGCACAAATGAGCATGCTTGTTTAGGTCTGAACTGTGTCTGTTGAAGGGCAAGTGCCCGGGAGGGGAGGCAGCATGAAGCGCTCTCACGCGTCTCTGACTCTGCCACCCACCTGGCAGCTTTTTCAGGAGAGAACCATAGACTGCTGGAGAGGGTGCACGGGACTCCAGATAGGAGTGCTGGGCAAAATGTTTATTTTTCTTCCCCTTAAATGTTAAGGTGCTGGCAAACCTCAGGCCCCTTTGTGGAAAAGGGCTGAAAATGTGAGGATCAATCACTAAAACATGCATGGCTGGCAGGTCAGAGATGGCCCCAACAGACCTTAACCATCAGAGACACCACCTTGATTCTTGATTAGACAAGGCAATCAGACAGGCCTAATTAAAACTAACACCTTTTCAATTGCTGTGCTGTGAAGGGATTAATTTGTCAATTATTTTTAAGCTGATTGCAGTTCATATCACAAAAGCAGACAGCTTCCTTCATCCTTCAGATAAATAAATGATTAACCTAAGAACCGCAACTTTTAGGTTGCTTTATTTAAAATCTTTATCAAATACTTCGCCATTTTCAAATACAATAATGCTTCATTTATATTGAATAAGCTGGTCTGCAAGAAGGTTCTGCTGAGACACATTTTTGTGCTTCCTCTCCACATCTGTCCACTACTGAAAAATATCAGGACCATCAGGAAAAACCTCAGACAATATCAGACCCTTGCAATTTGCTTTGAAAGCCAGCTTGGGAGTACGCGGACTGTGACATTAAGTCCTCCGCACTTTTCTGAAATAACATGGTGTTTTGTTAAACTACGTTACATGTAGTCTTTGTTAACTTCAGAGTTGATATTTCCACATTGCACTGATGATGCTTATTTTTTGTCAGAATTTCTATTCAAGACTTTCTTGTATTGAAATCAATTGTCATTCCAAATTCAACCAAGCTATGCAGTTCAATCTTTTTGTGTTACAATGTATGACTTTTATTTACAAAAACACGAAGAAAATAATTTTGAATAAAAAGAAAAACTGATATACAAATCAGAGTTGAGAATATCAACTGCTGACCTTAAAAGGGTTTCTAAGCAACACAGCATTTTTTAAATTTAACTCCTACCTAAGTCTAGCTTGAGTTGAGTCTGCTGGAAACAGTAACTGACAGAGTCCTGCATCACCTAGCTGTGCCTGTCTCACCGGTACATTTCTGATAGTATCCAATCGCCTGACCTAATGTCAAGTTATCAAGCTGTCCCGGTCCTTTCTGGCCTCAGGGCCTTTGCACCCGCCGTTCTGTTTATCTGGAAAACTTTTAAACCTGCCTCCCCCTTCAGAAGCCCCTTCCTACGGCTGGTCCTCCTCATCCTCAGTTCAGTGGCATTTCCCCAGGGAGCTCCGATCCTTGCTCTCAGCCTGCTTCCCTCCTCAAATCAGGCGAGGCTTCCAGGCCATTCTCTCTTCCAACACTGCCTACTTTTTCTTCATGGTACCTTCAGAAGTCAGTTTATAATTGCTTTGTTTAATGTCTGCTCCTATTCCAATGTAAGATCCACAAGAACCATGATCATTTTGTCATTCGTGAGCCAGACTTACTTCTTAGTGAATGAAGAAAACAATAACAAACTACAAAAGGAAAACAGAAACCCAAGAGCAAAGCGCTGCCAGACACTAACACACTACTGCCCAAGGCCAGCAACTTCCCGAGACCGTCCTCAGCGCAGGGCCTCCCCTTCAGGGCCTCCCCGGCCCCGCCGAGCCCGCGGCGAAGCTGCGCAGGGCACTCCTGCTCCGAGTCCATCGCTTCAGCACCCTCAGCCTGCACCGCAGTCATCTCTCCACTTGACACTCTTCTACCTGAACCGAAGTCTGGGCACCAGAGACTGCCTTTTCTCTTTAGTAAGACTACAGAGCTGTGTACAAAGCAGAGAAGAAACGTGGTGGCCATAGTCGACCTTGCAGTCAGCCAGGCACAGGTCAGAATCCTGGTTTCACTTCAAAATTCGGTTTCCTCAACTGTAAAAACAGGATAAAAGTACCGATGTCATAGGATGTTACAAGGATAAAATATGCCTATGCAGGAATTAGAAGCTCAAAATAATGAATCCTTTTTTTTTATTCCACATTAAAAAAAAAATTAGAGAAATAAGCCTTTGAACTTAAAAACTAAAGGTCTGTACCTGTAAAAATCTTTCATTTTAAGACAAAAAAAGACCAGCTCACCTGGGAACAAATAGCAACTGCGCGGACGCTATGCGGTAAGTATGCGAACGAGACACGGACACACACAGGGGCACAGGCAGGGACACAGCACAGGCGCGCCTCGGCCGGGCCGCCCGCGCAGCTCCGCACCCTAGGAGGAGGCGGTGGACACGCCGGGCGTCCAGCCCAGCTGGTAGGCCCTCTCCAGCGTCCTCTTGCAGTCCTGCAGGACGGTGCTGAAGGTGATGTGCGGGTACTGCTGCACCAGCTGCTCCACCGTCACCTCGTTGACCTGCCAGCGAACAAGAGCCACCGTCACACACGGGCACCGCGACCCCTCGTCCTTCTCAGCAGCGCCAGCAAGTGTTTGCTGGGAAGACCTGCCCTAAGTACCACATTCTACCCGGTGCTAGGTAGTACTAAGTTCTGTGTAGTACTAAGCAGTACTAAGTTCTGTGTAGTACTAAGTTCTTCATAGTACTAAGTTCTATGTAGTGAAAGTGAAGTCGCTCAGTCGTGGCCGACTCTTTGGAATCCCATGGACTGTAGTCTACCAGGCTTCTCTGTCCATGGGATTTTCCAGGCAAGAGTACTGGAGTGGGTTGCCATGTCCTTCTCCAGGGGATCCTCCTGACCCAGGGATCGAACCCAGGTCTCCTGCATTGCAGGCAGACGCTTTACCCTCTGAGCCACCAAGGAATTTACATGGTACTAAGTTCTATGTAGTACTAAGTACTAAGTAATGCTAAGTTCTATGTAGTACTAAGTTCTACATAGTACTAAGTACTATGTTCCCCCTATGTTGTTTTTTTTTAAGATGTAAGGTACTGGGAAGTTAGTGCTTTCTGCGAGCACAAATGAGCATGCTTGTTTAGGTCTGAACTGTGTCTGTTGAAGGGCAAGTGCCCGGGAGGGGAGGCAGCATGAAGCGCTCTCACGCGTCTCTGACTCTGCCACCCACCTGGCAGCTTTTTCAGGAGAGAACCATAGACTGCTGGAGAGGGTGCACGGGACTCCAGATAGGAGTGCTGGGCAAAATGTTTATTTTTCTTCCCCTTAAATGTTAAGGTGCTGGCAAACCTCAGGCCCCTTTGTGGAAAAGGGCTGAAAATGTGAGGATCAATCACTAAAACATGCATGGCTGGCAGGTCAGAGATGGCCCCAACAGACCTTAACCATCAGAGACACCACCTTGATTCTTGATTAGACAAGGCAATCAGACAGGCCTAATTAAAACTAACACCTTTTCAATTGCTGTGCTGTGAAGGGATTAATTTGTCAATTATTTTTAAGCTGATTGCAGTTCATATCACAAAAGCAGACAGCTTCCTTCATCCTTCAGATAAATAAATGATTAACCTAAGAACCGCAACTTTTAGGTTGCTTTATTTAAAATCTTTATCAAATACTTCGCCATTTTCAAATACAATAATGCTTCATTTATATTGAATAAGCTGGTCTGCAAGAAGGTTCTGCTGAGACACATTTTTGTGCTTCCTCTCCACATCTGTCCACTACTGAAAAATATCAGGACCATCAGGAAAAACCTCAGACAATATCAGACCCTTGCAATTTGCTTTGAAAGCCAGCTTGGGAGTACGCGGACTGTGACATTAAGTCCTCCGCACTTTTCTGAAATAACATGGTGTTTTGTTAAACTACGTTACATGTAGTCTTTGTTAACTTCAGAGTTGATATTTCCACATTGCACTGATGATGCTTATTTTTTGTCAGAATTTCTATTCAAGACTTTCTTGTATTGAAATCAATTGTCATTCCAAATTCAACCAAGCTATGCAGTTCAATCTTTTTGTGTTACAATGTATGACTTTTATTTACAAAAACACGAAGAAAATAATTTTGAATAAAAAGAAAAACTGATATACAAATCAGAGTTGAGAATATCAACTGCTGACCTTAAAAGGGTTTCTAAGCAACACAGCATTTTTTAAATTTAACTCCTACCTAAGTCTAGCTTGAGTTGAGTCTGCTGGAAACAGTAACTGACAGAGTCCTGCATCACCTAGCTGTGCCTGTCTCACCGGTACATTTCTGATAGTATCCAATCGCCTGACCTAATGTCAAGTTATCAAGCTGTCCCGGTCCTTTCTGGCCTCAGGGCCTTTGCACCCGCCGTTCTGTTTATCTGGAAAACTTTTAAACCTGCCTCCCCCTTCAGAAGCCCCTTCCTACGGCTGGTCCTCCTCATCCTCAGTTCAGTGGCATTTCCCCAGGGAGCTCCGATCCTTGCTCTCAGCCTGCTTCCCTCCTCAAATCAGGCGAGGCTTCCAGGCCATTCTCTCTTCCAACACTGCCTACTTTTTCTTCATGGTACCTTCAGAAGTCAGTTTATAATTGCTTTGTTTAATGTCTGCTCCTATTCCAATGTAAGATCCACAAGAACCATGATCATTTTGTCATTCGTGAGCCAGACTTACTTCTTAGTGAATGAAGAAAACAATAACAAACTACAAAAGGAAAACAGAAACCCAAGAGCAAAGCGCTGCCAGACACTAACACACTACTGCCCAAGGCCAGCAACTTCCCGAGACCGTCCTCAGCGCAGGGCCTCCCCTTCAGGGCCTCCCCGGCCCCGCCGAGCCCGCGGCGAAGCTGCGCAGGGCACTCCTGCTCCGAGTCCATCGCTTCAGCACCCTCAGCCTGCACCGCAGTCATCTCTCCACTTGACACTCTTCTACCTGAACCGAAGTCTGGGCACCAGAGACTGCCTTTTCTCTTTAGTAAGACTACAGAGCTGTGTACAAAGCAGAGAAGAAACGTGGTGGCCATAGTCGACCTTGCAGTCAGCCAGGCACAGGTCAGAATCCTGGTTTCACTTCAAAATTCGGTTTCCTCAACTGTAAAAACAGGATAAAAGTACCGATGTCATAGGATGTTACAAGGATAAAATATGCCTAACACTGTGCCTGTGGTGCTGGAGAAGACTCTTGAGAATCCCTTGGACTGCAAGGAGATCCAACCAGTCCATTCTGAAGGAGATCAGCTCTGGGATTTCTTTGGAAGGAATGATGCTAAAGCTGAAACTCCAGTACTTTGGCCACCTCATGCGAAGAGCTGACTCATTGGAAAAGACTCTGATGCTGGGAGGGATTGGGGGCAGGAGGAGAAGGGGACGACAGAGGATGAGATGGCTGGATGGCATCACGGACTTGATGGACGTGAGTCTCAGTGAACTCCGGGAGTTGGTGATGGACAGGGAGGCCTGGCGTGCTGCAATTCATGGGGTCACAAAGAGTCAGACACGACTGAGTGACTGAACTGAACTGAACACTGACTGACATAAAAAAAATCCTCAAATGGTGGTTCCTATAGTAGAGCTGAGGCTCAATAAATGATCATTTGCTGAGTTGATTAATGCTATGGTAGGGTGACCAATTCTCTACAGTGATGTTCAATATTGTTCAACTTCTGAGATATTTCAGAAATAAACCTTGATAACATTAGCTATCACCACAGGGTAAGAAGCAACCTTGATAATACACTTCATCTATAAGAACAATCTATTCTATCTTAAGGCTCTCTGGAGAAGGGTCCGAAACTTTTCTTTGTAACAGAGTCCGGGTTTTCAACAGCCACTTTCAGGAAACCCTCCCTTTCCTTCATCTGATGTTCCTCCAGGCTGTGGGTGAGGTTACTTTCTTCCCTGCTCCCACAAATAAACTTGGAAGGAGGCCGGTCTCACTCAGGAACAGCTGAAGTCACCTGGCCGAAGGATTTTCAGAAAATCTCCCTCATGTGGCAGAGAAAGTAGATGTGGCCCAATCACCAGCATTCAAGAAACAACTAACTAAAAACAGATGAAAAACGGAGGCAGAAGAGAAAACCTCTAAACCCACCAGAAAGATGGGCTTGTCTTCTACAATATGTCTTTTCTGATCTACACATAGGCGTGTGCAAAGTTTTACACCAAGGACTGACAGGCATTTTGTTTTGAAGGCCCAATTTTTATAAAGATAAAGTATCACCAATGGATAGCTGCTTTGCATAAAGAGAGATAAAATTCACCTTAAGCAAACTAGATGCATGAAGATACCGATTTATGAAGTGCAGGCATTAGCTTCAGTTAGGGGTTAACTGTCGCCTCTAGCAAAGACTCATGGTAGGGCTAATTTAGTTAGTCAGCTCTCTTGATGTGTTTTTATATCCTCTGATTTCCTGAAATCCAGTCTACCTTTTTCTGTTGCATAAAGCAAGGCCCACCTATAGCTGAGAATACACAGCGGGCTAGATTTCTGGCTTTCATAGGTTGTGGGGTAAAAAAGGACAGTAATCTGGTTTTGTGTAGCTGTATAAAAAATGCTACAGGTAATCCTCTGTGGATATAATCTGTCTTCTAAGCAGTCCGTTTGCTAACTGTGTTCTGTAAACTCTAGAAAATAAAGCAGTAGGGGAAATGCAAATACTCCATTTCAGAGCTTTGTTGGTAGAAGCTATTCAGGGGAAATACATGTGTTCCCACTAGGGAAGGTTCTATCTTTTACTTACAGTGTCTCCTGGCGATAAGGTGTGACACATTTTATACTGAAGCTATTTTCATTTACTCCTCACAAGAATACACTATGCTCACCTCTTTGGATAGACTCCAAAAGCAGTTTGGTGCCTGAGAGGAAAAGTTGGGTGTAAGACGCTGGGGCGGTCCAGATCATTTCAGCTCCTCAGGCCTACCTATGCATTTCTGCAGACACTTTGTCATGCCCAGCCCCACATGCTAGAATGGAAAGAACTATTCTCTGTCCCAACTCATAAAATGTATGTAACATAAAAACGGAACATGAAGATGAATTTTAAAAAATTTTCCCATGATCCTTGGTCGTCTGTTCTTAATTTCTTTTTCCTCTGCTGCAGACTATCAATGGCAATTTCTATGTTACACAGAAGATTTGAGAAGTGCAGTGGGTCTTCTTAAAGGAATACGCAGCAGTGTCATTTGGAGAAATTACTGTGATTAAAGGGGGAAAAAGCCTGTACTGCAGGGATTTTTTTTTTTTTAATATAAGAAAAATTGG
Organism: Litocranius walleri; assembly: GCA_006410535.1. NCBI lineage: Eukaryota > Metazoa > Chordata > Mammalia > Artiodactyla > Bovidae > Litocranius > Litocranius walleri. The sequence goes on along the minus strand of SJYG01000182.1, from coordinate 1,345,987 downwards.
ATTTTATAGTTCTCTACAAAGACTGTATAACCATAATTTACATTTTCAAAATTATTATAACTCTTTTTAAGGTAGTAGCAATTTGTCTGGAATTTTAATCTATTTTGAGTTAACATCTATTAGTACTTTTTGAAAATGTGAGGCAAATTGCTGTGCTAATTAAGGTAAATCATACCACAGTTCCATCCTGTCGCTGCTGCTACTATAGCAGGGTGAGGAGAGACTGCGTGGGGTTTCTGAGATTCAGTTTAACTTATTTACCTTAACCATCATCTGTCTCTTCACCTCCTTATAGACACTTTCCCAAGAAAATTCTAGAAAGTGTAAGTTAGGCCTAAATTATCTCCCCAATGATACCTATTGTTCAAAAAATACAATATCTGATGAACTCTGTTGAAGAAACCATTCATTTTAAGTTATTCTCCTCTTTGACTCATGTCATAAAATAGAATGTATTTCTTGTGTCAAGGGGAAATATTTGGCAACGGAGTATATTAAAACTACACTTAAGAATATAATGGTTTACTTAAAATCGTTTTTTTAATGGAGAAAGTTTCCCCTGCAAAACGTGAACATCAGTCCAAAGCAGCCCGAGCAATGAATGTATTGCATTTTTCCTGGACCATAAGCTCCTTGACAGCGAGGAGCACGTTAGTCATCTCCGTGTTTTCAGGCCTACACATACCACCTGGCACATTCCGGTCCCATCAGAATATAAGCCCCTGCTTCTCCTCACTGCCAAGCCCCCCGCAGCAGGCGCGCGCCTGGCATGGAGAGAGTACTCAGTTGGCTGAGTGTTGCTCCATGAGCGTGTACCGAGTCATCAGAGAGGCTCCAAACAGTACTGCGTCAGGAACGGCGGCGACCAGCTCCCCTCGCGCCCGGGCTGCTCCGCTACAGCGGGCGCAGGCTCCGACGCTGAGAGTGCGGCAGCTCCAAGCGCCTTTAACCCTCCGCAGTTCACACGCAAGGTGACTCTCCGAGCGCCTCTCCTCTCTTCTTGCCATCTGACTCCACCGGGTACCTCCGTCCTGACACGCCTTGCCCGGGCTTCCCAGCGCTTTTGCACAGGAGAGCACAGCGGCTCGCGATGGCGGTGCAGCATCACCAGCCCGCTGCTTGCGGGGCCCCGTGGCCGCCGGGCGGTACCAAGGAAGGGCCGAGGCTATAGTGCGGCAGCCACTCAGTCGGTCCGACTCTGAGACCCCGTGGACTGCAGCCCGCCAGGCTCCTCTGTCCATGGGACTCCCCAGGCAAGAACACTGGAGCGCATTGCCATGCCCTCCTCCGGGGTATTTTCACGACGCTGGGATCCAACCTGGGTCTCCCACATTGCAGGCAGATTCTCCCCCATCTAAGCTGCCAGGGAAGCCTTGGGCTATACTTCAGATGGACTGATGGCAGCCCTTCCTGTTGGGGATGTGTGGCTCAGTACACTGGGGAGGCATTGCTGAGAAGCACGCTCATGGCACCTGGCCATGTGCAGGCTCCCAAAGCTTTGCAGAAACCCACACTTCACAAGCTTTCACACTTAAGTTCGCAGCACCAGGGCCGCCCTGCTCAGGGTAGCAGACCCAAGAGGGCCCCAGAGAAAACTCGGCAATTTAGGGACATTTAAGTTGCCTTCTGAGGTCACAGTTGTCTGGTGGCAAGGGAACCGTGGACAGTGTCTGACTCAGAGCAATGCTATTTCCACCTTCTGATTTCTTGGGCTTCAGTACCTCTGTGCGCCTTCACTGTTACTTGAGGGGCTCTTTTTGGTGGGGGGGGGTACCAGGGCCGCCCTGCTCAGGGTAGCAGACCCAAGAGGGCCCCAGAGAAAACTCGGCAATTTAGGGACATTTAAGTTGCCTTCTGAGGTCACAGTTGTCTGGTGGCAAGGGAACCGTGGACAGTGTCTGACTCAGAGCAATGCTATTTCCACCTTCTGATTTCTTGGGCTTCAGTACCTCTGTGCGCCTTCACTGTTACTTGAGGGGCTCTTTTTGGTGGGGGGGGGTTGTTGGTTGACTGGTTTCACTGTCACAGTCATATTTGGCATTTGTCTCAACTGTCCAGCGATCCCCATCCTTTGTGGCACCGGGGGCTGGCTTCATGGAGGGTTTAAGCACGTTCCATTTACGCCGCACTTTATTTCTCTTACTGCTATATCGGCTCCACCTCGGAGCATCGGGCGTTAGATCCTGGAAGTCGGGGAACTCTGAGCTGTGACCATAGGCAGTACCGTCCCAAACAGGGAAAAATTCTCCCACGGCAACTGCCGCACGCTCCCCATGGAGAAACAGCGTGCTCTTCCAGATTAGGTGCTCATGAGGTGGATAGAAACTGAGGGCTTTTTTTTCTTCATGGTTTATTTTGGCAAAATACTTAAAAATAACTTATTTTTCATCCTAATGACCAATAAGGCAAAATGAAAGTACGTCCCCATCCTAGTAAGGATGGAGGAAAAATGTTCGGTGAGCATCTACCATTTTCCAAGCATCTAAGCATGAACACTGTTGGTTACAGATGAATCGCACCTCAGACAAAATCAGCATTTCACGTGGGGTCACAGCTGGGGAATGCAGCCAGGATCACAATCTGGACCCACAACGCAGGCACTTTGGGCCCCGGGCCGCCCTGCCCTGCACACTGTGCAGTGCACCAACTGTCTCACCAGGGCCTCGCTGATCACCCTGCTAGTAAATGGTCACGGACGTTCATTTTCCGGGTAACACAGAATGACTGCGGGCTACGGTAACACGTTTCAAAGATCTTTACGACCTTTTCAAAACGGCTGCTCTACAGGAATGTGAATTCTAATGGATCTCCTGAATTCTAACGGATCTCCTTAATTCTAACGGCTCTCCTCTGGCCTGCAGAACATCCTGTTATGGAACTGTGGTTGCGTGAGACCCTGAGACATGGAGGAAGCATGATGAAGCTGTGGCGCTGCCGTGGGCCTTTGAGAAGGCCAGTGGCCACCCCACGCCATAACCCGGTGTTCTCTCTCTGCAGTCTCCTGTCCCTCTGGGTCCCAGAGGCAGACGGGCCAGCCTGGCAGGGACAGCCCCCTGCCCTCCTGAGCAGAGAAGATGGACAATGACAACGGGGAGAGCAAAGCCTGAGAAACGCGTTCCGGGGCACGGAGAGGTGGCTGTGGGCAGAACTTCGCAGGCCCTCACCTCCGCCAGGAGGACTGGAAAGGGCTTTCCAAAATCGGGGTGTCTGAGTGGACTCCGGAAGGACACGGAGATATCGGCTTTGATGCTACATGCATGAAATACACACGTATTACTCAGGGGAGAAAGGACATGTGCTCCAGAGCGAGAAGAAAACGGCTCATCTGCCCTTCCCTCTGTAAGGCAACGCTTCCCCAGCCCGTCTCACCACCTCGACGGGGTAACTGAAGCAGGTTCTTCTCTGCAATGGCACTGCTCTGAGCTTGGTGCAGTGGTGGGGGAGAAAATAGGTCCTCCTCCCTCCCCGTTTCTGAAGGCCAAAGAGTAAGGAGCCCCCAGGGAGCCCGGGAAAGTGTGGCAAACAGCACAGGGACCTCCTGCCTCCTAACCCTGGCTCTCCCCTCTCAGCTGGTCTGCCGTCCCTGCAGACTCCCTGGGCAGTGCCCCTCGCTGCTCACAGCCCCGTGGGCTGACTCCCGGCGGCCTGAGGGCGGCGTGTGGTCTCCCAGGCAGTCAGGAGCGGCTTGGAGACAGCTCCTGGGACACGTGCTGGCTCCCCCTGTGGCCTGGCGTTTGCCACGTGCCAGCAGAAATCCTCGTGGGTGATGCAAATGCAAATGAGACCCAGTTGCTCTTTTGCCAAGTGCCCACTGGCCCCAAGATGGGCACGCATTAAGACGGATAAAATAGGGGGATGGGAATCTAGCAATACTTCACATTTGCATGTCCGCAAGACGAGTCATCTAAGTGCAGCGTGAAACACTTTACGTAGGCCACGAAGGACAGAATGGGATAAAACACTTTACGCAGGCCACGAAGGACAGAATGGGATAAAACACTTTACGCAGGCCACGAAGGACAGAATGGGATAAAACACTTTACGTAGGCCACGAAGGACAGAATGGGAGAGCAGACCACACAGGGGCTTTCTCTCCAGGACCTGCACTGCCAACCACGTACGCCGGCTCTCTGCAGGCCAGGTGGGTGTTTTCGTGACTCTGTTTCCCTCCCTTTGCAGCAGGACACCCATGGCCCTGTCTGGGTGACTCGCCACATCCGGCAGATACCACCTGTGACCAGGGCAGGGAGGTCTGGAACGCCAGGAATTGGACGCCGCTTCTAAGACCTCCCCCCTTGTCGGTTTCCCTGGGGCTGCAAGCTGAGCTTCCCCGTGGTCCAGCAGCTCGACAGGCAGGAGGCTGCGGGAGGACCCGCAGTGAGGGGAGAGGCTGGGAAGGACCACGGGAGGACTCTGAGCATGAGCAGACGGCGCCCGCGGCTGCAGGCAGTCACGTGCCTTTCCACTCCGCTTCCTTTCTCAGCCAAACCAAGGTCTCTCTCCGCACCCCACGGTGACTCATACATAACAAATATCAATCTGTGTTTCCCGACGTGGGATGGATTCAACTGTGCCAATAATCCCCCCAAAAGAGAATTCATTTAAGAGGTCTCTGGACTTCAGCCTCAGCAGCCGCCAAAGAATTCCATGGACAGTTTTATCCCAGAAAATCTTGTGCAGTTACTGAAACTGGGGGATAACTAAGAACATCCAGCATACCGCACACACAGCTTAGGCGATCTTGTTATGTAACTTGCAGTGCAGGCATGGCGGTGACTGCTAAACGAAAGTAATTAACACGAACATGTTCTGTCCGCGGAGACTAAGGGGAAACAGGTGTTCGGCCTAGAAAAACATTTCTCAGTGGATTTCCTACGAAGTCAAAATGTCTTGGGTTTAAATCACAAAAATTTTTAAGTTAAAAAAAAAATTAAACTGTGTCTGCAACCAAGAACACAGACAAGAATGCAGTGGTTCCCAGTCCAACTGCTGATTAGAAACAGCGGGGGAGCTTTGGGAACAGTCTCAGTGGCCTGATCATAGCCCAGACTAAACGCATGCCAGTCTCGGGGGACTGGGACCCTGGCCTAAGTATGTTTTAAAGCCCCTGGAAGATGTCAGGGTGAAGCTCAGGCTGATTGATGAGATCCCAGAGACACAGAAGGTGGCCACCTGACCTTCCCAACATCTAACGGAGGGATAGTCCCCTACACCCAGCTCACACAAGCATCCAGAGCTTTTTCAAGGACATGACTGAGTGTCTGATTTAATTTTAAGGAGAACATGACTATCTCATTGGAGTCTAAAAACCACCCGCTAAATATGCGCGGTTACAGGCCACCCTTAATGCACTAGGCCTCATGCACGAATCTCATGCCAAGAGCCCGAGGCCTTCAAGGATGTATTTTTTTTATACAGAGGTAAGAAATATTACTCTTGGGTGGCAAAAAAACTCATCTCAAAATCCCAAAGCATAGAAGGAGACAGACACTGGGGATGCAACGAGCCTGACAGGGGCAGGCTCACAGATGCGGTCAGCTTGGCCAGAGGAGTCTCCACCCAGAACCCACGCGGTTGGGAGTGCTCTGCTCTGTCAGTATCACGACAGGCCTGGCCTCAGGCTGTCTCTTTCTCGGGAAATGTCGGTTGCCTGTTAACACTAGCGTTGCTTCTATTCACCGGCGAGAAAACTACGAGCAATCTGGAAGAATGGGGATCCCAGAAACGCCTGCAGCGCTAAGTGAGAACGGGGGCTCACCGACCTGAAGCCTCTGATTAGAGACCAGGGTGACAGGCGTCTAGACTGTCAGAAAAGTCAGCGACGTTCTCATTCCCTGTTCCACCGAGCGAGCCTCCAACCAGAAGGATGTTTCAAGCCAAGTGGAAACTTCAGGTGCAATCTGGGATAGGATGTCCTGAGGCTGCAGACCAATGGTACTGACCCATCGTGCAAGGCTGTACATCTTTGGTACAGATTTGCACGTGCGGCAGAGATAAGACCCAGTCCTGACGTGTGTGGGACGGCTGGATGGACAAAGCCACTGGGGACAGCTGGTGGCACCCTGAGAGACTACTTGAGAAGAGCTGGGCCCTAAGAGGATAATTAATCAACACCGTCACTGCGGGAGTGGCGAGTGTAACGTATTTATGGGAGCACGCCTGTGTGCTTCTAAATCAGACTTGAGCAACTTAAGCTGAAAAACACAATCGAGAGAGAAAACGCTCAGAACCTAAAATTATGTTTTCTTTTGTGCTTCATGGCTTTCTTGATTTCAATTTTTATTTTCTTATATAAAGCTTTAGGGCGATAGTAATCACTAGTGGACACCTGATTAAAAAAAAGAAATCTTTCTAAAACTGAATTTCCAGCAGGTGGAATTTACAGATTTGACCTGTTTCCTAAAATAAATTTATTAGCAGCAAAAATTTCCTCTGCATAAACAAGCGACAGTTTTGCCTTTCAGAAGAGCGGCTCTACATGAATCAGAGCAGTTCAGGGTTAGGCTCTGACAGGTGTGAGTCTCGTCGCGCCGCAGATGTCTGAGCTCTGTCCCTGACTGACTGGGCCCCGGAGGCAGCACTCAGAACCCCCAGCTACAGGGAACTGGTACTGAATCCAAGATGTCATCTTTCTTACTCACTTATTTATTCCCCGCCGTTTGAAAAGTGAGTGAAATGATTTAGAAGCAATGGGATCTAATGGTCTTCAAACTTGCCTTTGGTTGTATACTTCTGCAAACCGAAGTAGTAAGTAAACAAATGAAATAGATAAGCCAAGCAGATAAAGCCGTCAGAGTGGGGTCGCTGGGGCTGCTGGTAGGTCCGGGACAGGCCCTCTGGCCTCCGAGCCACCTGTCATGCCTAAGAGGCTCGCAGGCACCTACCTGGGACCCTAGGGCTGCGCAGAGCATGGGGGCGGGGGGGACAACCCGCAAGCCCCCTGCCCGCCGTCCACCACGTGTTCGTTTAGTATCTGTAACGTACCAATCACTGAAGCAGGGCCTGGCCGTGCAGCACAGGCTAGGACCCCACAGTCCTTACATTCCTAGGAGGAGGGCGTCCTGGGGATGAGGATGCGAGAGCCCACCACCACGACGAGCGAGGGCTAACGCCCGTGACTCTCTTCAGGGAAGGAACTTTACGGCACCGACTCCCTTAATCCTCCCAACAGCCCTGAGAGCAGTGCTCCTCTCATTCCTGCCTTACGGGTAAGGGAAGGCAGGTGCGGAGAGGCAGCATGGGAGGAGGCAGCAGGAGCCGGGAGCCTGGGCGTAGCTGCTCGGGGATGGCGCGAGCTGTGGTCAGGGAGGCGGAAAGCGGGGTCGGTGAGATGGAAGCCGCTGTCGCCTGCAGCGTGGAAAGACCTGTCCGGGGTGGTGAAAAGTAACGGTAAGCGCTCACAGTCGGTCCTTTCCGGGAGCTGAACCGTCGAGTGCCGGAAAGACAACTGCAAGGACAGCTGCTGAAGGCCACGCGAGGCCAAAGCCAGGCTCTTCACGCAGAAGAGACAGAATTTCTGGCAGCCTGATGCCGCTGTGCCTGCCCATTTGCTTGCCTGTCTTCCCCAGCGGGCTGCAGGCCCCATGGGCCAGGAACTCTGATCTCGTTCACTGTTTTTTTCTAGCCTGTCCCCTGTTACAGTTACTGGAACACAGTAACAGATGCTTTTTGAATACACTGATAAAATATACAATAAACATTGGAGGCTGGGGAAGGAAACTGAGGCTTTCTCTTGCCAGACGTGGTAGGCCCTGGTAGCCTGGCACTGAGTGGCTGGGTTTAGGGGGGCAGGCTGGGGAGCCCCCTTCCAGGGACCCGCAGAGCCCCCAGTCTCCGGAGTGTCGGCAGGCGACCCTCATTTCTACTTTGTGAAGTGAGATGCTTAGGAGTGCTGGGGTCAGAGTTCCTGTAAGAACTCCCTGTTAACCTTTTCTATTTCTAAATCAGAAAAAAAAACAATATGATCCTCCAACCTTAACTCTTCCTTATAATTACTTATGCCAAATCAGACTTCCAAGGAGACTATTTCCTGCAAAGCAATGATGCTTCAGGCAAACTCCAACATAACTTTCTATTCACCCGCAGCTTTTAGGGAACAGCAGGCCTCAGCTTTCCTCCTTTAAGGAAACATTTCACCATGCATCAGTCCCACAACAGGAGTGAGCAAGACACAAGCAGCTACTTGCACACCCCTAAAAGGTTCCAGGGACACGCAGTCTTCCCTGAAGAAACACACCAGCCTGGAACTTACGGGCGTTCTGACTTGCCAAGCCCTTACTCTCTCTGTTCACAAGAAAGGACTTAGCCCTGCAGGTCTCAAGGTTTCATCCTCCTGGCAGCAGGAGCCGGGAGCCTGGGCGTAGCTGCTCGGGGATGGCGCGAGCTGTGGTCAGGGAGGCGGAAAGCGGGGTCGGTGAGATGGAAGCCGCTGTCGCCTGCAGCGTGGAAAGACCTGTCCGGGGTGGTGAAAAGTAACGGTAAGCGCTCACAGTCGGTCCTTTCCGGGAGCTGAACCGTCGAGTGCCGGAAAGACAACTGCAAGGACAGCTGCTGAAGGCCACGCGAGGCCAAAGCCAGGCTCTTCACGCAGAAGAGACAGAATTTCTGGCAGCCTGATGCCGCTGTGCCTGCCCATTTGCTTGCCTGTCTTCCCCAGCGGGCTGCAGGCCCCATGGGCCAGGAACTCTGATCTCGTTCACTGTTTTTTTCTAGCCTGTCCCCTGTTACAGTTACTGGAACACAGTAACAGATGCTTTTTGAATACACTGATAAAATATACAATAAACATTGGAGGCTGGGGAAGGAAACTGAGGCTTTCTCTTGCCAGACGTGGTAGGCCCTGGTAGCCTGGCACTGAGTGGCTGGGTTTAGGGGGGCAGGCTGGGGAGCCCCCTTCCAGGGACCCGCAGAGCCCCCAGTCTCCGGAGTGTCGGCAGGCGACCCTCATTTCTACTTTGTGAAGTGAGATGCTTAGGAGTGCTGGGGTCAGAGTTCCTGTAAGAACTCCCTGTTAACCTTTTCTATTTCTAAATCAGAAAAAAAAACAATATGATCCTCCAACCTTAACTCTTCCTTATAATTACTTATGCCAAATCAGACTTCCAAGGAGACTATTTCCTGCAAAGCAATGATGCTTCAGGCAAACTCCAACATAACTTTCTATTCACCCGCAGCTTTTAGGGAACAGCAGGCCTCAGCTTTCCTCCTTTAAGGAAACATTTCACCATGCATCAGTCCCACAACAGGAGTGAGCAAGACACAAGCAGCTACTTGCACACCCCTAAAAGGTTCCAGGGACACGCAGTCTTCCCTGAAGAAACACACCAGCCTGGAACTTACGGGCGTTCTGACTTGCCAAGCCCTTACTCTCTCTGTTCACAAGAAAGGACTTAGCCCTGCAGGTCTCAAGGTTTCATCCTCCAAACATTTGACCGTCATTTAATGAGTCCTAACTGGCAGCAGCAGCAGCTAGTCAAAAAACAGATTAAAAAAAAAAAAAAGTTGTTGTATGAGTCTCAGGGGTCTAGGTTTTCTTTGTAAGATCGGAGCATGTGAATTTATATTCATGGCTAGAATATATGAGCTGGGCAGTTCACATCATGGTTAAATATCCGATTCCAGGGCAGCCCTGTGTATACGTGAGTCAATAATGATAATAGTCATGGTAGCTGACACTGCGCGCTTACAGCCTGCATGACCTCAGGCTAAGTCCTTTATTGAAGGATCTCATATAATCTCATAACCATCCCGTGGGGCAAATATGATCCCATTTTTCAGATGGTAAAACAGGCTTTTAGAGCTTAAGCTATCCGAAGCCCCACAGACAGTCAAGTGAAGGGTGAAGAATTTGGAAGCGCAGCGGCCTGCCCCTGGCACTCACCAGGGTGAGCCCGGTGTGGGGTGCCACAGCAGGCTTTCCTGCTTTATCACTGAAAGGCCTTCAGTGACTGCTCTGGAGAACTCCAGGTGAGGAGGGCTGGGAGAGGAGGACATGGGGCCTTGGCTAAAATGAGGTGGAGAGATAACCTCTGAATTTCAGCTGATGTTTTCTTCCCTGTTTCAATCACCAGGGATAATCAGGAGAGGGCTGTAAAAATGTGTTTTAAAGTGCTCCTGTGTGGAAATCACTGGGAGAAACCGTTTTATCAGCAAAAGGAACAAGATGCTGATACCTCAAGCGAAGGACTCGAGTTTGGATTTTAGAGCCCCAACCACACACAACTCTCCGATTTTCATATCCTCTCTTGGAGCACGTGGCCTGGAGGGCAGCTTGGGGAACAGATACGTCTCCCACGACCGCCCCATCTGATACCGTCAGACTGCTCCTGCCTTGTCAGGGGAGCATTTTTGTTTTGTTTTCTTTGATAAGGCATACATTTGCGATCTTAAAATTCTGGCTACCAGCAACCTGGAGACAGCTGTGGACACACTGCGGGCAAGGGCAGCCCTTGCAGGTAGACGCTTTGTTTCATGGCTGAACTGCTACCCAAACAGTCCTGGACACAGGGCCCCGCAAATTATCTTCCCCTAAACTGATTTTTCCAGTTAGTTCTGTGCATTAGTTACAGAGTCCTATGTTATTTTCCCCGTAGGGCTTTCCTGCTCATAGCTCCTAAATAAGCTGATGAAAACTCCATTTTCTCCTGCAGAAATTTTTAGGCTGTTGAGGCTTTCTCTTACCATAATTACTTCCTGAAAAAAAACAACGCAGTGGTCAATTCCTCCTGAATATTTTTACATTACACTGGGCACGCAAAACTTGGCCCTTGATATTTTAAGGTTGCAAAGCAGATTCCTGGCTTTAAGGAGCTGACTGGTCTCCCTTACTTTCTTTCTGCATTGACTGCTCATTGATTTGATTAAATCTCTCCACCATTTCAATGAGAGAAACCCTGTGTGAAAACAAGGATTTCTTACGACTTGAAGAAATCATCCCTTATTAAAAGAGATCATCTGGTTCGCTCCTCAACTAAGCACTTCAGGAATGAGGGCAGGTGAAGAGAAAGGTCTTGGCAGTGGCAGTTTGATGAGAAATGAATTAATTTGATTATTTCCATGGTGTGTGGATCAATAATAGTCGGCCTCCGAGGAGGCCCCTGGCCTCAAGGCAGCTGGATAATCAATAGGATCACAGAGGCAACTCTCCTCCCCCAGCAGCCTCTCTGATCTTTTTTTGGGCGGACTCTTCACGCCTGTGTAATTCTAATTTATGTCAACTAGAAATCAAAGAAATTCCAAGAGGCTTTGGTCAGAGGACATCGGGGTGGACCTTTCAGAATCTATTTACGTCTGCTCCTTAAGTCGGGTGGCCCCCGCGGCCCTCCTGGCGCCCCTATGGGCCGAGGCAAGGCGGCTTCCCCGCAGAAGGGCTGCTACCTGCTCTGGGCAGAGGCGCACAGTGGGGTGAACAGGGGCTCCCCGCCCCCATCGACGCCTCTGCAGACACGTGAGCTCCAACAAGCATTTCCAGCCAAGCGCTTTGCCAAGAGGGGCTCCCTCAGTAACGCTCTTTAATGCTACCCCAGACGCTGGCATTTTCAAATCAAATGAACAGTGTATAAAATTAGTTCTGCATGAAGTTACAGAAAAAGAAAAAAAAAATAGAAAGTGAAAGGGAGCTTTTAAAAGCTCCAGAATTTCTTCATCCAACTGCTTTTCACAAGGGTTTGGCATTTGAGAATTGCTACATTTATGATGTTATTCGCTGCTCATAATTCAGGCCCCCTGTCTCCAAACTTCTGTATTAACACACGTTGCAGAGGTTTCCACTGCAACATTTTATCACGGAGGTTTCCCACACCAGCCGGCCTGCCTCTGGCGAGGTCTGGTCTCTCAGCCAACGCCACGCCACTGGGCTCCCTTGCTTTTCATCAGCCTCGTTACTCCAAACATTTCTCATTGACCTTGAACACCGCATCTCCACTGGCCCTACAGCTTTCCCAGGTAATTTTTTTTTTTTTTGGTCCTTCTTAGTTTTGTTCTCCATCCAAACTGCCATGTAAGAAGTGAGGAAAATACCATATTATTAGAAGAAACAGATCTGAATAGAATCTAGAATTCACTGAAGTTGTGAAAACGACTTCCATGACCAAAGCCACTGACTGTCTGTAATTGTGGAAAGCGGGAAAAACTTATTGCTCTTATTAGAGAGTCCTGTTGGTTATGCAAGTAGTTTTAACTAAATCACCAAATAAATGCGTGTTAAGTTGATAGGTGACTTCGGGTCAACTCTAATTCCCAAGGTCAAGTAAGCCTTTGAACCGTCTTTAAGAATATAAGTTCACCCCAATTCATCAAAGCCGTCTCACACAGCGCTTTCTTCTCTGCGCTCTTACAATGCACTGAAGTTTAGGGGATTAAGTGGCGTCGGCTTCAAACCCAAAGTAATGCCTCTAACGTGCTTATCCATCCAGCAATCGGAAAAGCTACTCACACAGGGCTTCTTAGTGCGCTTCCTAATTTTACAAGCACAAGGGGAACGCTGCATTTGTCTAACGACTGGAGGACTCCTTCCTAGGAGTCAGCCATTGCTGCCAGACAAATTTATTGCTGTTGAGTTTAGACGCTGTCTGATAATCCAAGTACATGCTGCTTTCATCTGCAAAGGATACACTTTCTCATCTGTTCTTTGTTTATCTAATGAAAGCGTGAGGAAGAAAAACACTTTTCCCCCGCTACAACAGATAACAATGCATTTTGTTATTTAATTCTTCAAAAGCTCAAGTGAGGGGGCAAAGAAAGCAGACATTTTTAAAGTATAGCTTCCAAATCAAATCTAAGTGGCCCTGAGTGAAAGCAAATAGAGTCAGGCTTCAGCATTTCAGAAAAGCCCAGGATCGCAGAGCACCAGCCCTGGGATGCAGACGTGATGAAGCCCATCCGTCTCCAGATCAGGAAGCCCGCCGACCGCAGGCCTGCCAGGGGGGCTCGCTGTGCAGGCCAGGGGGGGCTCTCTGTGCCCACCTTTGGCTCTAGTTGGTGTGCAGAGAGGGGACAGAGAACTCAACTGAAGAAGCTTCCAGGGGCTAGCAGCTTAGACTGAGGTACATGGAGACGAGTGAGAGGCCCAAACGAACTTTCTTCCTCCTGTCTTTGCTGGCACAGGGGCCCACACGGAGACGGGCAGTGGCTCTTTGCATCCTAAACGGAACTTCACTGTTTCCGGTTTCGGTTCTAATATCCTTTCCTTCATCATCTTTCTTACTTCTCTCTTTTTGCTTTCCTGCCTATTTGAATTGTTTCATCTCTAACCAACCTTTGTCCCCCACTGCAGGTCTTTCTTCAGCCTTACGTCTGGGTCAGTGAGTTGATTCCAAATACACTGTCCCTCAGAGGCATCAGTTTCCCTTCGTAGAGTGTGTTTAATATGCAATTATTGATCTATTTATGTGGAAATAATGACCTTAAATTTCAGTTAGGGAAAAGTGAGACGGCAGCATCTCTGAGTTCATGCCTTTCCTCTTTCTAAAGATTTCCTTTCAAAAATGGGATAGCAGGCAATGCAATTTTTTCTCATGTGCAAATTCAAAAATCAGTACCCAGGTTAATATAATATTGTTGACGATAAGAATAATTATTAACATTAAGCATTTTATATATAACAAGCATTACTCTAAGGGCTTGATATATGTCCACTCATGTAAATACAGCATTTCTACAAGACGGGTACAGTTATCATCCTCGCTTTACAAATGAGAAGACGGAAGCGCTCAGAGGTTAACCTGTCCGAGCTGACACAGCGAAGTGCCGAGCCCAGGCCTGCACCTCATCTCTGGCTCCAGAGCCCACGTCCTCAACTGCTACCTTTGGTTCTTTGCTACTCACATGCTCCTTTGAGTCCTGATAGAAATTTAGAATCTGGAGATGGACAGTATAATACACATGCGGAAGACAGAACATTCACGCTGGGTTTCCATCCAGCTAAACCCACCAGCAGGCGCAGCTCCATCAGTAAAGCATCTGCCTGCAGCGCGGGAGACCTGGGTTCGATCCCTGAGTCGGGAAGATCCCCTGGAGAAGGAAATGACAACCCACTCCATTACCTTTACCTGGGAAGTTCCATGGACAGAGGAGCCTGGTGGGCTACAGTCCATGGGGTTGCAAAGAGCTGGGCACAACGGAGTGACTAACACTTACTGACTTAAGTCAACCAGCAGGCTTTTAAATGCAAGGCTCTATGTGTGCTTTGGGTGTGGTTTGGAAGCTTCTTCCATCCGCACAGAACCTCCCGTGGTTGGCCCTGAACTGCCTTAAGCCTGAGGACACTGGCCGGCAGGGCTGGGCCGGAGACAGCAGGCTGGATTGTGACGCCCTACTTTGGACGAATTTTCATTTATGCAGAAAAGGATCCTTCCACTTACTGAAAACTGGCAAAATGCTGGTCAGCAAATATATCTGAAAGGATCTTCTGGACTAACTGGAGTACCAAATTCAGCTCCGAAGAGGGTGCTGATCTCAACAGGTGTAAAGAGTCTGGACTAGAAACACGGTGACATCCGCCGAAGGCTGTGGGCACACGGGTCCGGTTGTGAATGCTCACCTTTTCCTGCCCTTGCTCAGGCAGTTCGCGTGCAGCAGTTCCTCCAGGCAGAAGCCAAAGAGTTCTGCTGTCACTGTTCGGGGTTTCTAGAACACTCTGCCTGCTATAGACTCTTTCACTTGTTTTAAAAGGAATCACTTTGAAGTGACAGGGTTAGTAGTAGTGTTAACTTAGTTAGTAGTGAAATTTAAGAGAGACTTGCCACCCCGGGCTCTCCGCTGTTGTTCAGTAATAAACTCAGTCAGCTTTCTAGGCTGGGCTGAGTATATAAAATCTCTCTAATCATAACTAACTGGAAAGGTCTGGTATAAGTTGGGATTGTAAAACATCTGGAAAAAAGAACTAGGTCAATTAACAAAACTGACAAAGCACACAGAGAATTTGGGCCATTCTAATTTGTCCCCAAATTTGTCACATTTAGAAAATACATGTCCTTTGAGAGGCATATATATTTAGCTTCTTCACACTCTTTTGAGACATTGTCCCTAATCACCAATCACAAAAAGTAGCACACATGTATAAATTGTTACAAGCTGCCAACATTTTCAGAGCCAGTAGCTGAGGTGGGTCTTTTTCAAGGAAGCACCCCCTTCTCTGGAGACAGCCTCTGGGGTGGGCCCCGGGCACTGGCTACAGGCTTGAAGATCTGGGGTGCCACCCTGGATGAGGGGCCTGGGGCCAGTGCCTGGTCCTTCTGAGCTCTGTTTTCTCCCCTTCGCAGTACAAATGACTAGCTCCTAGATTTGTCACCGGGAAAATGTAAGAGACAAAGGGGAAAGTGCCTCTCCAAGGCCTGGTTATCAGTACAGCTTTTGATCATTTATTAAATGCAGCCCAGCTTCTGAAACTCAGGCTCACGCCTCCGGCCAGCTCCACCGACCTTCGGTGGGGCCTCTGGGGCCGCTTCTCAACATGTGTGAGAAGCAGCATGTGAAGCGTAGAGACTCCCGCCTAACGCGGCCTCACTGGCCCTTTCTTGCCCCTGAGGGCCAGAGCACAGGCGCTGAGCGGTGGACTCGCACTCTTCAGACTGCGGCAGCCTCATCCGGCAGTGGGCTCTCCAGCTCCCTGCTGCGGGAAGCTTGGAACCCGAGTGGAATGTCACTGTTAAGCCGCACACACCGCAGCGCGCCACGCACACACGTTTAGCACGGTCCGCGGGCTTGCGGACAGGAAGCCACAGTCTAAGCTGAGTGTGTGTGTGATTGCTGTTTTCTTTCTGCATAAGCACAAACATTCATTTTTAAACAGAGATATTCAAAAATCACCTCAGATTAGTTTAGAAAACCAGGCAGCTTACCATGCATACCTGTAATAAGTACGTGCATGTACACATACATATACCCAGGTAGAGAAGAAGAACCGAATATCAGGCTGTAAACGACACTGATACGCAGGAAAGAAGCTCGACGGGCAACTCACTTTATCACATCTCATCAGCCCCAGGTATCTTAAGGACTTGCTGCTCTGTGCAATCAGGGTGGCTCCTTGGTCTGTGATCTCTTTACACCATCCAACGTCCACGGTCTCTATTGTCATGCTGTATCGCCCGATGGCTATCAGAGCTGCGAGGGGAGACAGAGGGAGACAGGAAGCACAGATGTCAGCAGCGGACGGGATCTCTATCTTATTATGACTATTTCTCTCATTTCCTCACTACATTTGTTCCTGAAATGTTGTGTATCAGCGAATGCTTCGTAAATGTAATCCAATTTAAAATGCTTTAGGAAAGCGTGCCCTATGACAGAGCCTTTCACAAAGTGAATAATCATTCCATAATTTCCCTTTTATTGGGACACAACCTTTTATCAGTTTTATTCATTACAAGGTTACCTGTACTTTCCAAACATTCATATCTGTAGAGGGCATAAACTCAAATGAATTACGCATATAACATTACAGGAAACCCCCAAGGAGTAATTAAATTTTACCCAAGATAAATTTAATAATTTAAAAAAAGGAAAACCTTCGCAAACACCATTTTGAGGTGTGTTACTCTGCATATGAATTTCTTTACCAATTGGCACATTTCCCCCCCCCCCCACCATCTATTCATGATCTGTAAAATGTAAGAGTATATAATATTTTTCACATTAGTCCTTCTTGAGACAGCTGGGAATTAAGAGGACATTACGCACATAGCTGCATTTAGCTGGTGCAGCATTTGTTGGGGTGAATGTCCTCACCGTATCGGAAGTCTTCCTCTTATTGACATAAGGAATGAAGCGGGCCACACAAACACTACCTCTGCCCCTAGTCTACTTGACTGTTCAGCCCTGTGCCTCTACTGGCGCACAGAGGTTTACCCCACGACCTGTGATGTACACCACACATCACCTCAGGGCTCCGTGACCTGTTACCCTCTCAGAGCATCCAGTTGGCAAATGCGGCTCATGGCTACAGGCTTCTAGTGAAACATACACACCTCTGCCTTTGCAGCACAGCAAAACAGATTTCAATACCTCCAGCCAGAAAATGTTTACGGTGCATTGGTTTATAAAGGGAAACTCTGAGAACAACGCCACAAATATTAATAAGGAATAATAATTGTTTGCTAATTATTTCCTCATTCTAAGATAGGATGAGCTGATTCCCGTGACATTAAAAGCAGACGATATTTTCCCATTGATCAGAATGATAAGAGCAGAGTGAAGTACTCGTGTAAATAAATGTTAACTCTTAAAGCTTGCAGGGAAAAAACACATGGCAAAAATCTCTTTGCCCATTATCAGCAATTTTTTAAACTAGAAAACTCATGCCTATGAATTCAAGTATCAAAGCATTCCTAATGAGCCAGATATTTAAAGTTTATAAAAACAACAGTCATGATCCCAGTATTTTCCAGTGAAAATGCTATTAATATGAGGGAAGAAAAAAAATCCCCAGAAGTCCCTCAGGATATCAATTCACTGATGTCCTCAACTGTGCACACGCTATTCTGGCATTTAGCTTTCCGAGGAGGCGGGACAGGGCAGCAGCGATCTGCCCAAAGTGTGCTGCGCCGTCAGAGTGATTTTTTCATGTGGTGGTGGCTCAGACTTTATTGGGACACAACCTTTTATCAGTTTTATTCATTACAAGGTTACCTGTACTTTCCAAACATTCATATCTGTAGAGGGCATAAACTCAAATGAATTACGCATATAACATTACAGGAAACCCCCAAGGAGTAATTAAATTTTACCCAAGATAAATTTAATAATTTAAAAAAAGGAAAACCTTCGCAAACACCATTTTGAGGTGTGTTACTCTGCATATGAATTTCTTTACCAATTGGCACATTTCCCCCCCCCCCCACCATCTATTCATGATCTGTAAAATGTAAGAGTATATAATATTTTTCACATTAGTCCTTCTTGAGACAGCTGGGAATTAAGAGGACATTACGCACATAGCTGCATTTAGCTGGTGCAGCATTTGTTGGGGTGAATGTCCTCACCGTATCGGAAGTCTTCCTCTTATTGACATAAGGAATGAAGCGGGCCACACAAACACTACCTCTGCCCCTAGTCTACTTGACTG
The DNA here is from genome assembly GCA_006410535.1 of Litocranius walleri. Classification (NCBI taxonomy): domain Eukaryota; kingdom Metazoa; phylum Chordata; class Mammalia; order Artiodactyla; family Bovidae; genus Litocranius; species Litocranius walleri. The sequence goes on along the minus strand of SJYG01000182.1, from coordinate 1,327,926 downwards.
TTCAGCCCTGTGCCTCTACTGGCGCACAGAGGTTTACCCCACGACCTGTGATGTACACCACACATCACCTCAGGGCTCCGTGACCTGTTACCCTCTCAGAGCATCCAGTTGGCAAATGCGGCTCATGGCTACAGGCTTCTAGTGAAACATACACACCTCTGCCTTTGCAGCACAGCAAAACAGATTTCAATACCTCCAGCCAGAAAATGTTTACGGTGCATTGGTTTATAAAGGGAAACTCTGAGAACAACGCCACAAATATTAATAAGGAATAATAATTGTTTGCTAATTATTTCCTCATTCTAAGATAGGATGAGCTGATTCCCGTGACATTAAAAGCAGACGATATTTTCCCATTGATCAGAATGATAAGAGCAGAGTGAAGTACTCGTGTAAATAAATGTTAACTCTTAAAGCTTGCAGGGAAAAAACACATGGCAAAAATCTCTTTGCCCATTATCAGCAATTTTTTAAACTAGAAAACTCATGCCTATGAATTCAAGTATCAAAGCATTCCTAATGAGCCAGATATTTAAAGTTTATAAAAACAACAGTCATGATCCCAGTATTTTCCAGTGAAAATGCTATTAATATGAGGGAAGAAAAAAAATCCCCAGAAGTCCCTCAGGATATCAATTCACTGATGTCCTCAACTGTGCACACGCTATTCTGGCATTTAGCTTTCCGAGGAGGCGGGACAGGGCAGCAGCGATCTGCCCAAAGTGTGCTGCGCCGTCAGAGTGATTTTTTCATGTGGTGGTGGCTCAGACTGTAAAGCGTCTGCCTGCAATGTGGGAGACCTGGGTTCGATCCCTGGGTTGGGAAGATCTCCTGGAGAAGGAAATGGCAACCCACTTCAGTATTCTTGCCTGGAAAATTCCATGGATGGAGGAGTCTGGTGGGCTGCAGTCCATGGGGTCGCAAAGAGTCAGACATGGCTGAGCAACTTCAATGTCAATGTCAGGTTAATCCTATCAGTGTTCCTGACCTAAGAAAACTGTTGCTATCTCTGGTAGTGTCATAAAATTCATCGGTTATGATACCCTCAGGCTCTCTTATGACAAGAAGTAGAAGGCACGAAAAGAAATCCCCTTCACTACAAAGTGCTCAAGTTATGACCTCAAAAGAAGGAGCGCCAGATGCAAGGTGACCCCACATGGGTGGACTGTGTATTTCCATCGAGGCTTTGGGCTGGAACATCAAAGCTCCGCACTCTGCAGACGCCGGTCAATCAAATGATCAGCGGAGTTTCCTGAGGGCACTTGATGAGCACGAGAACAGTTACCAACTACTGGTTCTAGGTGCTAAAATCACTAGGGCATGGTAATTTCCTCTTTTTCCTTCTTTTTTGTCTAAATTAAAACACACCATAAATAAGACAGCTGAAGATACAGTCAAGGTATTCAGTTTCTGTTTTGCCATAGTTCTGCTTACTGAGGTAAGACTTAAATTTTCCTTTTCCTTAACTCATTCACTGATGCAACGAAAACCTTGGGAGCACACTCGAGCCTTTTCTCCAGCACTGACGGACGACCCAGGTGCTGGGCACAGGGCTCGGAATTTCAGGCGCGTTTCTCATTTAATCCAGACAGCAACTCCACGAAGTCTTATATTAGTTCCTTTCTAAAGAGCAGGGACTGGGTCGCAGAATGCCGGGAGAGCCTTCCCATCATCTCAAGGCAGCAGGCTGGAGCCGGAGGGCTGAGGGCCAGCCGGCAGCCTGCCCTGGGGGCGCTCAGTGCCGGAGCCTGGAACCCTGGGCTGGCCAGGCCCGCAGGCTGCAGGGCCCGCAGGAGGGGTGGGGTGCGGGGAGGAGGCTGGGTGGAAATAGGGAACAGCCAGGCAAAGAGTCACAACACAGGGCTCACTCCCCAGCACTTCCTCCCGCAAACTTCTTGCTTTTCAGATCTTGAGGCAAAGGTCAGCGTCTCAGAACCAATTACTCCATCATTTTTCTGCTATTACTTGTTTGCTTACCTACGCACCTTTTTTTTCTGTCGTTCACTTGTCCCATTGGAATGGCAGATCTAGCCACTGCTGTATCCTCAAGCACCTAGCATGCGCCTGCCACAGAGTCAGTTCTTAAGCACAGTCACTGAGCATACCGATGACTGCAGCGTGGCCGCCTCTACTACAGAGACGCCAAGGGGCAGGGCGGCCCCTCAGTCTTCAGGGGACGAGAGGGCTCACGGGAGCCCTCACGGAAGAGCTGAGCTAGGTCTCGAGGGATCCTGAGAAAGGATTCTCTAGAAAAACACAGGCGTGAGGGCTGGTGTGGCAAGCTAAGGAAACAGCGTGTGGAAGGGCAGAGAGGCGTGAAGGGGCAGGGGAGCTGCAGGTCATCCTGCGTGGCTGAAAGGAAAACAGGGCCGAGGGAGTGGTGGACGGACCCAAGAAACGCTCGCTCAGTGATCAGGAGCCCCGGGCCCAAGAGACACAGAGGAGCAGAAATAAGCAGAGTCCTCGATGCCACGAAGCCCGTATGCTAGGAGGAGACAGAATGTGAAGCAGACGCAGACGCAGACGCAGACCCAGTTCTAACCTGGAACAAGCGCTTTGAAGGAAATGGGACGATCACCATCAGAATGATGTCTGGATGGCGCCAGGGAGTCCTCCTGGTGAAGCGACTTTTAATCCCTCTGGTCACCCAAAAGGAGCCATGTGTGGAGGTGAGACTTGAACTATGAAGATGAAGAGCTGATGCTTCTGAACTGTGGTGGTAGGGAAGACTCCTGAGAGTCCCTTGGTCAGCAGGGAGAGCCAACCAGTCCCTCCTAAAGGAGATCAGTCCTGAGTGTTCACTGGAAGGACTGATGCTGAAGCTGAAACTCCAAAACTTTGGCCACCTGATGCGAAGAGCTGACTCTGGAAAAGACCCTGATGCTGGGCAAGATTGAAGGCAGGAGGAGAAGGGGACGACAGAGTACGAGATGGTTGGATGGCATCACTGACTCAATGGACATGAGTGTGAGCAAATTCTGGGAGATGGTGGAAAGCTGGTGTGCTGCAGTCCATGGGGTCGCAAAGAGGCGGACACGACCGAGCAACTGAACAACAACAACAACAACAAATAGACCTACAAAAAAAATAGGCATGGTAGAGGCAAGAAAACTGAGGTTAGATGCCTTTCCAAGGCCCCACGCCTGCTGCTGCTGCTGCTGCGTCGCTTCAGTCGTGTCCGCCTCTGTGCGACCCCAAGACGGCAGCCTATCAGGCTCCCCCGTCCCCGGGATTCTCCAGGCAAGAGCACTGGAGTGGGCTGCCATCACCTTCTCCAGCCTTATTAAGTGGCAAAACGAGGGTGCAAACGGAGATAGTCCGGCTCCAGAGCAAGGCCTCACAGCCACAGCAGCAGCGCCTGGGGTGGTGGTGGAGGCTGTGTGTGTGCAGAATGTATTTCCCTTTACCACCATTCAGGATTGAAACATTGCAGCTCAGAGGTAGACAAGTATTTGCCCTGTATCTGTAAAACAGGGTCCAAGAGAATCTTTAAATTCCAAAATATATACTCAGTAATTTACCTCTCTGAATTACCTTTGGATATTTTTTTCATTTTCCACGAGCTGCTAAACCAGTATTGTGGTATGGTCTCAAACTTACTTCCGGCCTTACTACATAGTAGATGTTGAATTTAGAATAACATTGTAACTTTCATGTGTCTCAGCTCCCTTACCTGCACAGTAGGGAGGTTTACTATTTGTTCTGTCTACTTCACAGGGTTGGTCTGACGTTCAAGTGAGAAAACACGTGTAAAGGACTTTGCACTATATAAATATAATGACTTATTAGATATTTTCCCACACCATTCTACAGTGGTCCAGTGGACTAAAAATGAACACTTGAATGAGTTTTGAAACATGAAAAGCTCTGGGCAAATGACAGCATGATATAAATGCTTCGTCACTGTGCCACTGCTGGAGTTCGTGAATTCTCCTCTGCATCAGTGATCATGAACTGGGGAGGACAGGGTAAATGGAATGCACGATTACTGCCTTTACTAGGGGCTGCTGACATATTACAATGGTACTTATGAAGCCTTGGCAAAGGATGAATTATGCAAGACTAATTCCTTATCCCAAATGCAATTTTAATACGTTTTAAGATGCTAAGTATAACTAATAAAGTTAAATTTTAAAAAGTCACACAAATTCAAAGCTGTAATTCAGAAACATATGATGATCAAGGTAATACATGAACTCACTGAAAGGTGTTTCCATAGGCAAACAGACTAACTGAATGAAATAAGCATGTATGTAGTCAACTTTGACAAAGGAACGCTATTTCTAGGAATCTACCCTGAATCAGTTCAGCTCAGTTGCTCAGTCCTGCCCGACTCTTTGCGACCCCATGAACCACAGCATACTAGGCCTTCCTGTCCATCACCAACTCCCGGAGTCTACCCAAACCCATGTCCATTGAGTCAGTGATGCCATCCAACCATCTTGTCCTCTGTCATCCCCTTTTCCTCCTGCCCTCAATCTTTCCCAGCATCAGGGTCTTTTCCAATGAGTCAGCTCTTCGCATCAGGTAGCCAAAGTATTGGAGTTTCAGCTTTAACATCAGTCCTTCCAATGAACATTCAGAACTGATCTCCTTTAGGATGGATTGGTTGGATCTCTTTGCAGTCCAAGGGACTCTCAAGAGTCTTCTCCAACACCATAGTTCAAAAGCATCAAGTCTTCAGTGCTCAGCTTTCTTTATAGTCCAACTCTCACATCCATACATGACCACTGGAAAAACCACAGCCTTGACTAGACGGACCTTTGCTGACAAAGCAATGTCTCTGCTTTTTAACATGCTGTCTAGGTCAGACGGTAAAGCATTTTGTGTACAATGCGGGAGACCCAGGTTCGATCCCTGGGTTGAGAAGATCCCCTGGAGAAGGAGATGGCAATCCACTCCAGGACTATTGCCTGGAAAATCCCATGGAGGAGGAGCCTGGTAGGCTACAGCCCATAGGGTCACAAAGAGTCAGACACGACTGAGCGACTTCACTTTCTTTCACTTTTCTAGGTTGGTCATAATTTTCCTTCCAAGAATATATACTTCTAATTACACAAAATTATACGTGTACAAGTTTATTCATTAAAGAATTGATTGTTGCAAAATAATGGAAACGGCATAATGCCCATACACAGGAGAGTGGTTAAACAAACTATGCTACATTCTCACAACAGAACACCAGGTGGCTTTTAAAAAAGTTAAATGGGGGAAGATCACTAGAACTTTCAAGTCATTCAGTGAAAAAATTAAGTACAAAAGAGTTTCCATGATGTGCTACCACCATGCAAAGCATAACAGAATTAAAACCAGGCATCTGCTCTTTTGTATGAAAGGAGTGTGGGAAGGGCACAGCAGAAACTGCAGGGGCTGTTTGCCTG
>SJYG01000182.1:1240179-1311778 GCA_006410535.1 Litocranius walleri | reverse complement strand
CCAGCATTTCTCATGATGTACTCTGCATATAAGTTAAATAAGCAAGGTGACAATATACAGCCTTGACGTACTCCTTTTCCTATTTGGAACCAGTCTGTTGTTCCATGTCCAGTTCTAACTGTTGCTTCCTGACCTGCATACAGAATTCTCAAGGGGCAGGTTAGGTGGTCTGGTATTCCCATCTCTCTCAGAATTTTCCACGGTTTATTGTGATCCACACAGTCAAAGGCTTTGGCATAGTCAATAAAACAGAAGTAGACATTTCTCTGGAACTTTCTTGCTTTTTCCATGATCCAGCGGATGTTGGCAATTTGGTCTCTGGTTCCTCTGCCTTTTCTAAAACCAGCTTGAACATCAGAGAGTTCACGGTTCACGTACTGCTGAAGCCTGGCTTGGAGAATTTTGAGCATTACTTTACTAGCATGTGAGATGAGTGCAATTGTGCGGTAGTTTGAGCATTCTTTGGCATTGCCTTTCTTTGGGATTGGAATGAAAACTGACCTTTTCCAGTCCTGTGGCCATTGCTGAGTTTTCCAAATTTGCTGGCATATTGAGTGCAGCACTTTCACAGCATCATCTTTCAGGATTTGAAACAGCTAAACTGGAATTTCACCTCCACTAGCTTTGTTCGTAGTGATGCTTTCTGAGGCCCACTTGACTTCACATTCCAAGATGTCTGGCTCTAGATTAGTGAACACATCATCATGATTATCTGGGTCGTGAAGATCTTTTTTGTACAGTTCTTCCATGTATTCTTGCCACCTCTTCTTAATATCTTCTGCTTCTGTTAGGTCCATACCATTTCTGTCCTTTATCGAGCCCATCTTTGCATGAAATGTTCCCTTGGTATCTCTAATTTTCTTGAAGAGATTTCCAGACTTTCCCATTCTGTTCTTTTCCTCTATTTCTTTGCATTGATGGCTGAAGAAGGCTTTCTTATCTCTTCTTGCTATTCTTTGGAACTCTACATTCAGATGCTTATATCTTTCCTTTTCTCCTTTGCTTTTCGCAAAAAAAAATCCTGACTTTCTTCCTGACCCATCGCTTCAGGGGTGGCTGCCAGGAAACTGTTTCTCCTCCTGCTTCTCCTTTTTTTTTTAAATGTCACCCAGTGATTTTGATGCACAGCTAGGTTTGGAAATCACTGACGAAGGGCTATAGTCTCATCAGTTTAATGAGTCTCTGACTTCTAGGTAGCATTTCTTTCTGGAGCTTTGCCACCATTGATTGAGACGTAAACCATATACCAGTATGTAGTCTGGAAAAAGCTGACAACTGGCAACATCCGCTTCCACATCGCAGTGATGAATCACATAACCCTCTGTGCCGAGTAATTAACTATCCATTTGTATGTCCTGGCTGTAGTGACAGAGTTCTTTTCAACAAGGAAGGAAGGGATTTGGACATAACATTAACAGTTGTTAATACCAAGCAAATAGAGTAAATTGGATTTATTAAAAAGAGTATGTATGTGGATTTTTTTCCCTAGGAGTTGATATAATTTGTCTAGCTTTCTAATTATAGCTAGGACAGAAAATGGCTGAACCCAGAGACCTCTCACGGTATCTAATAAACTTTTACTTACAGGGAGAACGTTTCTTGGGCTGGAGAATGACAAATAATTTACTAAGCTTTTCCTGAAAGATAGCTAAAGGTGTTTCACCTATATCTAGCTGATGAATTAGCTTTAGCTAATAATCAGTGTCATGAGACAGGGAAGAAGCAGCTTGTAATTACTTTGAAAGGAATGAAGGAACAGATCTGATAAAGAAACTAAATCAGCTAATTCCTCTAGAGGCACACGGAGCGAGAGAAAGGCTTACTTTTCTGCAAGCTTAAAGTGAGACAAAGATAGGGGGCACTGGTAATTGTATCTGCCCAGTGTCCATTCATCCCCAGTTTCTGGAAGCAACGCTTCCATTGCCCTTTCCATGGGTGTACTTTGGAATCAAAGGTCCCCCCTCTTCTCCAAGGCACGAGTCCCAAACTTGACTAAACACACTCCCCAGCAGGGCTCTGCATTCTGCCTGCAGGAGATCACGCACCCTGGGGCAGCTTCCCAGCAGGGACACTCTTAGTCCCAGCCACTTAGCGCCTGCCCTCTCATCTTGCCCAAGGCCATTTTGTTGAGTTCAGGTCTTTGGTTCTGGGAGTCAGCCCAGTTTCTTCCAGTACTGTTTTTGCCTTTGTGCTTTTGTTTTGTTTTCACTTAAAGTAGCCTCTGTTGGTTTCTGTTACCTGCAACCAAATGATCTTAACCGACACAGAAAACCATGCACAGGATGGCTCAGTTATTTTCTACAATTACATAAAAAGCCCCCAAAGGGTTCTCAACAGTGCTCAGCTGAGTCACACCAGCAGAAAAGACGAACACGGCTCAGTTAATAAACATGTGTTTTGTTGTTAGATGTTACTGAAATGTCTGTATATACTTTTTAGCAGTCCAATCAAAATAACTTTATTCAGTTCCTTGATTTTTAAACAGTGACTCTACTGAGTTGGTAAAAATGGTACAACTTATCATAAAAATTAAATCAATAAAGGAAAGTCCAAGAAAGCTTAAAAATTACCCCAAAACCCTCTATCCAGAAACTCCACTGCTAATTTTGGTAAGCATTCTTCCAACATCTTCTGCATATAGCCAGGCAAAATAAAAATAATTTCAGAAGTACAGATTATTTTATATGATTTCTTAAAGTAATTGGTTTTACTTGAATTTAATGAAAAGAAACTGAATTGAGATTAAAAGAATCACAGAAATTCAACTAAACATTACAACAAAAGACAGCAATTCTTTAAAAAGTTTACATAAATGAAAAAATTCTGAGCTATTTTTAAAATTCTACATTTCAATGTTGGACAGAATCTATTGACTCTTTTCTTGGAAAGATAAGAAAACTGGCAAATATTTCTTCCTCTCTTATTTGTTAGGTATGTTATTATTTTTACATTGTCAGGTTTCAACATTTCCATATGCTTTTCTAACCACAATTTTCATGGTTGTTTTGCTTTGGTTCTATATTAAATGGGTGAAATAATGAGCTTTTCTATGATTTTTTTTATTCCTGAGATTTTTTTTTTTTTTACTTTAATTAATCTCCTGGGTGGTTCAGTTCAGTTCAGTTTAGTCGCTCACTCGTGTCCAACTCTTTGTGACCCCATGAACCACATCACGCCAGGCCTCCCTGTCCATCACCAACTCCTGGAGTCCACCCAAACCCATGTCCATTGAGTTGGTGATGCCATCCAGCCATCTCATCCTCTGTCGTCCTCTTCTCCTCCTGCCTTCAATCCTTCCCAGCATCAGGGTCTTTTCAAATGAGTCAACTCTTCACATCAGGTGGCCAAAGTATTGGAGTTTCAGTGTCAATATCAGTCCTTCCAATGAACACCCAGGAGTGATCTCCTTTAGGATGGACTGGTTGGATCTCCTTGCAGTCCAAAGGACTCTCAAGTCTTCTCCAATACCACAGTTCAAAAGCATTAATTCTTTGGCATTCAGCTTTCCTTACAGTCCAACTCTCACATCCATACATGACCACTGGAAAATCATAGCCTTGACCAGACGGACCTTTGTTGGCAAAGTAATGTCTCTGCTTTTTAATATGCTGTCTAGGTTGGTCATAACTTTCCTTCCAAGGAGTAAGCATCTTTTAATTTCACATCTGCAGTCACCATCTGCAGTGATTTTGGAGCCCCAGAAAAATAAAGTCAGCCACTGTTTCCACTGTTTCCCCATCTATTTGCCATGAAGTGATGGGACCAGATGCCATGATCTTCGTTTTCTGAATGTTCAGATTTAAGTCAACTTTTTCACTCTCCTCTTTCACTTTCATCGAGAGCCCCTTTAGTTCTCCTGGGTGGTTAAGTAGCATCTTTAAGTAGTTTTGTTTTTTGTTTTCTCAAAGAAAGATTCATCGTATATTCCTAAATTCCTGAATGCTTAAAAAAGACTCTCACATCTAAGGAGCAACATTGCTAAGTATTCAATTTGGGAGTCATACTTATTTTTATGTTCAGAGCTTTCAAAGACAAGTGTTTCACTTCTGCTGTGGAGAAACCCAAGCGCAGCCTGATTCTTCCCCTTCATCTGTGTCTTGCTTTTAATGTCTAGAAGTCACATGATTTATTTCTCAGGATCGATACTTTCATCAGGGCATGTAGTGATTATTCTATAGTGATTTATCTCCCTGGAACCCGTCAGATCCTTCTGACATTTCCGCAAAACTCTTTAGACACAAGATCCATGCGTTTCACTCTTGTTCTGTTGGCCTGACCTCCTTCCACCCCCAACCCCCACCTCCATCTTGCAAACAGTTTGCTCAAATACAATGACAGGCAAAGATCTGTTCCTTTCAAAACCTTCTGTGAAGGACTGGGACTGGTCATCTGGGGGAAATGTGGGGAGGTGGGTCACGAGCTAGACCTGTCTGGGGCAGCTCCTTGGGAGTTGGCACGTCTGGTAGAGTCACAAGTCTATGATCTCCTGTATCCGTTCAGGTTTCTATGTCCAGGATGCTCCACATCACTAACAACCACTGTCTGGACCATTTCTGTGTTGCAGTGTGGAACTTCCCGCCTGTCCCCCTTGTGACTCATCCACTTCACTTCTATCCATATGCCCCATTCCAGGGCCAGTCAGTGGATGAGAGGGATGCCTCAGCCACGTGATTCCTGCTTTAATGACCTCATCCTCAGTATTTCTGGAATGTGAAACTGGGGCTCTGATTGGCAGTCCCACCTCTAGGGACCTGGCGATTCACGGCTCTAGCAGGAAAACTGCTGGATGTGCCTTTCCGAATAGGGATACCAATTTCATGTCAATCAGAAGTATTCCCCAAGATTTTTTGGGGTGTGGGGGGGATGAGGTTAAAGAGAGTTCAATAATATTGAGAAATAACAAATCACATAGAGAACTGGTGAACTGTGCGTGAACTTGACTAATATTTGTTGTATGATTACTGCATGCAAAATGACCAAGGGAATAAAATATGAAAGGAAAGGAAATCCTTGTTGCTTTGCTTCCAGTGTGGTTATGGAGAGTAAATAAAAGGTAAGGCACTTAAATTACCATGACTGTTTACCTACGCTCGCTGCTGAGCGGCAAGATGATGACGACCTAGACGGTGGCAATTAAGAGATTTGGCTGTTAAAAGAACTGGAGCCACTCATTCCTGATCTATGGCATGAACCCTGTCTTCTTCCTCGAGTAACTTCTAGACTCTCCTTTTCACCCTTAGCAATGTAAACCTTCCCGACGACGCGCCTTCACGTGGGTCTATTTTCATACGTGGTGCTGGGCGTTTGGTGGGCCCATCAGCCTGGAAACTCGTCCTCTCCCTCCTTTCAGGGCAGCCGGTTCTTTCTCAAGATGCGATTGCCTCTCTTACCTCTGAGAATAGTGCTCGAGGTTCTGCTGCCTCTTTTGCTATCCGCACTGCCTCCGTTTCCTTTCCGCGTGCTCGAGGTTCTGCTGGCTCCTGCCTCCGTTTCCTTTCCGCTTGGTTTTTCTGGCTGTTTCCATCTCTCTTCGTCACCTGTGGATCTTTGACCGTCTCACGGGGGCTTTCTAACTTCTCGGCTGCTTCTGCGGGCTGCGACTGGCGGGGGCTCTGCAGGCTAGCGGGCGCGCCTGCACCGGCTCGCCTGTCTGGCGCGCTTCTCTGAGCGCTGAGGCCACGAGCTTCACTGCTTCGTTAAGGCTGCTAGCGCGCCTCCTTCTGATTTGTTTTCTAAAAATGCGTCGCCATCTCTCATTCTCATATCCTTTCCTACTCTCTCTTTCTCAAAAAAAAAAAAATCCTTTTAATGTCACTTTAGCAAGATTTTAGGAGGAAAAGAGGATGAATGCACGTGGCTTATCAGCTATTTCAATTTTTAAGAAAGAACATGGCCTTTCCTGATTGTTTTCAATCTTAAGCATTCATTAAAAATTGCTTTTTGGGACTTGAATGAAATACATAATTAAAGGAAAGGTCAGTCTCTTTATATGTGTTGTGTTGCATGCATGCTGGGTCCCTTCAGTCACGTCTGACGCTCTGTGACCCTATGGACTAGAGCCCACCAGGCTTCTCTGTCCATGGGATTCTCTAGGAAAACACTGGAGTGAGCTGCCAATACCCGGTCTCTAAAAAGCAAAACTTAAAGGTAGAGTAAAAGCAGGACAGCTTAGCATCCGGGGTGAGCAGCATATCCTGAAAATATGATTAAACCTAATTAAACAATAATGTCGTCTTAGTTATTCCTGGCTCCTGCACTATTACTCTGCTCTATATTCAGGGTTATCTATGTGGGCAAATAGATTATTTTAAAAATCTACTGGGATATACTTTATCAGCTGCAGTATTATATCAATATTTACCACTGAGTAAAACAATATTTGAAATAGAATCCCAGATGCTTGAAAATTCTCCATATATTCTCAAGGAATAATTTCTATAACTTAAATCTTTCCTCCATAACATATTTGCAACGCTTTTTCTGATTTCACTGAAAGCCTTAAGAACTGTTTTTACTTCAAGATATTTGAAAATAAACAAGTAAACACCTATCATTTTATGCAAAAGGATATTTTCAGTAAAGGGACTATTTTTGCTAAAATAAATGTATTAACATGACTTCATTCAGTATGTTTTTTGGTAGGAGAATTCAACTCTATTTAATTGTAGCAAACTTGATGAAATAGTATTGTGCTTCCATTTAATTCATTCCACCATCCACAAAATATGTAATAGTCATTAAATTCAGCCAACTATTTTTTTTTTTTTTTTACTTTAATTAATCTCCTGGGTGGTTCAGTTCAGTTCAGTTTAGTCGCTCACTCGTGTCCAACTCTTTGTGACCCCATGAACCACATCACGCCAGGCCTCCCTGTCCATCACCAACTCCTGGAGTCCACCCAAACCCATGTCCATTGAGTTGGTGATGCCATCCAGCCATCTCATCCTCTGTCGTCCTCTTCTCCTCCTGCCTTCAATCCTTCCCAGCATCAGGGTCTTTTCAAATGAGTCAACTCTTCACATCAGGTGGCCAAAGTATTGGAGTTTCAGTGTCAATATCAGTCCTTCCAATGAACACCCAGGAGTGATCTCCTTTAGGATGGACTGGTTGGATCTCCTTGCAGTCCAAAGGACTCTCAAGTCTTCTCCAATACCACAGTTCAAAAGCATTAATTCTTTGGCATTCAGCTTTCCTTACAGTCCAACTCTCACATCCATACATGACCACTGGAAAATCATAGCCTTGACCAGACGGACCTTTGTTGGCAAAGTAATGTCTCTGCTTTTTAATATGCTGTCTAGGTTGGTCATAACTTTCCTTCCAAGGAGTAAGCATCTTTTAATTTCACATCTGCAGTCACCATCTGCAGTGATTTTGGAGCCCCAGAAAAATAAAGTCAGCCACTGTTTCCACTGTTTCCCCATCTATTTGCCATGAAGTGATGGGACCAGATGCCATGATCTTCGTTTTCTGAATGTTCAGATTTAAGTCAACTTTTTCACTCTCCTCTTTCACTTTCATCGAGAGCCCCTTTAGTTCTCCTGGGTGGTTAAGTAGCATCTTTAAGTAGTTTTGTTTTTTGTTTTCTCAAAGAAAGATTCATCGTATATTCCTAAATTCCTGAATGCTTAAAAAAGACTCTCACATCTAAGGAGCAACATTGCTAAGTATTCAATTTGGGAGTCATACTTATTTTTATGTTCAGAGCTTTCAAAGACAAGTGTTTCACTTCTGCTGTGGAGAAACCCAAGCGCAGCCTGATTCTTCCCCTTCATCTGTGTCTTGCTTTTAATGTCTAGAAGTCACATGATTTATTTCTCAGGATCGATACTTTCATCAGGGCATGTAGTGATTATTCTATAGTGATTTATCTCCCTGGAACCCGTCAGATCCTTCTGACATTTCCGCAAAACTCTTTAGACACAAGATCCATGCGTTTCACTCTTGTTCTGTTGGCCTGACCTCCTTCCACCCCCAACCCCCACCTCCATCTTGCAAACAGTTTGCTCAAATACAATGACAGGCAAAGATCTGTTCCTTTCAAAACCTTCTGTGAAGGACTGGGACTGGTCATCTGGGGGAAATGTGGGGAGGTGGGTCACGAGCTAGACCTGTCTGGGGCAGCTCCTTGGGAGTTGGCACGTCTGGTAGAGTCACAAGTCTATGATCTCCTGTATCCGTTCAGGTTTCTATGTCCAGGATGCTCCACATCACTAACAACCACTGTCTGGACCATTTCTGTGTTGCAGTGTGGAACTTCCCGCCTGTCCCCCTTGTGACTCATCCACTTCACTTCTATCCATATGCCCCATTCCAGGGCCAGTCAGTGGATGAGAGGGATGCCTCAGCCACGTGATTCCTGCTTTAATGACCTCATCCTCAGTATTTCTGGAATGTGAAACTGGGGCTCTGATTGGCAGTCCCACCTCTAGGGACCTGGCGATTCACGGCTCTAGCAGGAAAACTGCTGGATGTGCCTTTCCGAATAGGGATACCAATTTCATGTCAATCAGAAGTATTCCCCAAGATTTTTTGGGGTGTGGGGGGGATGAGGTTAAAGAGAGTTCAATAATATTGAGAAATAACAAATCACATAGAGAACTGGTGAACTGTGCGTGAACTTGACTAATATTTGTTGTATGATTACTGCATGCAAAATGACCAAGGGAATAAAATATGAAAGGAAAGGAAATCCTTGTTGCTTTGCTTCCAGTGTGGTTATGGAGAGTAAATAAAAGGTAAGGCACTTAAATTACCATGACTGTTTACCTACGCTCGCTGCTGAGCGGCAAGATGATGACGACCTAGACGGTGGCAATTAAGAGATTTGGCTGTTAAAAGAACTGGAGCCACTCATTCCTGATCTATGGCATGAACCCTGTCTTCTTCCTCGAGTAACTTCTAGACTCTCCTTTTCACCCTTAGCAATGTAAACCTTCCCGACGACGCGCCTTCACGTGGGTCTATTTTCATACGTGGTGCTGGGCGTTTGGTGGGCCCATCAGCCTGGAAACTCGTCCTCTCCCTCCTTTCAGGGCAGCCGGTTCTTTCTCAAGATGCGATTGCCTCTCTTACCTCTGAGAATAGTGCTCGAGGTTCTGCTGCCTCTTTTGCTATCCGCACTGCCTCCGTTTCCTTTCCGCGTGCTCGAGGTTCTGCTGGCTCCTGCCTCCGTTTCCTTTCCGCTTGGTTTTTCTGGCTGTTTCCATCTCTCTTCGTCACCTGTGGATCTTTGACCGTCTCACGGGGGCTTTCTAACTTCTCGGCTGCTTCTGCGGGCTGCGACTGGCGGGGGCTCTGCAGGCTAGCGGGCGCGCCTGCACCGGCTCGCCTGTCTGGCGCGCTTCTCTGAGCGCTGAGGCCACGAGCTTCACTGCTTCGTTAAGGCTGCTAGCGCGCCTCCTTCTGATTTGTTTTCTAAAAATGCGTCGCCATCTCTCATTCTCATATCCTTTCCTACTCTCTCTTTCTCAAAAAAAAAAAAATCCTTTTAATGTCACTTTAGCAAGATTTTAGGAGGAAAAGAGGATGAATGCACGTGGCTTATCAGCTATTTCAATTTTTAAGAAAGAACATGGCCTTTCCTGATTGTTTTCAATCTTAAGCATTCATTAAAAATTGCTTTTTGGGACTTGAATGAAATACATAATTAAAGGAAAGGTCAGTCTCTTTATATGTGTTGTGTTGCATGCATGCTGGGTCCCTTCAGTCACGTCTGACGCTCTGTGACCCTATGGACTAGAGCCCACCAGGCTTCTCTGTCCATGGGATTCTCTAGGAAAACACTGGAGTGAGCTGCCAATACCCGGTCTCTAAAAAGCAAAACTTAAAGGTAGAGTAAAAGCAGGACAGCTTAGCATCCGGGGTGAGCAGCATATCCTGAAAATATGATTAAACCTAATTAAACAATAATGTCGTCTTAGTTATTCCTGGCTCCTGCACTATTACTCTGCTCTATATTCAGGGTTATCTATGTGGGCAAATAGATTATTTTAAAAATCTACTGGGATATACTTTATCAGCTGCAGTATTATATCAATATTTACCACTGAGTAAAACAATATTTGAAATAGAATCCCAGATGCTTGAAAATTCTCCATATATTCTCAAGGAATAATTTCTATAACTTAAATCTTTCCTCCATAACATATTTGCAACGCTTTTTCTGATTTCACTGAAAGCCTTAAGAACTGTTTTTACTTCAAGATATTTGAAAATAAACAAGTAAACACCTATCATTTTATGCAAAAGGATATTTTCAGTAAAGGGACTATTTTTGCTAAAATAAATGTATTAACATGACTTCATTCAGTATGTTTTTTGGTAGGAGAATTCAACTCTATTTAATTGTAGCAAACTTGATGAAATAGTATTGTGCTTCCATTTAATTCATTCCACCATCCACAAAATATGTAATAGTCATTAAATTCAGCCAACTATTTTTCAGGTCCAGAGGAAGATGTCTTCAAGAAAACAGACTATGATTGACAGTTCCCTTAAATCAGTAATATCATAAATATTTATATATGCAGTTATAAACAAACTATTATTAGTTTAAGAAATGCAATTTATCCTCGGTGATAATAGGTTTGAAAGTTAAAAAGCAGAATTTAAACATTTTAGTTCTCTAGAATTTTATGCTTTAAACAAAAACAAAGGAATATCAGATAATATAGTTCTCTATCTGCTAATTATTATTCCAATTTTTTTAGGATATGCATGCAGCTTAGAGTGACCACTATGAGCTTAAAAATTATTTGTGTTCACCAAATATGTTATTTGGAAGAACTGTTCAGGTGCTAAGAAATAAAAGAGTTTAAATAAAACTGCACCCTCTAAAGCTTCGATTTAAACCCTTTGCATTTACTGAAGATTTTTATAAAATCTACTGAATTTCAGGTGATGATCTCTTTTTAAGATAAAGCCTATGAAAGGAGAAAGCTATACCCATAGAGAAGAACCAACAAAGTGCAATGCCGTGAATTTCCAGAACATATTTATTAGATGATAACTTAGAGAAGCCTCTCTAGAAAAAGCATTATATCTCAGGGGATTAGAAGATTTGCGAAGCTACTGTCCTCTCATAATGAAGGGCTTATCAACTGCAAAATGTTTTCAGTCATTACACTGCGAGTATATTATCTCATCCATGAACATAAGCTGTATTTCAGACTGTAATGAAGCATGGTACTGTATGTTTTAATTGCTTTTATAAGCTTCACATAATATCTGTAACTGTTCTTCAATGCATTACGAATTTTATTAACCAGGATAAATCACCATCACATTTTTGATATTGTGGGAAAAGAAGGAATTCCATGTAAGCGAAATAAGCAGGTAGCAGAAACTGCTTTATAGCAGGTTAATCAATGTTAAGCCGCCATTTCTCTGGGTCAAAATAATTAAATATTGGCAGTTTCAAATGCTTCAACATATACACTGAAAGTTTCTTATTTTGACTATTTTAGACTGAAATAGTTCTGGAAAGTTTTATCTACTTCTTTATCATTTTACATAGCATTTATCAGACCTAGCAAAACTCTCCCTTGAGTACTATGCTTCACTGCAATTAGAAGCTGTGCTCCAAGCTAGGGACTCTTTACTAAGTCCAATGCCTACGGGCCATGCAGATCAAGTAAATGAGCAAAGCTGCTTTTATTATACTATTTTGACATGGACCCACACTGTTTTCATATTATACACTGAAACATTTTTC
Organism: Litocranius walleri; assembly: GCA_006410535.1. NCBI lineage: Eukaryota > Metazoa > Chordata > Mammalia > Artiodactyla > Bovidae > Litocranius > Litocranius walleri. Next base: position 1,300,062 of record SJYG01000182.1, on the reverse strand, counting down.
TTCTCTATAAAAAAATTCACTTGCCTCCTTTCTTTCAATAACACTCAGCCCATTAAGCCTACCTTCCTATTCCTCATTTTTGATGGAGACTCAGATGAACAAATGTTTTCTTCAGCTTCGTTTTAGCCAGACTGTAGATAAATACAACCAACACGGAGCCTCAGGGCTGGGGAGATAAGGAGGATGGGCGGGCATTGTGAACACTGAAATGCCCTCCCTGAGATGGGGGCAGTGAAGAACTGGACACAACCGTCTGGGTCAAATCACTACAGTCAGTCCAAACTCTCCAGAACTAGTCCCTTTCAGGAACGTAGAGTCGGTGCTTCTGGGTCTTCATGGGAGACTTAAAATCAATTTTGTAAAACGTGAATCACCTGATACTTGAGCGCTACAAACAGCAAGTAATCAACAAACAAACAACAGTAGAGCACAGATGACAGATTGGGAGCTAAGCTAAGCACCTCCTGAGGGGGATGCGGCCCTGAAGCCCCGGTTTGGAATCTGCTCTAATTGTCCCCACATTATGCTGCATGGTTTCACATCCTTCTATGTATTTCTCTCTCTTCCTGTTGTCACAGCTATTTTTTCAGCGACTCCAGGTTGTTGGACAGCTTGAGAAATCGGATAATCTCACTTGTCACAATATATAAAGCTGGAATGAATGGGTTTGGCAGGAGGAAAGGACAAGAGGGTTCTTTGAAAATATTTAAATTTACCTTTACTGACTCCAACATGACATCACAGAGTGGGTTTTAAGGAAATATTTACTATTGGTACAGTACTAATGCAATTAGAATTACCAGAGGGACAGGGAAGAGGAGTGGGTCTCATGGTTCACTACACCCTCACCATCACCCTGCTAGGGCAGGAGGCACAGTCAACGTCATCAACCCTTCAAGATTTCAAAAAGCTAAGCAAGCATTATCCTCCACTAACTAAGCAAAGTGTGGTACCTCAAAGGTTGTTTTCCTTTTTCCATAAAGTAAAGCAGCTATCTGAAGGTGATGTATCTTCAAGACCATCTAAAAAAATCTTTTTGTACTTTCTTCTCATCTGCCTTTATTTTTTTAAAGTTCTTATTATGGAAATTTAAAACAAAAGTACAGAGATTTTATGCATGTACTCTGTGGTATCTATTTTAATTGTACAGGGTTTTTTTTTTTTTTTTTTAAATAACTTGCAGGCTTTTGGGTTTGTGTTGAAGTTGAAGTTGGTTGATAATTGATCTCCAGACAATTGAAATTTCACTGTAGTTTATATAATAAAAATCATCATTCACGGCATTGACTGAATAAAAATTGAAGAGAACAGAAATATGTTTTAGCTCAGTAACTTATGAGACTGAAGAACTTTCATGTGCATTTCATCAACCTCTATATAATAAAAATGAAAACCACTAAATCATTTTGATTTTGTCTTTTTAAATGTAACTTGATTTGTAATTTTAAGCAAAAAGATTTAGGCAACATACTACTGGAAAATATTGCATTATTTCACAGATCTTATTGTAAAGACATTTCTTCCTATATATATTTCACTTTAGATTTTCAATTTAAGCAATGTATGGATGTGAGAGTTGGACTATGAAGAAAGCTGAGTGCCGAAGAATTGATGCTTTTGAACTGTGGTATTGGAGAAGACTCTTGAAACTCCTTTGGACTGCAAGGAGATCCAACTAGTCCATCCTAAAGCAAATCAGTCCTGGATATTCATTGGAAGGACTAACGTTGAAGCTGAAACTCCAATACTTTGGCCACCTGATGCAAAGAGCTGACTCATTTGAAAAGACCCTGACGCTGGGAAAGATTGAGGGCGGGAGGAGAAGGGGATGACAGAGGATGAGATGGCTGGATGGCATCACCAACTCAATGGACATGGGTTTGAGTGGACTCTGGGAGTTGGTGACGGACAGGGAGGCCTGGCGTGCTGCGGATCTTGGGGTCACAAAGAGTTAGACATGACTGAGTGACTGAACTGAACTGAACTTTCCTTGATATCATTTTGTAAATAGTTAATTGAGGCATATTTATGGTAGTAGTAGTCAATCATATAACAGTTATTGAAAAGTTTATTTATTGAGCACCCTCAAGATACTACAGACATAGTATCTCATCCTCACTGTAACGCTGCACAGAACCGGACTGGACCAAATCAAACTGTCTTCTCTGTAGACTAAAGACCTGGGCTGCAAACGAACCAACCCATAAGTAGTATTAGCATAGTCCTTATATTACAGGAAAGAACACTGAGCAGAGAGAGGTATGGACAGCCTTGGACGGACTTATCCCAGGTCGTGTGGCCAGTTAGCAGCAGAGCTAGGGCTCACAGCCAGGTCGGCCTGGTCTCAAAGCCTGTGTTCTTATGTTAGAGAGCTGTGGTGGGGGCATAGGTGAGGTGGTGTGATGACTGACAGGTGAGGGCAGAGCGAGGGGAAAAGGTGGAAGACACTTCTGCAACTATGAGGGGCTCATAGTTTTCTTGGGGAGAAATAATCCTACCAAAACCAACCAAGAAAAACAGAAATCATCATAGTGCAAAATGCAGAATGATGGGACATTCACTTCACATCGTGCTCTGAACTTGACTGTTACACCTTTCCAAGCAATTTCTCCCTGTCCATCTTCATCCCATCATCCCCCTCCGCCCCCAATTGGCTTTCTTGAGGCCATCAAAGCACACATAAGCTGGGAGGAGGGAAGCCTTGGCCACACGATACCAGGACTACAAGGGCAGCCTTCCCGAATCCACCTGTAATTGCATGTTTATAAGAAAGATATTTTGACTTTGGTATTAGTGCAATTCACTATACAAGAATGAACTTTTAAAACATTAATGACTCCAAACCTAGTCCCTCTTTTGCACTTTTGCACCTGGGACCTCACCTAGATGTTCTACAGGTGTTCAGATCAAACTCACCACTCTTGACGCCAGCCCTACGACTCCCCTGCCTCCCCACCAGGAGGTGGCACCGATGAGGTGCCCAGATCAGAGCCAGGAGAGGTGTCCTTGACTCGGCTTCCTTGGAGGTCCTGTTCAGTCAGTGACTTAGTGCTGATTCCACCCCTAGGCCGCTCTCAGCCGCCCCGACTCTGCGCACCCACTGCCTCTGCACTTCCTCGGAGCCTCGTCACCACCTGCTGACCGACGACCCAGGTCAGCTGGCTTCCCTGCCCATCCTTCTGCCCTGCCTTAATCTAGGCTTCACAGAAACAGAGCTTTCTGGTTTCCAGTCATATTAAACAGATTGAAAAGATGAAAAAAATGTTATTTACTTATAAAACCCAGTTTAGGGCTTGCACCCCAAAGCAGGGATATAGTAGACATCTCAGTTTTTTGACAGGTAAATAATCCCCATTGACAATAAAGCTGGAACTATAAAATTAAGTTTAAGTTTATGGTGGCTCAGATGGTAAAGCATCTGCCTGCAACGCAGGAGACCTGGGTTCAATCCCTGGGTCAGGAAGATCTCCTGGAGAAGGAAATGGCAACCCACTCCAGTATTCTTGCCTGGAAATCCCATGGATAGAAGAGCCTGGTAGGCTACAGTTCATGGGGTCGCAGAGTCGGACACGACTGAGCGACTTCACTCACTCACTTATACATAACAATAATCAAGTGTAATAACAGAAACAAAAGCATATTTTCCCCAAATAAAGTTACTAAAGGATCAACGGTATAAAACAGCCACTTCAGTGCTGACATGTTATGAGTCTGCATGCATGCTCCATTGCTTCAGCTGGGTCCTGCTCTTTGTGACTGCAGGGACCCTGCAACCCTGTGAAGCCCACCAGGCTCCTCCGTCCATGGGATTCTCCCGGCAAGAATACTGGAGTGGGTTGCCATGTCCTTCTCCAGGGGGATCTTCCCGGCCCAGGGATTGAACCTGGGTCTCCAGCATTGCAGACAGATTCTTTGCCATCTGCACCACCAGGGAAGCCCCCCGATTACTAAGCAAGTATCCCCTTAAGACAAGGTATGTGGACTATCTCGAGACTTATATTTGCTTACCATTTGTGGAATAATGCATACTTGGTCTCTACTGTGAAAAATGAGACCTTAAAATATATCAAATATGCATACCTGCAGATATTTTTAGTTAAATACAGTCAGTTATAAGTAAATCTGAACATACAATCACAACATATGTACGTATATACATACAGGTACACACAACACACACCATATGTACACGCATACAGCAGACGCACACACAAGAATCCGTCTCCTGTCTTTGGATTTATCATTCAAGTTACAACTTATGCACAAGCTAAAAGATTATCTTCAAACCTCGTCCATCTAGAATTATTTTCACAGTAAAATTTCATACCCCACTATGTGAGTGGAGGCTTGTTCTTTTAATACACTCTATGTGTTTTATATTTTCTCTGGGCCTCACCTGCCTTAGGCAGCGCATGGTAATTTGTGGGTCTACCTTCGTGCCTCGGGCACCATTTCTTGAGAATGACGTATGAACTGCAATCAAACTAAGCAAGAACAAAAGGACATGATCATGCTGGGAACCAACCTAATACTAGGCCCAAATAAACTGAAAAGGCAGAGGCAGACTGCATGCATAGTGCAGACTTTCCTACATTCCCTAGATCTAAACATACATTTTTACCTTTTCCTGGAAACGAGATGACAGGCCGATCAAATAGTGAGAATAATTTCTATTAATACATAGAGCTAATTAATACATATTTGTGAAAGCATGTTCCTTAAACATCAAAGGTATTCAAGATACATTATATTTAACACATACATCCAAAATTTGCTATAATACTTCAAGCTTCATACACTAAAGCATAATGGGTAGAAACTACTTCAAATAAAAGCAAAATAAAAGAGTAAGCATACTGTATACTGACCCATATGCAAAAATAACCTACAAAAGAGTGGTTTTGTACACCACTCTTGGTACATATACACCCATGTATATGTGGTAGATATACACATATTTCACATATATATATGCTCACATACATATATATCATACCCATATACACATGTGGTAGAAATATACACATATATCAGTGTCTGCTGATCAATGTATGTACAATCAATTCACTTTTCTGTACAGCAGAAACTAACAACATTGTAAATCAACTCTACTCCACTAAAAATTAATTTAAAAACAAAGAGAAAGCGATAGAGCATCCACCAAACAGACTATGAATAACACAATAATAACAAAAGGAGTGACAGTTTATGGATCCGTGCTATCTGGATTTACCCAGTTTATCCTCGTCCCATTCCTGTGATGTAAATGTTGCTTGTGTCATGTAAGCAAGGGGCTGCATTTCAGATGCGGTTCTTTGAGGACCATAGCTAATAAGAGGTGGGAACAGGACTGGACCCCAGATCTGCTGACAGTCCCAAACTCCGACATCGCCTCTCCTCCCACTGAATAATTAGACGCAGCTCATAAAGGCAAGAAGGCAACAGGATTCTGGTGGGCAGAGCATATCTAGGAACGTGACTAACAAATGTGAATTGTCATAAGTAGTAAACTGGTGTAACCAAAGAGATGCAAAAGCAGCTAAGGATTCTCATTTAAACAGTTTGAATGAGACAAAGAAACTACACGGTCATAAACATTATGTAATATTTCGGTCACTTATAACACTACTGGTATACTAACTTTCTTTGGAGAAGGAAATGGCAACCCACTCCAGTATTCTTGCCTGGAGAATCCCATGGATGGAGGAGCCTGGTGGGCTATAGTCCATGGGGTCGCAAAGAGTCGGACATGACTGAGCAACTTTACTTTTAATTAGGCGTATCTCTAAAGCAGTTTCCATATTCTGCATGGAAAGTAATGTGCTATTAGACTGCATGGAAGACACTTCCAGTCAGATTTGGAAATATAGTCGACTTCTGAATCACAATTAATATCTTGGTAAAACAGATAAAACTTCCACGACATATAGAGTAATTCTCTGATAAACGGTGCAAAGCGTCACTAGCTAGTTTGCGCCTTCCCGCCCTGGTGTCCTCTGCCGCTCCTCGGCCACGTCCTCCGTTTACACCTCACGCGCTCACCTTGTAAAGATCAATGGAGTGTGCCTACAGCGCAATGGACAAGGAATAGCCTCAAAAGACAACTGATCTGTAGGGGATCACACTGCCTTGAATAGGAAAATGCCAGTATGTTGATTAAAGATCAGCCACATTACTTTATAGACACCCTTTGGGCACTGCTACTGAGCAGTTCCATTTGCAATAGCCACAGTACCAACATGCATGCATGAGTGCAGGACCAAACCCTGCCATCTCAGCTCGGCGCCAGATCAGAACAGCTGCAAACTCGTTTCTTTCCAAATCAAAGCAAAACAAACAAAAAACCAGCCGAGCAAACAAATACCCAACAGGACTCTACTTGGTATTCTCCTACACTTAGTATTAGGCTAAGAACTAATCCTCATGTATTTTGGTTACTTAGCTATGGTTAGATTTTTTTTTGCTAGTTTCATGAATATTCAAAATACTGTCTTCTGCATACAGAAAAATCCATTCATTTATTCAACAAATGATTTTTAAGTGCCTAGTAAGTTCCAGGCATAGTTCTTATGTACTGGAAAATGAAAGTATGGGTTGAGTGAAAGACAGATGAAAAATATGTGGTTTTGAAGCCAAATATGTCCATACATTCAAATTTCAAAGGAACTCTGGTTTCATTCAAGAAGATGATATATATAAAACTGAGATATGTGACCAAAAATTTGTAAACAATTAACTCCCTGTAAAGAGCCATCAGTTCAAAGTAAGAAAGAATCCCATGGGTGCTGGAACAATCCAAAAAGACTTCGTAGAAATGGGCTGAGAACTGGATCACAAAGTGTAAACAGGCTGAGTGGTGAGAGGGCGCCCTGGAAAGTGGCCAGGGATGCTAAGGCTCTTTGCGGGGAGGGTGCATGGTAGGATGGAGCTCAGCAAACCCATCACTGAGCACAGGAGTCTACGGAAACGCACTGCGGGTGTCCAGGCGGCCAGTGCAGACGGGGCTCTTCCTACGAGGGTCTGAAATGCAAGTTTGGGAAGCTGCAGTGTACTGAAAGTCCCCAACGCCATAGACTTATGGTTCTGGGACAGCGATCTGCTGATGAAATGATCTTTCTGACGCGCCAAGGCGCTTTTGCTGACACAGCAAGCACCACAGGAGTGGACCCTGCCCCGTGTCAATTATGATCCACAAACCTGTGATGCCCCCACCTGTACACTTGAATGAACCTAAATAGATGTTTAGAGCAATTTATCCTGAGATTCTGGAGTGGGGGCAGGGTGGATAAATGAACAGAATTAAACAGAAAATTCTATATTTTGAGTCAACGCAGACAGAGTAAAAACACAGCAAATGGCGTATTTTCAGCCAGACGATTCTGAAGACTCATTATTAACTTCTTTAAGTGGGTCCTGAGTACTTAGGAAGAACAATGGCACCACGTTTCCATGAAAAGAACCACAATTTTTGCACAGTGTCTCAAGACTGTCAAATTAGTTTCAAATAATGACACCCACTGTATGTGACCCATGTTTGTTGCTCAGTGGCTACACATAAGTTGCGTGTTCTGTAGGCTAACAGAGCTTCAGACCATAATTAGCTGCCTTGCCTAACGAGCACAGGGAACTTCAGCAAGGTGGTTGAAGGTAATGGTCTTTACAATCCTTAAGCAACAATGGGAATGATGGAAATACGGAGAAGAGCTATTAGTTCCAGAGGCCTTTGAAGCCTCCCCTCCCCCGGCCCTGAAGTAAAACATTTCTCTAGCCTGTCCTGCACCATAAGCTTAAGCGGCACAATTTTCCTTTCCTCACTAATTAAGGCCTCTGTGCCTCAGGGATTGTTGAAGAAAACAAAATACAAATGGCAGCACCTCCTTCAAATCCTTGCCCAGCACATTCCGAGACTTAAATTTTGAGACAAGAGAGGTGAGTGTGTGGGCTGTGCACAGAGACGGGTAAGGCTACCGGAGTGAGCGGGTGCTCAGGCTCACTGTCCCTGAAAAGTCTCCTTCAGGCTCAGTGCACGCACACGTCAGGCCCTGGCACCGGGGCAGAGCTGTCTTCTACTTCAAGGTTTAAACATTTCAGGGATAGAGTTCAATCTTGATGAAAGTGAGTAAATATGTTTATATTTGCCTCACTATTACTGAAGCTAAACGGCTTAACATATAGGGTATACACCAGTTGCATTCCAAGAATCTGCTTTTTTAGGTAAGTAAGCTCACGACATTCTTTGTGGAGAGCTACACTGAACTAGAGCGGCTTCACCATAAGCCGCTCAAATGAGTGCGGTCCAGTCTCCACTGTCATCTGCTCCAGTATGGGACAGGGGTCGTGGGGAGACATGTCCCAGAGTGGGTGAAGGTCTAGCTAGGGGCTAACTGGGGATAAACCATTCAAGAATTCAAAAAGAAAACCCATTACAGGAAGAAAAGTGACGAAGGAGATGGGCCTGGCTCTCTTGAAAAGTAACGAAGAAGGGGATGAAGTAGATTAAAATTCTCGTGCTCTCAAAAACTCAATCAGTGATAAATTTTAGGACTTGTGCTTTCCAGATGAAGAAGGCTGACAAGGAGTTTTAAGGCTGGCCGTCTCTTACGGGAAACAGCATGGTGCAGTTGAGTCCCACCGAGAGTGATCAGCTAAAACCCACGGCGGGGGCTTCCCTGGTGGTCCAATGGTGAAGACTCGGCCTTGCAATGCAGGAGACACTGATCCCATCCCTGGCGAGGGACCATCCCACACGCCGGGGAACACCGAAGCCCGAGCGCCTCAGCCACTGCACTCTGCACACCCGAGCCGCGCTTCACAACGAGAGATGCCACTGCGCCGGGAGCCCAGCACCGCGACCAGAGGGCAGTCCCCACTCCCAGCAGCTCGACGGGGCCTGCGCGCAGCAGCGAAGACCAGGGCGGCCCCAAATCATCACCTTCTAACAATCAGAAAAAGACAAGACCCACAGCAAACGTCAGACAGGAAGGCACAGTAAGCTGCTGTCCACGAGAGTCAGGATGGAGCCAGAGATGTCTCTGACATTGCTAGTGTCCAGGGTATATACATATGGTCCTGGATGATGGCGGTACAACAAGAAGAAATGTGAAGCAGAAAAGCTGGAAGGAGACAAAAAGATCAGGATTTCCAGAAGATACAATTATTTACCTAAAAAACTCAAGAGATTCAAACTGGCAAAATATTAAAAACATTGAGACTGTTGAGTAAGGTGGCCAGTTACAAGATACATTAAAAAAAACTGCTTTTCAATATAGTAACAATCAGTTGGGCTTTCTCTTTGTTTAACAGAGAAGGTTTATTGCAGGACCAAGCATGGAGAACAGGCATCAGTGTTGTTGTTGCTGAGTCACTGAGTCGAGTCAGACGCTTTGTGACTCCATGGACAGCAACACACAACGCATCTCGTCCTCCACCACCCCCCATGCTTGCTCAAGCTCATGTCCACTGAGTCAGCAATGCTACCCAACCATCCCATCCTCTGCTGCCCAGTTCCCCTTTGGCCTTCAATCTTTCCCAGCATCAGAGTTTTTTCCAATGAGTTGGCTCTTGTATCAGGGGGCCAAAGGATTGGAGCTTCAGTTTCAGCATCAGTCCTTCCAATGAACATTCAGGGTTGATTTCCTTTAGGATTAACTGGCTTGATCTTCGAGGAGTCCAAAGGACTCTCAAAAGAGTCTTCTCCAACACCACAGTTGGAAGGCATCGTTCTTCAGCGGCTCAGCTTCTTTATGGCCCAACTCTCACATCCATACATGACCACTGGAAAAACATAGTTTTGACTATACCAAGCTTTCTCAGCAAAATGATGTCTCTGCTTTTGATACACTGTCTGGGTTTGCTTTGCTTCCATGGAAAGGGTCTTTTAAATTTATGGCTGCAATCACTGTCCATGGTGATTTTAGAGCCCAAGAAAATAAAATCACTGCCTCCCCTTTTACCCTTCTGTTTGTCATGAAGTGATGGGACCAGACTCCATCATCTTAGTTTTAGGCATGTTGAGTTTTAAGTAAGCTTTTGCCCTCTCCACTTTCAGCCCTCATCAAGAGACTCTTTAGTTCCTCTTCACTTTCTGCCATTAGACAGGCATCATCCACATAGCTGAGGCTGTTGCAATTCCTCCTGACAATCTTCATTCCAGCTTGTGCTTCATCCAGCCCGGTATTTTGCATGACGTACTCTTCAGAGAAGTTAAATAAGCCAAGTGACAATATACAGCCTTGACCCACTCCTTTCCCAATTTTGAACCAGTCTGTTGTTATGTGTCCAGTTCTAACTGTTGCTTCTTCTCCTGGATTCAGGTTTCTCAGGAGACAGGTCAGGTGGTCTGTATTCATTCCCATCTCTTTAAGAATTTTCCACAGTTTGCTGTGATCTACTCATCAAAAGGCTTTAGTCCATGAAGCAGAAGTAGATGTTTTTCTAGAACTCCCTTGCTTTCTCTATAATCCAACAAATGTTGGTAATTTGATCTCTGGTTCGTCTGCCTTTTGTAAATCCAGATTGTATATCTGGAAGTTTTTGATTCATATACTGATATGGTTTTTCCAGTAGTCATGTATGGATGTGAGAGTTGGACTATAAAGAAAGCTGAGCACTGAAGAATTGATGCTTTTGAACACCACGTTGGAGAAGATTCTTGAGAGTCCCTTGGACTGCAAGGAGATCCAACTAGTCCATCCTAAAGGATCAGTCCTGAATGTTCATTGGAAGGACTGATACTGAAGCTGAAACTCCAACACTTTGGCCACCTGATATGAAGAACTGACTCACTGGAAAAGACCCTGATGCTGGGAAAGATTGAGGGCAGGAGGAGAAGGGGACGACAGAGGATGAGGTGGTTGGATGGCATCACCGACTCCATGGACATGAGTTTGAGTAAGCTCGGGAGTTGGTGATGGACAGGGAGGCCTGGCGTGCTGCAGTCCATGGGGTCACAAAGAGTCGAACACGACTGAGTGACTGAGCAGAACTGAACTGATGACGCTGAACTTGAAGGATTTGGAGCATAACCTTGATAGCAGGTGAAATGAGAACATGAATGTTGAATGTTAGCTTTAACACTAGTTTTAACACTCTTTGGCATCACCTTTCTTTGGGATTAGAATGAAAACAAACTCTTTCTAGTTCAGTGGCCACTGCTGAGTTTTCCAAATTTGCTGGCATACTGAGTGCAGCATTTCACAGCATCATCTTCAGGATTTGAAATAGCTCAGCTGGAACTCCATCACCTCCGTTAGCTTTGTTTATAGTGATGCTTCCTAAGGCCCACTTGACTTCACACTCCATGATGACTGGCTAGGTGAGTGACCACACCATCATGGTTATCTGGGTCATTAAGACCATTTTTGTATAGTTCTGTGTATTCTTGGCACCTCTTCTTAATCTCTTCTCCTTCTGTTAGGTTCTTATCATTTCTGTCCTTTATTGTGCCCATCTTTGCATGAAATGTTCCCTTAATAATCTCTAATTTTCTTGACAAGACCTCTAGTCTTTCTCATTCTATTGTTTTCCTCTATTTCTTTGCATTGTTCACTTAAGAAGTCTTTCTTATCTCTCTTTGCTATTGACTGGAACTCTGCTTTCAGCTGGGTATATCTTTCCTTTCCTCCTTTGCCTTTTGCTTCTCTTTTTCCTCAGCTACTTGTAAAGCCTCCTCAGTCAACCACTTTGTCTCCTTGCATTTCCTTTTCTTTGGGATGGTTTTGGTCACTGCTTCCTGCACAATATTATAAACCTCCATCCATAGTTCTTTAGGCACTCTATCAGATCTAATCCCTGGAATCTATTTCTCACTTCCACTGTATAATCATAAGGGATTTGATTTAGGTCATGCCTGGATGGCCTAGTGGTTCTTCCTACTTTCCTCATGTTACGTGTGAATTTTGCAATAAAGAGCTCATGATCTCAGTCATGCTCAGCTCCAGGTCTTGTTTTCACTGACTGTACAGAGCTTCTCCATCTTTAGCTGCAAAGAACATAATCTGATTTCAGTATTTGCCTTTGGCGATGGCCATGTGTAGAACTGCCTCCTGTGTTGTTGGAAAAGGGTGTTTGCTGTGACCACTATGTTCCCTTGACAAAACTCTGTTAGCCTTTGCCCTGCTTCATTTGGTACTGAGAGGCGGAACTTGCCTGTTACTCTGGGTATCTCTTGACTTCCTGCTTTTGCATTCCAATCCCCTGTGATGAAAAGGACATCTTTATTTTGGTGTGAGTTCTAGAAGGCCTGTAGGTCTTCATAGAGCCATTCAGCTTCACCTTGTTTGGCATCAGTGGTCGGGGCACAGACCTGGATTACTGTGATGTTGAGTGGTTTGCCTTGGAAACAAATGGAGCTCATTCTGTCATTTTGAGGTTGCACCCAAGCACTGCATTTTGGGCTCTTCTGTTGAGTGTGAGGGCTGCTCCATTTGTTCAATGGGATTCTTGCCCACAGAAGCAGAGATAATGGTCACCTGAACTAAATTCGCCCATTCCCATCCAGTTTAGATCACTGATTCCTAAGACACTGATGTCCAATCTTGCATCTCCTGCTTGACCACATCCAGTTTACCTTCGTTCATGGACCTAACATTCCAGGTCCCCACGCAGTCCTGTTCTTTCCAGCATCAGGCTTTGCTCTCACCACCAGACACATCCACAGCTGAGCGCTGTTTCTTCTGCCCCGCCACTTCGTTCTTTCTGGAGCTGTTAGCGACTGTCCACTCTTCCCCAGTATCATACTGGACACCTTCCGACCAGGAGGCTCATCTTGCAGTGCCGTATCTTTCTTCCTTTTATACCCTTCCTGGAGTTCTTGAGGCAGAAATGCTGGAGTCGGCTGCCAGTTCCTCCTCCAGGGACCACCTTTTGTCAGAACTCTTGACTATTCCCCGTCCACCTCGGGCGGCCCTGCATGGCATGGCTCATGGCTTTACTGAGTTACACAAGCCCCTTCACACCAACAAGCCTGTGATCCTTGAGGGAGCAGAATCATGGCTATGCTCAAAATCCCCAACTTCAATCAGCTAGAATCTAAAAGAGAAAAGGATTCAACTGACAATAGTAACACACACAAAAACAACGTTCTGTAGGAATAGACCTAATAAAACAGGAAATATCTCTGTGGAGAAAATCATTAGAGCCTATGAATGGGTATAGAAGGGGACCAGAAATGGGGAGTTTTATCTAATTTATAGATGGGAGAATTCAGTGTTATGAAATATATCCTCTCTTCAGAAAAACCTATACATTCAGTGCAATCCTCCAAAATCCAACACTGTTTTTAAACAAAAACTAAGAAATTGATTGTAAAATTGATATCAAAGAATGTGAAAGGCAACTCTGAAAAAGCATTAATGGGGAATAAATCTACCAGACTTCTTATCAGAATAAAGTTACAATAACTAACAAGAGTACAGTGTTGGTGGCAGAATGGGTAACAGCAGAGATTCCAGAAACAGGTCCCTACATACATGAGACACCTGTGTGTGCGAGAAGCGCCACAGCAAACCAGAGGAGAAAATCCTCTACAGACGATTCACTGACAGCTTACTGGCATTACATAGAAGCTGGGAGACAGCAAAGCAAAGTCGCTCAGTCGTGTCTGACTCTTTGCGACCCCATGGACTCTAGCCCACCAGGCTCCTCTGTCCATGAGATTTTCCAGGCAGGAATACTGGAGTGGGTTGCCATTCCCTTCTCCAGGGGACCTTCCCGACCCAGGGATCGAACCCAGGTCTCCCGCACTGTAAGCAGGTGCTTTACCATCTGAGCCGCCAGGGAAGCCTGGTAGATAACAATCTTACATGTTAAAAAAAAAAAAAAAAATCCCAAGTCAGTTAGAGACCTAAAGGAAAGAAAATAAAATTAAAATAACTGTAATACCATAAAAGATATCTTTCTGACTTTGAGGAAAGATTAGTTAATAATGGAAAACAAAAAATGATACAAAAGAGAAAATGGTGTTTACTCTGGGTGAGACACTTTGCATGTATTAACTTATCCACCTCACAACAACATATGAGGCATGTGTTACTACTACCCTCATTTTACAGCTGAGGAAATGAAAGCACTCAGAGATTATGCAAGCTGTCTAAGGTCTTAGGGTCAGTAAGCGGTACAGCTGGGTTTCAAATCTTATCTGGAGGCCTGAAGCACATAAAAAAACAGACTGTGGCCCCATAAAATGCAATCTCTTCAAGACAGATGTATTTTAAGCTACAGTAAACAAGTGGCAGACTGAGAGAAAATATTATTTGCAGCGTGTAACAAAGAATTAGTATCAAGAATACATTTTTTTAAAAATTGACAAAAATCTACAAAAACAGAAATGAACAACGGCTACAGATAACTTAGAGGAGAAATCAACTGGCTAATAAGTATGTAAAACTATTCATATTCACTACTAATCAAGGAAATGCAAATTAAAATACCGCTGGATTTTCTGATTGGACAAAAGAGGAAATAAAATAGTTTGATAATATAAGGTGTTGGGAGTTAGAACAATGAGTGCTCTTAGTACTGCTGAGGAATTATGAATCTGTGTGGCTACTTTGGAGGGCACTTTGGCAATATCAATTAAACTAAAAAATGAGTGTAACTCATGGTTCATATTACACTCACATTACGAAGTGCTTACTATTGTTCTGACCTGTAACTTAGCACCTGATATATATTAACTCGTCTAATCCTTATAACAGCTCTGTGATGAGGAGAATGAAGCTCAGATTGTTTAGGCAACTCATCCAAGGCCCGGCAGCTAGTAAGTAGAGAGCTGGGAATTAACCAGCAAAATATACTGCTTCGCTGCACGCAAAGAGGTCCTCAAAGAGGAATTTGTAATGGTAAAAAATGAAAGAGCTTAGTGTTCATCAACAGGGGAACAGATGAACACAACATGACATGCTCATTTCATGTGATTCACAAAGTGGTTAACAGAGGGAGCTAGCTCTGTAAGCCGGAGAAGGGACTGGCACCCCACGCCAGCACTCCTGCCTGGAAAATCCGATGGGTGGAGGAGCCTGGGGGGGCTGCAGTCCAAGGGGTTGCGAAGAGCTGGACATGACTGAGCGACTTCACTTTCACTTTTCACTTTCATGCACTGGAGAAGGAAATGGCAACCCACTCCAGTGTTCTTGCCTGGAGAATCCCAGGGATGGGGGAGTCTGGTGGGCTGCCGTTTATGGGGTCACACGGAATTGGACATGACTGAAGTGACTTAGCAGCAGCAGCTCTGTAAGTATCAACATAGATGTATCTCACAAGGATTTTATAAGGGTATATAGGTATGAATGCATATAAAAATAGTCTGCAAGAAGTGCACCTGCCACAGAGCTTTCCATTAGGGAAGAGGAGCGGTTGCTGGAAGGAGGGTCAGATTTACCTGTAACTCCGTACAGACTACATATTGCCGGCGCAATGAAAATGTAATAATAAGGTTCACACCGGTTCAGTTCAGTTCAGTCTCTAAGTCACGTCTGACTCTTTGTGATCCCATGGACTGCAGCACCCCAGGCCTCCCTGTCCATCACCAACTACCGGAGCCCACCCAAACTTATGTACATTGAGTCAGTGATGCCATCCGACCATCTCATCCTCTGTCATCTCCTTCTCCTCTAGCCTTCAATCTTTCCCAGCATCAGGGTCTTTCCCAATGAGTCAGTTTTTTGCATCAGGTGGCCAAAGTATTGGAGTTTCAGCTTCAGCAATAATCCTTCCAATGAACTGAAATCCAAGGACTGATTTCCTTTAGGATGGACTGGTTGGATCTCCTTGCAGTCCAAGGGACTGCCAAGAGTCTTCTCCAACACCGCAGTTCAGCACTCAGCTTTCTTTATGGTCCAACTCTCACATCCATACACGACTACTGGAAAAATCATAGCCTCGACTAGACGGACCTTTGTCAGCAAATAATATCTCTGCTTTTTAATAAGCTGTCTAGGTAGGTCAGAGCCTTTCTTCCAAGGAGCAAGTGTCTTTTAACTTCATGGCTGCAGTCACCATCTGCAGTGATTTTGAAGCCCAAGGAAATAAAGTCTCTTCCTGTTTCCATTGTTTCCTCATCTATCTGCCATGAAGTGATGGGACCAGATGCCATGAGGACCATTTCTGAAGGAGTTTCAGTGGCTTAACCAGGGTGGGAAATAGCTATTGTAAGATTGTAAGTGGTTTATGAAAGCAAAACATTCTCTGACATAAATCGTACATATGTTTTCTTAGGACACTTTCCCAAGGCAACAGAAATAAAAGCAAAACAAACAAATATATTCTAATCAAAACACAAGTTTTGGCACAGCAAATAAAACCATAAACAAAATGAGAAGACAACCTACAGAATGGAAGAAAATTTTTGCAAAAAATGTGATGAGCTTAATTTCCAAAATATACAAACAGCGAATACAACTTAACAGGAAAGCAAACAACTCAAATGAAAAATGGATGGAAGACATAAATAGACATTTCTCCAAAGAAGACATACAGATGGCCAACAGGCACATGAAAAGACGCTCAGCATCACTAATTATTCAGTTCAGTCTCTCAGTCATGTCAGACTCTTTGTGACCCCATGGATCACAGCATGCCAGGCCTCCTTGTCCATCACCAACTCCCAGAGTTCACCCAAACTCACGTCCATTGAGTCAGTGATGACATCCAACCACCTCATCCTCTGTCGTCCCCTTCTCCAGCCTTCAATCCTTCCCAGCATCAGGGTCTTTTCAAATGAGTCAGCTCTTGGTATCAGGTGGCCAAAGTATTGCAGTTTCAGTGTCAACATCAGTCCTTCCAATGAACTGAAATCCAAGGACTGATTTCCTTTAGGATGGACAGGTTGGATCTCCTTGCAGTCCAAGGGACTCTCAAGAGTCTTCTCCAACACCACAGTTCAAAAGCATCAATTCTTTGGCGCTCAGCTTTCTTTATGGTCCAATTTTCACATCCATACATGACCACAGGAAAAACAATAGCCTTGCCTAGATGGACCTTTGTTGGCAAAGTAATGTCTCTGCTTTTTAATATGCTGTCTATGTTTGTCATAACTTTTCTTCTAAGGAGCAAGCATCTTTTAATATCATGGCTGCAGTCACCATCTGCAGTGATTTTAGAGCCCCCCAAAGTAAAGTCTCTCACTGTTTCCATTGTTTCTAATTATTCAGTTCAGTTCAGTCGCTCAGTCGTGTCTGACTCTTTGCAACCCCATGAACCGCAGCACGCCAGGCCTCCCTGTCCATCACCAACTCCCGGAGTTCACTCAAACTCATGTCCACAGAGTCAGTGATGCCATCCAGCCATCTCATCCTCTGTCGTCCCCTTCTCCTCCTGCTCCTCATCCCTCCCAGCATCAGAGGCTTTTCCAAATTAGAGAACTGCAAATCAAAACTACATAATGAGGTCCTGTCTCACACCAGTCAAAAGTACCATCATTAAAGAGTCTATAAATGAGGGTGTAGAGAAAAGAGAATCCTCCCACAGTGTTGGTGAGAATGTAAGTTGGTACAACCACTATGGAAAATAATATGTAAGTTCCTCAAAAAACTAAAAATGGATTTACATATGGTCCAGCAATTCCACCCCTGGGTATATATCTGGATGAAACTCTTAATTCAATGAGATCCATGCACCCCTATGTCCATAGCAGCACTATTCACAGTAGGTGAGATATGGAGACAGCCCACACGTCCATCAACAGATGGGTGGGGTAAAGAGGACATGGAAACAGTCCACACACGCCCATCAACAGATGGGCAGGATAAAGACATGGAGACAGCCCACACGCCCATCAACAGATGGGCGGGGTAAAGAGGACATGGAAACAGTCCACACACGCCCATCAACAGATGGGCAGGATAAAGACATGGAGACAGCCCACATGCCCATCAACAGATGGGCGGGGTAAAGACATGGAGACAGCGCACACGCCCATCAATAGATGGGCAGAGTAAAGAGGACACTGTATATATACTGGGTTGGCCAAAAAGTTTGTTTAGATTTTTCCATAAGGAAAAACCCAAATGAACTCTTTGGCCAACCCAATATATACAATGGAATACTACTCAACCATTAAAAAAATAACAAAATAATGCCATACGCAGCAACACAGAGGGAATTAGAGTATCATACCAAGGAAGTCAGAAAGAGAAAGACAAATACCACATGACATCACTTATTTGTGGAACCTAAAATATGACGCAAATGAACCTATCTGTGAAAGAGGAGCAGAGTCACAGACACAGATAACAGATTTGTGGTTTCCAAGGGGAAGGCCACTGGCAGGGGCTGCAAACATTATATACAGAATGAATGAACAGCAAGGCCCTGCTGTATAGTATAGGGACTATATTCACTACCCTGAGATAAAGCATAAGGGAAAGAGATATATTAATGTTTTAAAATGTATATATATATATGTGTGTGTAACTGAATCACTTTGCTATACTGCAAAAATTAATATAATAGTGTAAATCAACCATACTTCAATAAAAATTCATTTTAAAAATGACTGTAAGTGGTTTAAAAGACAAGGGCACATTTTGAATCATTACAGTTATTAGCTTTTCACACAGTAGGCTCACAGTAAATACTTACTGAATTAGAGACTTCAGAAGGATGTGTGTTTGTGTGGGAGGGTGAGGAGGAGTTACAGAAGGAGTTTCAGGAAGCTGGCCTGGACTGTGCTATTATTCCCAAGAGACGAGCTATGAAGGAAAAAGGGCAAGTATCCTTTGTGTGGGACTGACAGGTTGAAGAGAGGTTTGTCTGGCTGCCTTTGTTATCTCCTGAGGAGGCAGAAGCACACAAATGGCATCAAGTCTTGGCACAGGGCAGAGGAAACGGGATGAGAGAAGCACGTGTGCTGGGTTGAGAGAACAGACATTTTCTTCTGAGGCAGGACAAAGGAAAGAAGATACACAGAGAGTTGGCGATGACGATGGTGATGACCACCATGATGAGGACATCACCTTGCAAGTTTCCTTGATCCTCTTGGAAAACTACTTAGATAAGAGCAGTTGAGAACTCCCCTGAGAATCTTTGATCCTTAAGTGAAGCAGATTCATTAAACTTTTCATCACACCACATCCAGGAGACTGTGCAACCAAAGGACAGCCAAGTACTAGGGATTGATTGGTTCTAAAAGGAAAGCTGAGTGTTTTTAGGACAAGGAAAAGTGAAGTCGCTCAGTCATGTCTGACTCCATGGACTGTAGCCTACCAGGCTTCTGCATCCAGGGGATTTTCCAGGCAAGAGTACCAGAGTGGGTTGCCATTTCCTTCTCCCGGGGATCTTCCCAGGACAAGGGAAGGAGGATGAGAAATAATCAGGAAGCAGCCAGCATATATTCCCTGCAACAGTAAAAAGGGTCCTGATTTGAATACCTAGGCTTGAATCCGCTGGAGGAAGTTCATCTTGTCCATTATGCCATTCTATTCTCAGCAGAAGTTTGGATTTCCTTTTAGAACCAACCGATCCCCAGTACTTAGTTGTCCTTTGGTTTGACAGAACCCATCTTCAGCCCTGGAGTTAGGCTATGAGGAACTGAACACGTTTGAATTCCGTCCACAGATTCTTACTTCACTCAGGATGGTATTTATTTACCACTGCTACCTTTTTGCTGCCACAAGGAGAATCTGCCTATGGACACCACCAACAGACTGAGGGAGGCAGATGGAAGGCAGTGCAGGGACACAGAACTGGAGCCTGAGAATGCGAAGAGCTGGGTCAAGCTTCATGGCCAACAGGGACCGCCTCTTCAGGGCCGCAGGGCCACGAACCAGTCAAACCCACCCTGCCTTTCTGTTCAAACCAGTTGAATTGGGGTTTTTTTACTAATTACAACCAAAAGATTCCTGACCATATTCCATGTGTTTGATAAATGGTTTTAAAAATAAATGTGGATAGAGCCCTGAACTACATTTTAGTCATTGATGGAGAGGCTAATAAACTTATCTTTTGTGTAGAGAAAAACTAGTTTCTTACTATAATTGAAAGTTTAAAATATATTATTTGCTTAGACCCAAGCGTCCCTTCATTATTTTTAGAACTTCCTAAAATCTATGCCATATGGAACCTGGAGGGGGATGTTTGAATTCTAAATGAAGAGTCTCAGCCATCACAAGCTGCATGACACATAAGTAAAACATTTTTGCCAATTTTAAAAATTTTATTTGTACACCCTATTTTAGATCTGGGAATCTGACACTAAAAATAGTCTCAGATTTAATGTTGATTTGTATTCAATGCCAACAATAAAAAAAAGAACCCTAGTTAATATGTCTTTGGTGTTTTTATTTTAGTGAACTGCTATTTCATAAGAGCGGTTTCCCAGATTGAGTAGGGGCTGGAGGGGGCGGGATGGTTTATTCTTTATATGTGAAGAAAAATTTCCACCAATAGTCTGGAAAAAATATGCAACCGTCTTTTCTGCAAGAACTTAAGAAAGTAATGAGATTTTTTTTTCCCCCCTTCTTAGCTTCTAAGAAATTTACAGTGAACCACATTGTTCTTGTGTAATCTAGTCTTGGGACATATAATTTTAAAACCCGAATGTACCTTTCTGCATGTAAAAATAAAAGTAACTTTGGTGCTCATAATAAATCAATAGCTAAACAGGAGAGGTGTGTTTACTCTAGCCTTGCTTGCTGCCTTGTTCAGCTGCTAGAACCAAATACCTTAATCCAAACTTGACTTCCCTAACATTTCATCATTATTGCTAGTTCTTGCGGTCTCCCATCTGTGTTCAATCAGCCTGACATCTATTGGCTCAAAGAACTTTACACATCTGCCAGCAGACAAAGGATGCCTGATGCCAGCTATCCCTGCTAACTCATAGGCACCTCTGGACTTCTCACTCTTGGCGTTTTGCAGAGAGCTTCTCTTATTATATAAAAGCTCATTTAATACTTTCTTTCTTGGGCAATAGATTTTTCTTTTTGGGTGGGTGTTGGGGGGAAGTCTGCTAAGAACCTAAGCTGGCTGCTGCTTCTGGGTAGAGCAGACCTCACCTGTGTCCCGCTGGATGGTGTAGCTGGTGCACTCAACACAAGGTACAGGCCCCCGGCATTTGCCCGTATTCACTCTATAAAGAATAGGTGGTTTGGGACTACAATCATCAAATCCCTTGTTTCACAAGGTTTTATAAAATGTAAGACCACCTAAATGTAGTTTAGGGTCAAGCTTTTAAAATTTAAAACAAACTGTACCCTGGAGATTGGGAAGGTTCTTGGTAGCGGCTAAAGGCGCTGTGAGAACCCCCTGGATCCACGCCGCAGGCGAGCACAGAGGTGAACAGAGTCACCCCAATTACTTCAGCCTCTTTTCTGACTCTCCAACTTTCCTTACAGCTCCATCGCTTCCTGCTTACCTTTTTTTTTCTTAACGTAGTTTCATGAGATAAAAATGACATCAAATAGATTTGAGAATATACGATTTCTGACAAGACTGTTCTTTCCTCCAAGAAATTCAACAATAAATAGGCATTATGTTTAATCATTTCAAATGAAGTCAAGTCTAAAATCTGCTATTTTTATTCCATAGCACAGGCTATAGGAACGTCTTTCTTCTTTCTTATATAAGAAAATAAACTTCTTAACTGAGCTATCCTATTTCCCCTGGCTGCTGGGCATAAAATGTGCCATTTAACTCAAGAATATTTTACCTCTTCCCTTTATCCTGTTCAACTCTCACAAAATAATGTACACTTTTCACTTTCAGCATAAACTGAATGAGAAAATGCCTTCAACATGTGGTCAAAGAAGTTTGTTTTCTGAATTTAAAATCCTCAGAATAAGAAACCATTTTCTCAACATGCTAAAATTTTAGTCTTTGAGCATGATCAAAGGTCGTGTCACTAAGACAGAGCAACTTTGGGTCTAAGAATCCTATTTAGGATTTCCTATTTCACAGCCTGTCAGGGCATTCCTCTCCTTTCCTTAGGGCACTTCAAAGAAATGAGTAAAAGTTTCTTGAATATATAAAAGTAAAATATATTTAACCCTGTTAACTTGCAAATATCAGTAGACTGGGACCTCCAGGACCGCCACGGCTATTCCACCTATGATTCCCCGGCTGCTGACAGCAGCTGTCGGCTCCCTAGAAGGGAATAACACAGCGCGGGGGCAGGTCTCCCTATTTTATTTTTCTAATTTCTAAGATTCCTGAGGATTTAAAATGATCTTGTGAGGATGCTGGTAAAACCACAGCTGAAAATCTACAGCCTGAGCATTCTGTAAAACCTAAAGAGGAAATAATATCAAAAGCTTTAGAAAGCTGTGGGTTTTTTTTTTTTTTAAAGAAGGTGAAAGATGAAAGGAAAACCTGCACAAGTAGCATACCAAGAAACAGATGGTCTTTTAAAAAGAATGAACCAAGAGTGTGCCTTCCACAAGCATGCTTCTTAATTGTAGCATACTGAGCACTTTTATGCAGATTATTTCAATTGCTAAAAGCAGAGCCGAATAAACTGGGTTAACTCATTGACATTAAGTGACATAGTGTACTTGGAGCTCATCTACTATTTGGTCTGTAAACACCTGATATGCAAAATCGCATGAAGAAACTAGTGCCAAGCCGGTTTAAGATTAACCAATGTTCAGGGAAGATTTAAAAGGCTTGGCTTTCATTTTGCGAAAAGATGCTCCCTTTCATATTTAATCAATGAACTCAGTTCCGTTTCAAGCACTCCATTTAGAACGTATGATTTTGTTTCATTTCGGCTTATTCCAAAATGAGTTAAAGGAAGCTTAGGAACTACAAGGGGGAGGGGGAAGGGGAAAAAAACCCCACAAAAACCCTCAAGAACTTATACCAGTTAAAACAGAAAATTTCACAGGTATAACTCCGAAACACGCAGATTAGTGACTTAACCTCCACCGGGCAGAGGGAGGACTAACAGCTTCAGAGTTTATTTTTATTTAGCACAGGGTGGTAGAGAAACTAAGCACAGCCCTACCTGCCTGCAATGCGGGAGCCCCGGGTTCGATCCCTGGCTCGGGAAGAGCCCCGGAGAAGGAAATGGCAACCCCCTCCAGTATCCCCGCCTGGAGAACCCCAGGGACAGAGGAGCCTGGTGGGCACAGTCCAGGGGGTCGCAGAGTGGGACAAGCCTGAGCCGTGTCCTCCTCTTCCTCACTTCGCTTTGCAGGTGCCGTCTGCTCAGTCCTTGGTGAGGGAGCCTTTCAGCGAGGGTCGAGGCAGACCGACCGACACGCGGGAAAGCAAACCGCTCTCTCGGTTGGGGACCAGCGCGGGCTCTGCTCTGGAGAAGAGGGGGCGGCTCTCCCTGTGAGGGGAGCCCCCAGGCAGGCGCAGCCGGGGCTCCGTGCGCGCCTTCTGCAGCTGCCCCGGGCAGAGGGGCCGGCGGGGCCGCAGCTGCCGGCAGGCGAGAGCTGCCGCGGTGGCCGCGTCCGAAGCTGTTATGCAACACGCGTGTTTTTTCAAGGCATCTGCATCAGCGCGCTTTCATTAAAATGTGAGTACCAGCTTTATCAATGGATTTTTTTTCTCTTTGGGCAAAAAGCTTTGTGTAACTTATATGACCTCTCACTTTACTATTGCTTGTACTGATCACAAAAGACAAGCAAATTCTGAAGACTAAAAGGTTTGTACCAAGGAAATATTCACACGTTTGCGCTCATATAACTATACTGCTCGTTGATGGACACAGAAAATACATACTGAAATATCTATGTGTATAGATCTCTATTTAACCTATATTTATGGCTGATATGCACCTCTGTAAATGATATAAATAAAATCCCAGTGCTCCACCGAGTTACGGGCGGCAAAGTGCTTTCATTAGGCGTTCAGCCCCTCAAAGAAGACGTGCCGTGTTCTTTTGCAGAGTTCCGTGCTTAACCTTGCTGAGTAACTACACCAGCCTAGGGGTGCTCAGCCGTCCTCTGGATTTTGTCCTCTGGATTTTGTCCTCTGATTCAGGGAAGCCATGCATGAGCTCTTGTTTTGGTGCTGGTGCTGCTGCTAAGTGGCATCAGTCGTGTCCGACTCTGTGCGACCCCATGGACTGCAGCCCACCGGGCTCCTCCACCCATGGGATTCTCCAGGCAAGAGTGCTGGAGTGGGTACCACTGCCTTCTCCGAACGCTTCTGTTACCTTGCAACAAATACTCCTTGCATCGTGCTGTTGTTCTTTTTGGACACAGAAACACAGATTTCCCCTGAATCAGAAGGAGAAAAAGCCTGCAGGGTACTAAGTAAATGGAAACTGGCTTTCTTGCCTTGGCTTCTGCATAACACGCAGCCGGGCTCTACCGCTGGCGGGCTGGCGCCTCCGCGTCTGCTCCATCAGCGTCTTGCTGGCTCCGCCTTCCGCTGATCCCGAAGCCAAGTGCCTCTCCGACCGCCTCTGCCGCTGCTCGGGTCCAAGCCAACCTCCTCTCCGCCTGAACCATGGATGAGGCCAACAGCATCTAATCGGCTCCTCTCCATCTGCCTTTGGCTTCCTAGAAACCACTCTCACAAACGGCCAAAGGGATCTTATACCAGCGAATCCGCTCAAGTCTCCCTCCTCCTCGCAAGAGTCAGCCTCACTCAGAGAAACGTCCTGAAATAAAGGCTTTCATGTTCTGGTTCCCGCTGCCTCCCGTCGTCTCTTTCTGCCTCTGATGCGGCGCACTCTACTTCACTTACGCTGCCCTCCTCACTGTTGGACCAGCAGACAAACCAGACTCCCTTCTCACGGCCTTGGTACACCGATAGTTCCCTCGGCCCAGATTCACTCAGTGCCGCTGGCTCCGGAGCCTTCGCGGCTGGCACTCTGCCCTGCCTCAGCGCGTCTCTGCTGGCTGATACACGGCGCGACTCCCTGCCCTTCCCAAGCTCCCGGCCTGGTCTTGCTTATCAGCTGATTCTACTTTGTCCCATACACTAGATCGGAAGCCCCCCAGGTCAACAAATTCGGCCTGTTTCTTTCACTGCTTTATCTCCAGTGCCTGTGACACGCCTGGGGTGCAGTGCTCAATAAATACAGAATAAATGAACCGAATGATGGATCAATAGCATAACCAAGCAAACTCTGAAGATCTAGTTTTATGCCAAAATCACATAATGCATACTCCAAACTTAAGCCCAAACAGCAAAATTATTTAGTTTTGTGACTCTTTTTCAGTCTTTAGATAGACTTCAAAATGACAGTTCTTTTTTGACAAGTTGGCAGATTGAGAACCAAAGTGACCTGCTGCACTTGTATCTAAGCTGTGGACATGAATCTGAATATATGGCCCACAGAAAGCTCTGCAGCGTGGACTTTTGTCACTTAAGTAACAAAACTCTGGTGGCCAGAAAGAGTTAACCGAATTTTTAGGTGAATATGAATTATTACAGAGGATTGGGACAACTTAGCTCAATATGAATCTGAGATTTTTTGGATGGTCAACTTTAAGGGACCGTGAAGTGACATGTGGGATATGAATAAATCCAACCCCAAATTCTGGAGTGAACTTTTGAGAAAATCGAATGACTTCTGTTTAGCACCTTTTATAAATCTAGCAGAAACCAAATATACATCAATGCCAAAGGCAGAGTGAATCTTTCTCCAGGAAGTGCCTAATCCTGAATAAACCTGTTGAAGAGACAGGTTTAATGTTCACCAAGGCTGAGTGTTTAAGAGGTCTCCATAGTATAATTTATCACTACTACAACTTTTTGCTTTGCTTTCAAAGCCGTGAAAATTGCTCCCTAATCCCACCAGGAACTAAGTTGCTCAAATCAGGATCACAGTTTACAGTTCGTTTCTGTTTTCATAGCACTTCTTTGTTTATTGCTTGATGAAAAAAATATCTGCTATTATATGCACTTCAAAGCCACAGAATGTAATCACATGAAAATTCAAAAAGGGTAAAATATACTGCTTGACGGTAATAAATTGAGTAAAAACAAGGCACAATAATTTGAATAGAAGATTTCAGATTTAAGTAGAAAAGATGGAGGTGGTCACTGAATGTTTATTTCCAGCCTTGTCAGAAGTTAATTATCCACACACTCTTACCACAACCTTAAAGTGCATGTGATTTATTCGGGAATTCTGAAGGCTGAATGTCCCTGGGTTCTTTTCATCACACTAGTTATGAAAGAAAATGTGTGCTAAATTTACCATGTGCAACAGTGTTCAAAGTTAAGGCTGCTAAAGGGAACATTTTTGTGTTTACATGGCAAATATATAAAAAGAATAAATAAATACACAGTTGGCAAAGACTTATTTCTATTTATTCTGCTTTAAAAAGAAACCAATTTTTTAAACTGTGTAAGTCTATATGCACACACATACTAACCTGGTGCCAAGGCCCAAAGTGTTTTCAGGAAAACACTTTAT
This sequence comes from Litocranius walleri, assembly GCA_006410535.1. Taxonomy (NCBI): domain Eukaryota; kingdom Metazoa; phylum Chordata; class Mammalia; order Artiodactyla; family Bovidae; genus Litocranius; species Litocranius walleri. The sequence continues at coordinate 1,273,745 of SJYG01000182.1, read as the reverse complement.
GACAGTACTAGTTAACTAATAGAAGACAAGTGGTGGGTCTAGGGAGCTCTCTATCATTAATGATAAAGTGGAGCAGCTCTCAGATTTCATCTCAGAGCACCCTGTGGCAGAGTTTTAGTGTCAAGTGTTGGGAGGAGGTCTGGCGCTGGTTTTAGAAAATCCTAAACATCTACCTCCGATTCTGGATTATAGCTTCAGCTTTGGGCCAGCAAGCGCTTCCTTCCAAAGTGGAATCTGACTTCTCTCCCGTCTCCTTCATCCCTGTGTCAGGTGCCCTATAGGAGGCAGGGGTACTGGCTGGGCACACATATTCCCACAACCGCACACATCCCCATATATTCCACATATTCTCACACACAGCCCTGAGGTCCCAGTGACACAGACTCGGCTGCAATGAGACTCATGATGGATGCTTCACAGCAGAGACCGGCCACTGAGGAGGAGGCAGCGCCTGAGGAAGGGGCGGCCACGGGGAGGAGTGCCAAGCAGGAGCCGGCGAGCCATGCTCCTCCTCCTCATCACACAGCCCCGCACAAAACCCAAGGAGCCCCACGCCAGCCGGCTCAGCGTGGGTGCCAAACAGCAGAGCTGCCGGGGTGAACGGCCCCAAACTCCCGTTTGTGCACCGGCCAGGGGTCAAGGCGGCCAGGTCGGCCTCCTGTGAACCCGGAGGGGCCCAGGACCCACGGGGCCTCACGTCCACAACCTCACCACGAAGCAGGGCAGCAGAGAGGTGAGACGAGAAGAAACCAAGCACGGGCTGAAGGCGAGGCCGAGACCCGCGGTCAGACCGAGGATGGCGGAGAGCAACGCGCCCTCCCCGACCTGATGAAGAAGAGCCCTTCTCAGAGATGCCGGGGCCGCCCACACTTGACGCTGAAATAAAACATTTGCTTCCTCTCCCCTCTCCTGGTGTCCCCGCTGCTCCTCCCTCTACCTCCTGCTTTCCAGGGAGACAAAGGCACGTGACTCAAGCTGACTTGGCCCGGACTTGCAGAGTTCTGACTCAACTCAGCATCAGTATCTACGGTGCACCTGTTCGTACAAAGCTCACGCTGCCTGTGACCAGGCAGGTGGGCCAGTTCTGCCGAGGACCTAAAAGACTGTGGCAGATGCCTGGGGCATCACCAGGCAGGATCTGAGCAAGGAGGCCTGCACCGGCTTCCTTACGCAGGTACCCATGAAGGCAGGAATGACAGGGAGAAGATATGTTTTCCCTTTAGCGTATGGAACATTTTATTTCCCAAATGGGTTGAGGTCAGACAGAAACACCACAAGGCACGCTGAATCTCTGAGTGTGGAAGGTCTGCTGTGTGTGCTTTGGGCTCCGGAGTCACTAATATGTATGAAAGTCCACAGGACTATTTCACCATGTAATACATTACAACGTCGGAAAAATCAATGTCCTAGGGCACACAAAGATGAATACAGAGCTTTTCAATTATCTTTTTTTTTCTAAAAATATTTCTCTTTTCAAATGGATTCAAAAGGCAATATGATACTGTTTTCATTTTTCGTTAAGAAGATGTTGAGTCTATGCAAGGATCTCAACCGGTTCAATCCCACTGGGTAATGGCCCACTGGGCAAAAGCGGTAGAGACCCCTGAAAACACAGTAGGTTAATAAAACTCTCCCTGAGAGCTCAATGAATGAAGATGAGGTACCTTCGGCAAATTGACTTGTCTGTTTAACAGTCTAACTGCACCCAACTCAAGACTGACATGGTCTTTTTTTTTTTTTTTTAAACCAATGTCTTCTGTCAGTAAGAACAGGGATCACAGCATTGTTTTAAAATAAAATTTCCTGTCACATTCACATCTTGGGAAATATAACAGAAGCAATCCTAAAAGCCTAGCTTCTTCGTATTCAGTCAAATAAGAAACTCGAGTTGGTTTAATACCACAGGCAGAAACCTAACTTTCAATCTCAGTTACCCAAAGGCTCAAGGTCATCTGCCACTTTTGAAACACTAGCCCTGCACAAAGATGACGCAGTCTCAAGTACAGCCTTGGAGACTTCCCAATTCCCTAGGGGGCAGAAAGGAATATTCTAGCAGGACTCAGAGCATCCCTTCTGTGTTTCAGAACATCTGTGTTCTATCTCATGCCCGAAGCACTCCCTACTAGTGTTAATAAGGTGTGCAGAGAAGGCTTGGCGGGCCTGTTATAGCGGCAAAGCCCTTTGTCCAAACAAAATTTTACAAGAAAAGCCACAACAATACTGAAACCAAAAGCGGAGCACCTCCATGGCAATGGGTATGCAAGTTGTGTTAGGGGTGGGAGGAGAAGCAAGGAGGTGGGGTCTGAATGGCGCTGGAGCACAAAAGATGTTCCATCAGTACTTGTGAGAAGACTAAATGACCTATCATTTCAGGACAGGACAGACTGGCGTGCTCTGAGATCTCACGGCTTGTTTCACCTCATATACACCCCGCTCATGCTTGCCTTTCGGGCTGATGGTGGCGTTTTCATCTTATTCCGGCCTTGGTAAACAGGCCCCTGGAACCAGGGGAGGACTGGGTTGTTTGAGCTATGAGCAAGTGGAGATTTATTAAGCCTCTGATTCCTCCTGTTTCTTGGCTGTGACCTGTCCTCTTAACTCCCAGGTACCTACCAATTATATTTCCCCAGCTGCCTGGTGCATTGACGAAGAGTGTCTGCTCCTGAGCACCCTCCGAACCCCGACAGCTGGCACTCCTCTGTCAGAAAATCCACTGTCAACAGCTCAGTATTCTACTGCTGAGGACAGTCCTCCTTTTCAGATCTCTATGTTACTGCTACAGGGAAGGAAAATGCCTTGTTTTAAGCTCGAAAGAGTTAAGGTTCTTTCCGATAACACTAAAGTACTTGATATGCTACGTTTATTTTCAAGGACACAGGATTCTTAATATCCATTCTTTCATTGATTCATTCAACAGAAATTTATTGAGCGCCTACTCCATGGGAAGCACTGTCCTCGACATTTGGGTGTAACGATGAATAAGCTAGATGAATTCCCCTCCTCCGTGGCGGGAATGTTCCAGTGGGAGAAGCCAAACATACAAACAAGCAAAGGAGCAAGAGTACATGAAGAACGCAAGATGGCAATGAATGTGCTGAAGAGAGTAAGCGGGGCGGGCTGATACAGAAGAGGGCCTGGGGCACAGGGCTCTTCTGGATGGGATAACCAGACACCTTCCACCAGAGGAGGTGACATCTGAGTCCATGAGACGAGACCTGAGAAAGTGTTCCCCTGAGACTTCAGTTTGTATGTAGCCTACACCAGAAAATACCAGAAATATGAAGGAGATACACAAAATATCTTTCTGTTTGTCTGCATTTACGTGGCTTAGTTCCCACTAAAAGCTAAGCTCCATGGTGGAGAGTCACACACATTTCTAATCAGGTACAAGAAGCCATCTTAGAGAAGTATTTATCACACATAACTGGGTAGAATATTCCAGAGGGCATCCGAGTATCTGCATAGCGCTTCATGTCAAATTAATAATCATTAATTAAGGGTTAGCGTATTCAGAATAAGCAGGATTGAAAAAAAATAAGCAGTCAGGCCAGCACTTAACTGCCTATAAAACTTTCAAGCGGACAAGGTTGGTTCTTGAGGTTGCCCTTGTCTCATAGAATTCTCTTTTAATCATATTCACCACCAGTGTACCTGGCGTCTACTTACTTTAAAGCTTAGCAATTCTGGATTTAACTAAGTAATTGAAAGGATCTGCCCTGAAAAGAAGCTGAGGAACCCTCCTTTTAACCTAAAAGCAATTTCACCAGATGATCTGTTTTAAATTGAGTAAACCATCCATCACAAAACTCTTGAAACCAATTTAAGAATTCAACAAAACTCCTTGTGCCTAATAACACCTTGCTCAGCTGCAGAGGGAAGCTACAAAGATAATACGTGAAAGAGAGCAATTCTGAAATCTTTGCATTTTCTGATTTGTGTTACAGTATAATACAATGAAAGAAATGCTTTTGACCCTGTCAAGTGGAACCTCAAGGACAAAGATTTTATCGTTTCTTTTCCTGGAAAATTGATGTAAAGATTCAATTTACTTTGGAGTGTCCAAGTGCTTCAGCAACTGAGGAGGAAAAAAAAGATAGATTTTTCATACGGATATTACGTAATTAAGTTCTAATTTGATAAAAGAACTGATCAAAAAGTGGTGGCCATTCTGAAACGTTCCTCCTTGCCGAACATTTACCTGTAATGCTTTCAGAAATGAAATTCTCAAGTATATTTTCCTCTATGTGTATAATTCAGGTGCTGTGTTTCCATACTAATGTCTGTATCTATAACACACACATGTATACAAATGCTGGAGATATATATCCATAAGATATACAGATCCATAGGGTACATAAGATGTCCATAAATATATCTTATGGATATATTCATATCATGGACATATCTCCAGCCTACAGATATATCTATACCTTACGGCTATATCTCCTTATGGATCCGTCTCCATCTTATGGACATATCTCCATCTAATGGATGTATCTGTCTTATGGACATATCTGTACCTTATGGACATATGTCTTATCCCTCCTCTTGTGCATCTGTGTCCTCTGAGCTTGTCACACACAGCTGCATGTTGCACTGTGCAGTGCGGGTCTGTGAAGCACCTGCGCCCCGCTGTGAGCGTGCTCGGACCCCAGAGCGTGCCTGGGCAGCACACGGTGCTGGCTGAAGATACTGAGGAAGCGCCTCCCCAGAGGCAGCCCTTGGCCAACAAGAGAAAGGCAAAGGCTGGCAAACGCCTCACTTTCTTCTCTCCTTGAGGAGACACCTAAGAGGCAACCTCTCTGTCGTCTCCCAGAAGCCCTCCGAGGGGCCCCAGCAGCCGCGTGCTCATAAGCACACCCTCTCAGGGATTTCTCGCCCTGCCCTGTCTCCATCCGTGACCCTCATCCCCACTCCCCGAGACAGCCTCTTAGATATTTTGTTCAAGTCCTTGCCTCAGAAGTCTACCCTGGGGAATCACAACCTCAAGTAATCTACATTTCAAACATGTAAAGAGACTATTAATGATAAAGGATAGGTCCAGCCCCCCAATTTTTTTCTGCATTTCTTATAACACCTACACTCAGCGCTTTGTACACAAAACATTAATGATGATGGGGAAGCACATCCTCTGTGTCAGGCACTGGGCCCTACTTTCTACCCACTGACTCTCTCCACGGCCCTGTGAGGGAGGTTGTTACTAAAGGTAGAGACTTTATTTCATCACTCACTGCTCATAAGGACTAAAAAGTTCCTAATTTATTCTGAAGCAGAAACAAAGACTACCACTACTATGCCCTCTGCTTGCCTCCCTTCATATGATTATCTTTTTAATGATGATGATAATAAAGGAGAGACATTTGTTTCTTTATCTAAAACAGACAGGCTGTTATTATTCCATCCTAACTTTACTGTGAAGCCTCAGGTCATACAATAGTATCTAAAACATATCAGGCACTCATTAAATACCTGTTGCATAAATCCAACTTTACACAAGATATAAGAGTGACTGGAAGAAGCACAAGCTGGAATCAAGATTGCTGGGAGAAATATCAATAACCTCAGATATGCAGATGACACCACCCTCATGGCAGAAAGTGAAGAGGAACTAAAAAGCCTCTTGACGAAAGTGAAAGAGGAGAGTGAAAAAGTTGGCTTAAAGCTCAACATTCAGAAAACTAAGATCATGGCATCTGGTCCCATCACTTCATGGGAAATAGATGGGGAAATAGTGGAAACAGTGTCAGACTTTATTTTGGGGGGCTCCAAAATCACTGCAGATGGTGACTGCAGCCATGAAATTAAAAGACGCTTACTCTTTGGAAGAGAAGTTATGACCAACCTAGACAGCATATTCAAAAGCAGAGACGTTACTTTGCCGACTAAGGTCTGTCTAGTCAAGGCTATGGTTTTTCCTGTGGTCATGTATGGATGTGAGAGTTGGACTGTGAAGAAGGCTTGAGTGCCGAAGAATTGATGCTTTTGAACTGTGGTGTTGGAGGAGACTCTTGAGAGTCCCTTGGTCTGCAAGGAGATCCAACCAATCCATTCTGAAGGAGACCAGCCCTGGATATTCTTTGGAAGGAATGATGCTAAAGCTGAAACTCCAGTACTTTGGCCACCTCATGCGAAGAGTTGACTCATTGGAAAAGACTCTGATGCTGGGAGGGATGAGGGGCAGGAGGAGAAGGGGACGACCGAGGATGAGATGGCTGGATGGCATCACGGACTCAATGGATGTGAGTCTGAGTAAACTCCAAGAGATGGTGATGGACAGGGAGGCCTGGAGTGCTGCGGTTCATGGGGTCGCAAAGAGTCGGACACGACTGAGCGGCTGAACTGAACTGAAGAGTGACTTAGAAAGGTAAGCAACTTGTCAACGGTTCTGCTGTAAATGACAGAGAGGATTCCAGAGTTCAAGCACTTAATCCCCCACTATACTAGAAGATAGGAGTGGGGAGTCCACTTAATATTCACTTGCTCTGGACTGTGGAGAGGTAAAGAGCTATGGGGGTCGCTGATGCGTTTGCTGTCACACCAAAAAAAGAATCTGCACTATTTGCATCTCATTCACTGCTCACAGAGCTCCCCTGGTGGGTCGGATGGTGGAGAATCTGCCCGCAGTGCAGGAGACCTGGGTTCGATCCCTGGGTGGGGAAGATCCCCTGGAGGAGGGCATGGCAACCCGCTCCAGTGTTCTTGCCTGGAGAATCCCATGGACAGAGGAGCCTGGCAGGCTGCAGTCTATGGGGTCGCAAAGAGTTGGCCACGACTGAGCGACTTCACTTACTGTTTATAGTCATAATTCCTCTGGCCGCCTGCCGCCTTTCCTGCTCTTCCTTGCATCTTATGGGTAAGAGAATCCAGGTGCCTCCCCGGATATGGAGAGACTATTCCAGTGTGTAATTTGGTGAATACTGCGTCACGATCTCTAGTCAACGTCTTACTGTCTAACAGGCACCTCTCAAGTCAAAGGAAGCAGAATGACCAGCCTGTTTGAGTTAAGTAAAGAAGCCTCTCCTTTATTGTTGCCACGAGTGAAGCAGGTGGACAAGGCAGTCGTGGCAATATTTTTCCACTTCACAATAAATTGGGAACATTTGGTACTTTTAAGAAAAAAATTTTTTTTCAGTTACTAATGAACATTTTTGAGTTGTCTATAACTGACTTCTTCTCTCTGATAAGTTAATGGAGAACTGGAAACCTATTTATTTTTGTTGGACTACTGACTTGAATTCTGTTTGAAAACAAAGCACAATAAAGTAACTGATGAAACATTTAAAGAAAATACAGCAACAACAAATAAGTGTACCTAAAAATGATAATTATAAACTACAGAGATGAATAAGTCATGTAAAAAATGTTAAACTTTGTCATCTAAGAACTAGGCTTCAGTGGTTATTAAAAATGATGGTCTCTAAGTCCATTGACTTTCAATAAAAAGACACCAAATAGAAAAACAAATGCGAAGTCAATTTCTCTTCAAATATTTAAAATGTTAAAGGTTAATCTATGTTGGTGAATTAGCCATGACAGAGTGAAATGTTGTAAATAATAAACAGCCTCTAATAATAACTGTAACATTATGTAATAACAACATTATATAACAGCAATATTTAAATAATGGCTCAGAGTCACAATGTACGCTGTCAGCAGTTAGCCATATGAGGAAAAAATGCAACGATAACTCCTGCTGCACAGTCACGTTACCCAAGATTTCAGGGAAGAGCAAGCAAGTGCGGATGGCTCTTTACAAAGCGTTAAAGCCTTTGATTCTTGAGCATCCCATCTGCCCAACAGCTAAGAACAATCACTTCCTTTTATACAAAAGATTATGAGCCAAGTGTGAAAACTGAAACATACAGAAAATAATTTCTTCAGTTAATAAGCTCTCATAAGACTTTAACTATAAACACATAATGATTCTCTAGTAAATAAAACGATATAAAAGAGGATATTATCTATCAAAAGGTTATGTTTTTCTCTAACACAGTAATTTTCTTCTGAAGAAAAGATTCTTTAATTTCAAAGAAGCATGCTTCAAGGGGAGGAAAAGCCCCTCAGTCTTTTAAAAAATTATGGTAATACACTGACACCCAACATAACGAACTCCTTTTCTTGACACACGCTGATTGGTATTCTGCATGTATTCCAAGAAGTTAAGGCACAGGAATAACAGAGATTGCACTTGACCGTTTTTCATATCATGTTAGCAATTACTCTTTTCAATTCACCTATTCTTATAACTGACCATGTTTGGCATGGAGATATTAAACATCCGAATATTTTAAGGATGGTAGATAATATTACAAAATGATTAATTTCTTACAGTCTACCTATAGAGCCTTTAAAAATATTAAAGCTGCCCTGGGAAGAGAAGCTCTTGGAGAGTCCCTCTCAACCATAAACAAGGTAATTCTAAACAATAGTTAATAGGAGAAAACATGATTGCTCTTTGAGCACTGGTGAAGGAAACGTGAGTACATGTTAAAATCTGGTAAAGAGCAGCAGCACGTAGAAACCCTTAAAGAGAAAACAGGGCTCCTACGGGGCCCGCTCAAGCTCCAAGGAAAGCTTTTCACAAAGATTAAAGAGGCAGTAGGGAAAAAGGCTCTGACTAGCTTTTCAGGAAAACATATACACAGTGGCAATCCATCACACCCTTGGTTGTGAAACATTTATTCTTTTAAACCTTTATTTACTTAAGTGAGTTTAGCTCTAGGATTCTTTCTAACAGACAAAAAGCTACTTTGATTTTTTTAAAGTTAGCAAAGATGACCTCCCCGAAAATACCTGCCCGATATTCCTTTTGAAGAGGTTATACTGCATTTAGAAACATCACATTGTTCACTTTACATACAGAAACTCCACAATTACTATTGCTTCTAAATGACCTTACATACTCAGATTTAAGGAAAACATATAGCTTGCATACTTAGTTCACTGATCAAGAGCTTCAAAACTTTATTTCTGGGGAAGAGACAAGAGTCTGAGGTGACAGAGGCAGCGGCTTTAACGGGACTAATCCCTAGCATACTATCACCTTAAGGGCGAGACGCCTGTGACCCTAATCTTCCCAGCGAGGCTCTTCCATCTGTCGCGTAGCTGTAGGCCCGCCTGTGATTACAGTCACCACTGTAGGTGCGTACAGCCGGTTTGTAGAAAACGTGCTCTTAAAACAGAAGTTATGTATTTCCTAATTATCTCTCTGGAAAAAGAATTTCTTGCTAAAGCAGATTTTTTCCCCCCAAACATACATTGACACTAGGAAAGAGAAAACAATCTCTCCCCTCGTGCAGGACTGACTGGTCTAAGGCTCTCCATCTCTGCACTGCCATTTTCCATTTACCTTTCTTCCCAGAGTTCAGCAGAGGGGAAATAACACAAGGCAATGAAAGGTGAACTCTCTCCTCCTCAAAGGGACCTGCCACAGTGGTGGTGAAAAGAAACTCCCTGTCAATACTGAAGACTGTTTAGACTAAACAGACACAACAGGGAAGAAGTCTTCAGAGAAAAATTCATTTTTAAATGGCTTGCCCTTTTATTTCCTTTGGGGAGAGGTGGAGGATATGGAGCCAAATGCTTTTGAAAGCCTAAATCTAATTATTCTGTGGTTTCCAATTTTTCCTGATGCTTCGTTTCCTTCTCTAGTCTCATTACTTAGAGTGAGCCGCATTTGTTTGGCATTATTAAATCTGATAAATTAACCTAAATGCTATAAAATTACTTTTACTACTACTTAGAGGGAAAACATATTAAATTATTATAAAAATAATATATAACTATGAGAAGGTATATAAGTGTATATGTGTCTGCTAGGAAAAATAAAAATGTTAAAAAAATTTTTTTTCTGATTTCTAAATGCTTCAGCAGATTTTCTTGGATTTGACTCTCAATCTAAAATGTTGATTCATTTGCAAAACAGAAATAGACTCACAAACATAGAAAACAAGCACAGTGAGCAAAGGGGAAAAGAAGCAGGGGAGCGGGCTCAGCCTGGAGCTTGGGAGCAACACACACTCACCGTTGCGGTGGCGCCAGTGCTAGCGGCAGCGGGCGAGGTGGCTGGACAGCATCACTGCCTCGATGGACGTGAGTCTGAGCCAGCTCTGGGAGTTGGTGATGGACAGGGAGGCCTGGAGAGTGGCGGTTCATGGGGTTGCAGAGAGTCGGACACGACTGAGCGACTGAACCGAACTGAACGGGAAAGAACCCGCCTGCCAGTGCAGGAGACTTAAGAGATGCGGGTTTGGTCCCTGGGTCGGGAAGATCCCCCGGAGGAGGCATGGCAGCCCTCTCCAGCGTTCTTGCCTGCAGAATCCCATGGACTGAGGAGCCTGGGCGGGCTACAGTCCATGGGGTCCCACAGAGTTGGGCACGACTGAGATGACTCGGCACACACACTCATAAGAGATAGCGAACGATACCGCGGTACCTTGTGATACATCTATAGGAGAAAGACTATGAAGAAGAGTATATACTGGGCTTCCCAGGTGCACTGGTGATAAAGAGCACTCTTGGCAATGGAGAAGATGTAAGAGATGCGGGTTTGGTCCCTGGGTCAGGAAGATCCCCTGGAGGGCATGGCAACCCACTCCAGTGTTCCTGCCTGGAGAACCCCATGGACAGAGGAGCCTAGTGGGCTACAGTCCACAGGGTCACACAGAGCGGGGCACGGCTGAGGCAATTTAGCCTGCATCCACACACGTGTATGTGGCTGACTCACTTTGCTGTACACCTGAAATGAACACATTTTGAATCAACTACCTTTTAATAATAAAGGTATTTTTAAAATTAAAAAAATAGAATGTTATGAACATGGCAAAAAGCCAAAAACAGCAGTTCTAATCAGATATCTGTGGAACACAGTGATGCTAAGAAACACTTGCCAATATCATTACAGGGCCCCATAATTCTTGCAGAGCTTTGCAGGAGGAGCCACAGAAATGCTGCGGGAAAGCGACTCGTTCCCTTGTTCCATCTCCTCCCCATCTGTGTATACAAAGGCAAAGAGTTCCCTTGGAGACCACCCCCCAGGGGACAAAGTCCAGGGTGAAGGAAGGATGGGAGTTGGCGGCTGTGAAATTTTTACTCCCTATTTCCCTACATTTCCATATCTATAAAGTCTGGATTTATACGTATTCTTCCTGAAAATAATGCTCCAGTAATTTCACATAAATTCCAGAAGAAAATCCAATCTATCAGCAAAGTCTGTTTATCCCAGCACCAAAATATATCTTGAATCTGCTCACTCTGTCCATTACCACGGCCACCACCGATCGTCTTTGGACCACAGCAGTGGGCGCCTTTCCGCCACGCTGCCCCCAGCCCCAGTCCACTCTGTGCACAGCAGCCAAAGTAAATTGAAACAAGCATTCTTCTGATCACTCTCCTCCGCCTAGCACTCTCTGTCGGCTTCCCACTGCATCTGGAACATCTTAACAGCTGAGTGCACTGCCCACACAGGATAAATACTGTACGCGCCTATGGGACTTCCTCTTGCGGATTCACCGGCATCCAGGCTGTGCCGGCCTTCCGGCAGTAACTTCAACTCGCCAGACTTGCCCTCCGCAGGGTCTCTGTGTCTGTTTGCACGGTGTCTTTGTCCCACGCGTTTGTGCCTAGCCCCTTCTAGCCCTTTGTGCTGGGGCTGAGGTGTTTCCTTCTAGGGACGGCCTTCTCTGCTAATGCTGCGGCAGGTTGGGCCTCTGCTCTGCTCTGTACTGTTCTGTCATCGAGTCTGGCAAGTTTCTTTAAGAACTGTTTCATCACTTGGCTTGCTCATGTTTTCACGGACTACTCTCCAACGGGAAGCCAACGGCAAGTAGGAGTGATCACGCATGTTCACTCTAGGCTGCAGTCCCAGGCCTCGGACAGCACCCGGCACTATCCGTAACAAGTATGTGCTAAATGCACGAGCACAGCAGGAGTGAGGCGAAGAGCACACACAGCAGCACCCTCCGTTCTTTCCTATCTCGCTGCACAGTACTGCCTATTTCTGTATAAGTATGTCCTGCTGTGCAATTACTTCATGCTCGTCTACGAAAGGTGACTGACTCAGAAAATGAATACCTCATTAATAATAGAAAGCTATATCCTTTTTGGGGGGCGGGGAGTTTTATTTACACTAGTTTGTCAATGTTTCCTATCTTGACATTTTCAAGACTGTACCAGCATCTTGGAATTTACCTCTATGTGTGACTTTGTAGTGCTGGTAAATATGGACATTTTTCCTTGGGGCTCTATGTACAGCCTTTGTGAACAACCACTTCTGTTTGAGTTGAACAGTTGGTTGAACTAAGCCGAACAGTAGAACCCAAGCGCTCTATGGATAAACACTTCTGAGACTTCGCCGCCTGCACAGCTGAACAGAAGTCAGCAGTGCTGCCTTCAAACAGAGTCACCTGATACTGCTTTTGCTATGAAACATCTAGGAAGCCAAGATCTCTTTAGCACTTTTGAGCTTTTTTTTTTTTTAATTGACTAATTTAAGCAGGTATCTTTCTACTTTACTGCAAGGAAGATTTATTTCTACTCCTTGCAAACATTTCATTCTGACATTTCTGCTTCAAAACAGACAGAATCTCTAGAACACTATGCTTAATTAATTTCTATGAAGGTTTAAGAGCACCACAGGCATGGAATTTTGGATAAATATCTGTCCATGTGCTCACTTCATAACAGGTCACATGCTCACTTCATAACACCACATTTTCCACTCATTAGAAACATAAACAGGAAGTGTTATCAACGCCAATCCTATTATTATGATTATTACCCAGTGTTGCAACTTGTTTCTGAGTCCAACTTCTTGTTACCCAGGTGCCTTTCAAATGAGTGAGCCTCAGAATCCCTGGTTAAGCAAGTTATTCAGAAGTGCAGACTCCTGGATCCCATCTGCAGATTATGGCTCAGTATGTCTGAGGTAGGGGACAGGAACCTGTATTTGTAACAAACGCTGCAGGTGGTCTGGACACTGATGCAAAGGGGCACACGTGCTCCAAGTCACTGACCCAGGCTTTTCTCCTTCAGTTCAGTTCAGTTCAGTTCAGTTCAGTTGCTCAGTCGTGTCTGACTCTTTGCGACCCCATGAATCGCAGCACGCCAGGCCTCCCTGTCCATCACCAACTCCTGGAGTTCACTCAGACTCACGTCCATCGAGTCCGTGATGCCATCCAGCCATCTCATGCTCGGTTGTCCCTTCTCCTCCTGCCCCCAACCCCTCCCAGCATCAGAGTCTTTTCCAATGAGTCAACTCTTCGCATGAGGTGGCCAAAATACTGGAGTTTCAGCTTCAGCATCATTCCTTCCAAAGAAATCCCAGGCTGATCTTCAGAATGGACTGGCTGGATCTCCTCGGAGTCCAAGGGACTCTCAAGAGTCTCCTCCAACACCAGGGCTTTTACCGTGCACTTTTTAAGGTCCCCGTCAGCACTCTGCACATCATCTGGCATATTGAAGGCATTAATAAATTTTCACTGAATTAATTGTTTATGAGATTAGAAAGTTTATTTTATGACTTTATGAAACATCTAATGAAATATTCTCATTGGTATATCTTTTGAATAGTAATAGTAGCTGTTTTTTTTTCCTAATGCTGTTTTTTTTTTCCTAAAAGGACCACATTTAAGGAATATGTTTATGTTTAAAACTATCTGTGAATATAATGAAACTGAATATTTTAATGACCTCCACGTGGCTAACAGCAGGTGGGATTACTATGAAGAATACAAAAGAAAAAAACTCTTTACTACTTCAGTTCCATTAAATGGTTTGAAATAAAGTGCTGACTGTTGTCTACTGAACTGTCAGTCCTAAATATATTTAATTAAACGAATTTGATTTGTTTTAAAAGCATGAATTGGAGAAGAAAATGGCAACACCCTCCAGTATTTTTGCCTGGAGAATCCCATGGACAGAGGAGCCTGGCAGGCTATACAGTCCATGGGCTCGCAAAGAGTCGGACACGACTGAGCGACTAAACCACCTCCAAAGCGTTATTATATCTTAACTCACTGAAGACATAATATATGGCAAAAGATTTTTAAAGATCAAAGACAATCTTAAAATATTTGAATAGAATGTGATTTAAAGGAAAACACCAATACAGTATACTGACACATATATATGGAATTTAGAAAGATAGTAATGATGACCCTCTATGTGAGACAACAAAAGAGACACAGAGGTATAGAACGGACTTTTGGACTCTGAGGGAGAGAGACAGGGTGGGATGGTTTGGGAGAATGGCATTGAAACATGTATACTATCATGTAAGAAATGAAGCACCAGTCTATGTTCGATACAGGATACAGGATGCTTGGGGCTGGTGCACGGGGATGATCCAGAGAGATGATATGGGGTGGGAGGTGGGAGGGGGTTTCAGGATTGGGAGCTCGTGTACATCTGTGGCTGATTCATGTCAATGTATGGCAAAACCAATACAGTATTGTAAAGTAGAATAAAGTAAAAATAAAATAAAAAAAAATAAAGTAAAATGTCATAAGGCAAAAAAAAAAAAAGAGATATCTGTTAAAAATAAGTTTAAATAGAAATTGGAAAGAATACCAGAAGGTGGAAACCTAGAAACTATCTCTAAACCAGCATTTAAAATCTGTTACTTTTAAACCTGAAAACTATCACTGCCAAAAGCAAGAAGCCTGCAAAGAATGACGCAGAAAGTCTAGCTCAGTGTTGACTGTGGGTATAAACTAGGAATCCTAGGAGCTGAGTGTAAGGGCATGGTTATTATGAACACTGAGCTAAAAGTTCAAAGAGGAAAAACTGCATGGAATCAAAAGACAGGAGGAGGCAGCGGTGAAGAAAGGACAGGACCAACAGTCAGAAGACACGGGCCTGAGGATCAGCAGCGTGACCTTGGCCAAGGCACTCTGAAGAAGACTCAGCTTTCTTATTTGAGGGAAGAAATGAATCGTCGGCTGACCCTGGGACACACCACGATTTCCGTTATGAGTGCCTTGTAAATGGCTGACTGTCATTACTGGATCACCAGGACAGAGCCACAGAAGCAAGAGAACAGATAAAGGATGAAGCGGGACTTGGGAGACACCTACAGCTGCCACTTTATCCAATTTCACCAGCGTGTGCAAAATGCACCCCCTCACCGATCACTCGGCACACACAGTCTGGGAAGATGCATCACAGTGGCTGACTCACAACAACCAACAGTCACTTCAATTACATCTAAGATAATGGGACTTAACTTCTTGAGGATTCGTCACATCAGGTTAATTAGAACTCAAAAAAACAGAAATTCTAAAGCCCTTCTGGTTTTCCTAATTATTTCAAATATATAAGGAATCTGTGGTGAGTATGGAGAAGGCAGTGGCACCCCACTCCAGTACTCTTGCCTGGAGAATCCCATGTACAGAGGAGCCTGGTGAGCTGCAGTCCATGGGGTCGCTAAGAGTCGGACACGACTAAGCGACTTCGCTTTCCCTTTTCACTTTCATGCATTGGAGAAGGAAATGGCAACCCACTCCAGTGTTCTTGCCTAGAGAGTCCCAGGGACGGGGGAGCCTGGTGGGCTGCCGTCTGTGGGGTCGCACAGAGTCGGACACGACTGAAGCGACTTAGCAGTGGTGAGTATACAGACTTTAAACAATATCCCTAACCTTGTATGTGAGACAGCAAAAGAGACACAGAGGTATAGAACAGACTTTTGGACTCTGTGGGAGAGGGAGAGGGTGGGATGATTTGGGAGAATGGCATTGAAACATGTATAATATCACGTAAGAAACGAATCACCAGTCTAGGTTCGATGCAGGGTACAGGATGCTTGGGGCTGGTGCATTGGGATGACCCAGAGAGATGGTATGGGAAGGGAGGTGGGAGGGGGGGGGTCAGGATTGGGAACTCATGTACACCCGTGGCGGATTCAGGCTGATGTATGGCAAAACCAATACAGTATTATAATGTAAAATAAAAACAAACAAATAAACAATATCCCATCCCCCAGACAGGGTTCCAATACAGTCTCTGATATGTATCCAATACTATTTTCTTACATTTTATCGTGTTGATTTAATTCTGCTTGGGGTTTTCATCTTGACTTGCTATTCTCCCTTTCACAAAGTGTAAGGCAGGGTTAAAAGTTAAAAATTGATGATTTATTTCAGGATACATTTCTCCCTAACTGTCTGACTTTGACCATTCCATTTATTTTCATTTGAGAAACTCTGGGAAAAAAAAAAAAAAAGATGGGAATCGGAGAAGAGTAAAGGGTGTGAACTCTCATCCCACATAATNACAACAAAAGAGACACAGAGGTATAGAACGGACTTTTGGACTCTGAGGGAGAGAGACAGGGTGGGATGGTTTGGGAGAATGGCATTGAAACATGTATACTATCATGTAAGAAATGAAGCACCAGTCTATGTTCGATACAGGATACAGGATGCTTGGGGCTGGTGCACGGGGATGATCCAGAGAGATGATATGGGGTGGGAGGTGGGAGGGGGTTTCAGGATTGGGAGCTCGTGTACATCTGTGGCTGATTCATGTCAATGTATGGCAAAACCAATACAGTATTGTAAAGTAGAATAAAGTAAAAATAAAATAAAAAAAAATAAAGTAAAATGTCATAAGGCAAAAAAAAAAAAAGAGATATCTGTTAAAAATAAGTTTAAATAGAAATTGGAAAGAATACCAGAAGGTGGAAACCTAGAAACTATCTCTAAACCAGCATTTAAAATCTGTTACTTTTAAACCTGAAAACTATCACTGCCAAAAGCAAGAAGCCTGCAAAGAATGACGCAGAAAGTCTAGCTCAGTGTTGACTGTGGGTATAAACTAGGAATCCTAGGAGCTGAGTGTAAGGGCATGGTTATTATGAACACTGAGCTAAAAGTTCAAAGAGGAAAAACTGCATGGAATCAAAAGACAGGAGGAGGCAGCGGTGAAGAAAGGACAGGACCAACAGTCAGAAGACACGGGCCTGAGGATCAGCAGCGTGACCTTGGCCAAGGCACTCTGAAGAAGACTCAGCTTTCTTATTTGAGGGAAGAAATGAATCGTCGGCTGACCCTGGGACACACCACGATTTCCGTTATGAGTGCCTTGTAAATGGCTGACTGTCATTACTGGATCACCAGGACAGAGCCACAGAAGCAAGAGAACAGATAAAGGATGAAGCGGGACTTGGGAGACACCTACAGCTGCCACTTTATCCAATTTCACCAGCGTGTGCAAAATGCACCCCCTCACCGATCACTCGGCACACACAGTCTGGGAAGATGCATCACAGTGGCTGACTCACAACAACCAACAGTCACTTCAATTACATCTAAGATAATGGGACTTAACTTCTTGAGGATTCGTCACATCAGGTTAATTAGAACTCAAAAAAACAGAAATTCTAAAGCCCTTCTGGTTTTCCTAATTATTTCAAATATATAAGGAATCTGTGGTGAGTATGGAGAAGGCAGTGGCACCCCACTCCAGTACTCTTGCCTGGAGAATCCCATGTACAGAGGAGCCTGGTGAGCTGCAGTCCATGGGGTCGCTAAGAGTCGGACACGACTAAGCGACTTCGCTTTCCCTTTTCACTTTCATGCATTGGAGAAGGAAATGGCAACCCACTCCAGTGTTCTTGCCTAGAGAGTCCCAGGGACGGGGGAGCCTGGTGGGCTGCCGTCTGTGGGGTCGCACAGAGTCGGACACGACTGAAGCGACTTAGCAGTGGTGAGTATACAGACTTTAAACAATATCCCTAACCTTGTATGTGAGACAGCAAAAGAGACACAGAGGTATAGAACAGACTTTTGGACTCTGTGGGAGAGGGAGAGGGTGGGATGATTTGGGAGAATGGCATTGAAACATGTATAATATCACGTAAGAAACGAATCACCAGTCTAGGTTCGATGCAGGGTACAGGATGCTTGGGGCTGGTGCATTGGGATGACCCAGAGAGATGGTATGGGAAGGGAGGTGGGAGGGGGGGGGTCAGGATTGGGAACTCATGTACACCCGTGGCGGATTCAGGCTGATGTATGGCAAAACCAATACAGTATTATAATGTAAAATAAAAACAAACAAATAAACAATATCCCATCCCCCAGACAGGGTTCCAATACAGTCTCTGATATGTATCCAATACTATTTTCTTACATTTTATCGTGTTGATTTAATTCTGCTTGGGGTTTTCATCTTGACTTGCTATTCTCCCTTTCACAAAGTGTAAGGCAGGGTTAAAAGTTAAAAATTGATGATTTATTTCAGGATACATTTCTCCCTAACTGTCTGACTTTGACCATTCCATTTATTTTCATTTGAGAAACTCTGGGAAAAAAAAAAAAAAAGATGGGAATCGGAGAAGAGTAAAGGGTGTGAACTCTCATCCCACATAATCGGCTTCACACCAGGACCATACAAAGGAAGACACCCGGATTCTCAGGTGAGGCGAGGACGGCGGCTGCTCTCAGACTCCAGGGCCCGTGACCGCGCTGCGCATGACCAGGACTCAGGGGCCGGGGCGCCGCCGTGAGGCCGGTAAACGGCCAGTTCCTGTGCGGTTTCTGACATCCTTCTCTCTCTGACTGACTCAGATTTGCTCCACCTGTTTTACTTTCCATGACAAATCTAGGCTTTGGGAAAAGAATTATTTTTATTGTAGAATAAGAATAATACCAAAGTGAATTTCGAGGAAAAAAAATCTATTTCAAATGACATATTTAATTATGTACATTGTACTGCAGATTTCAATGAGAACAAGTCATCATTTTTTTCAGTCATCCAATATATTAAATGAGCATTTTGTATAAACTAAACGAATCTTTTTCTTAATTTCAAAATAGCCAATATGACAGAATAAACAGACACAATATTCTGATACTCAAAAAATACTTTAAAATTTCTATGCCTACACTGAAGTTATTGAGAAGTTCAGTCAAGCCTTAATCCTTTTTAAGCAGGGTAACTTTGCCAAAGGTGTGTTTTTCTTTCTGAAACTAGTTGCATACTACTATTGTTAAAGGTTGCTTTATTATTTTCTTTCCTATTTTGTTTTCTTTCTTTGATTTTCTTCTCTTCTTTCACTACATACACTGTCTACAGACTGGCTCTAGTTACTGTGTCTGAAATGTAGCCTCCAGCATCCGTCCTGGGGGAAGAGGAAGAGGGGAATCCCAGCCACTGCTAGTGAGTGCATTTCAGACAGGCCCCTGACTTTAGGAGTCTTAAGAGCTGGAATCTTCATGTATTATATTTCCTATAAAAGCATTAAAATGCATTTTTAACTACTTATACACATTTTATCACATATTTCAGTGTTCTTTGTCAGTGCATAAGGTTAAAAAGTGCATAAGTGTTAAAAAGCCAGGTACCAAATCTTGGCTTAAAACATAGCACTGGTATGACTGGAAATACAATGTGCTCTGAAGGTGTGGATGTCAAGTCAGGTGATCTATGAGACTTATCCCAAGGAGGTCATCACTGTCACCTGTCTACAGAAAAGAATGGTCAGTAGATCAACGAGATGGCTTTTGTTCCACTGTACTTAGTTCACACAAGGTGCTATTTAAATAGAAAGTGGGATTTTATATATGTTACTTACATGTCTATTTCCTTTGAGAAGATGCAAGGATGCCTAGCTTAGACTCTGTTCGCCATGTATGAATAGCAGCCTTCAAAAATCAAGGACTCTTAAGAACTGATTTGAAAGTAATTGCCATCATTTTACATTGGCAGGAGACCTTAGCAAATGTATATAAATATTATTGACTTGCCTTAGCTTTTCTGTAAAAACCAAACTAAAACAAAATAATGTTCTTGATTCTCAGAAGAGGCATATGAACACACACACACATTTCTCTGTCTCTTTCTATATATACACACACACACACACACACCTCTCATTTCAAAATACTGTACGACATCTCTCTTAACAAGTGTTGTCAGTCATAACAGAAGACTTTCCAGTGATTGTTAGGGGTCTTTAAGAAAGAAGGTGATATGTATTCGCATAGTTTGCCTTAAAAACATTTTATACCCTAGGAGTACTTTAGAAGGAATGATACAATAAAAAGAATGTCTTTTTTATTGTATAATTCTATCAAATAGAATTACATATACCACTTTTTCTTCGACACTTTTGAAAGATATAAACCTGTAAGCTGGCATAAAGGGCCATTCTCCATTTACGAAGCCAAAGAAGAATGCTAAGTAACATATCTGAGCTGAAATGCCAGCACCAGTTTGTCCAATAGGTTTTTAAAATCTCATTCTGCAAATCAGACTGAACAGGGGAAGAAGCTAGGGAGGGGAAGCTGAGATTGTAGCACTGCAGCAATCGTGGGGATCAGGGGGGTTGGAGGGAGGGCACAGGGCACCACATGCCACCTGCTAATCAGTTAGGAGACTGTTTCCAAGCTCAAGAAATCCTGGAGGCTCTGGGCCTGTAGACACCACTATAGTCAAGAGTCAAGTAACACAGAAAAATTTAATTGGGAATTCTCTTTTGAACTTAAAACACTCACTTATATTATTAACACCCATACGTTAATAATACTATAGTTCATACCAGCCACTTTGCTGTATGCCATCTGCTCAAAAAGTCTTTTTTCTTTATCACTACTGTACATGCGATTGCTGCTTAAAAAGCTGCATTGATATTTTTCCTTTTAATTTGTGTTAATTGCACTACTGGATAAGTCTGAGAATGAACTTGATTTTTCAAATGCAGTATTTTATAATTTCTCATTAAGGTATTCAGTAGCTTCGGTGTTTATGTAACTATTTTACACTCTTAAATTTGCTCATGTTCTTAATACTGAAAACATCAATGTATAAATCCTTTCCTTGTTTTATGTAACAAGATTATTCAACCTATTGTTGAATGGGGTCAGAGAAGCTTGTAAGTCATTTAATTTACTATTTATTTCTTCTAAAATCATTCCTGGAGGCTAGGAGTCCTCTGAGGATTGCTGCTTTCCTTCTGCCTCTGGCTAACTACCCCTCCTCCCCTGTGCCACCCTCTACCTTGGAAGATCTAACAAGTATTCTTTTGTTCTGCTCTCCTGAATTCAGAACTATTGATGACTTCACATGAGAAGGCTGACTGATGTGTTACACAAAGACCCTGATGTAGGTGAAGTCTCGAGATGTGCTAAGAAGCCCATTATTTTCACGGCACAGTCATCTGCCTGTGGAATTTTCTGCAAACATTCCCAAGGGACAAGACATGAGAGCCTCCGTTCCTATTTTGTGTTGACTTCTGACTGAACACTGGACCAGTAAATCCCATGTGTAAATAGGAGGCTGGGTGGCAAGGCCACTTTCCTAAATGTTTCACAGTGAGTTTGTAAACTCTCCAGGTTATAAATTACAAGAGAAATAAGATGATCACCTTTCCCCACCATGAACTTATATTGAACACTTACTTTTGTATTATATTAAGCAGGCCAGCAGGAACTTAGTGCACAGAAACTCAAAGGGGAACAAAAACTGGACTAAACAATTCATTGCTGCGGATTACCATGGGTAAGAAAAACAGCTGAGAAGCCAATGTGAGCAGATTAAAATGTTCAAGTTTTTTAAAAAAACAAGATAAAACTTGGGTAACAAATAAGTCCTATTATTTTAGGCAAAAATGCCATGTTCTCATAAACATAAAACGGCATGAATTAACCTAGAGATTAAAAAAAAAAATTACATGATGTATATGAAACATCTCATATCATCAGAACATAAATAGGCTGAGATACTCAGTCACCAGTTGGTGAAGCGGAGATGTCTATCAGCCCCATCTTATTCAATCTATTGTGTGCAGTGATTCTCAGAGAGCAGAATAAAGCACTCAGAAGCCAGTGTTAGGCTGATTTTCATCTTCTGGGAAACTCCACTTAGCAGCTCTGAATGTCATTAACAGCCTGTGAGACAGTCACTCAAGGGCTGCTGCCGCAGGCTGATGTGGGAGCTTTCAAAATGCACACACAGAAAAGCAGCTCATGGTTATAGATCTTTTTGCAGAATAAATCCAGTGGCCGAGGTCCTGAAAAGCTCACTCTGACCTCCCAGAGCACTTCTCGTCTGTCTCTCCTAATTGTGAGATGGATTTTTGTCGGCAGGCAATAATACTGTAGGCCCCTGCATTTCTTTCTCTCCTGTGGCCCCTGAAGGGGGAAAATGTCCCTGCATTTCTTTCTCTCCTGTGGCCCCTTGCGTCTTTCTAAGCCAACGGCAGGCGCGATGAATAGATGTTGAGCGGAATTACAGCACGCGCTCACATGCTTGTCCCCATCAGCAGAGCCCCACACACCGCTCCCTGCGATGCTGAGATTGCAGGGGTCACTGGCGGCACTCTGCCTAATGGTGTGCTGACTGACAGGGCAGAAAATCAAATCAAGAAGGCCGGCACGACCTTTGAGTTGGGCAGACAGGGTGCACACTCACTGCAGCAACAAGGTCAAGATCAAAGTGACGAATGTCCAACCTTTCGGACATGGCGAGGAACCTGGACTGGCCGCATCTGATTATCTGCGCAATTTCGTCAGCATCACCTGTGAACAGTACGTGGGCTAAAGGCAAACAATGAGAGAGGAGCCCAAATAACACAACCCCGGACCACCGCAAATTCACCGGGTTGAAGTGCGCTTGACAACAGGCTTCTAGTGGATTACGCAAGCCTGCCGGGGAGACAGGGAAACAACTGCTTCATGGTGACCCAAAATGGGATTAACATAAGCCGGATGAGTGTTAGAAAGTCTTTAAAGAACCCAGTGAAGTATCATTCAAAATGATACAGCCAAGCTGTTAAAAAAAAAAAAAATAGTTCTGGGAAAACAGAGAAGCTGAGATGAATCTGGTTATCAGTAATCAGGAAATGAGACAGCTCCTACTGAGAAAAACTGTGTGGGAAAACATGATTCCAGCCATCAGTCGCTGGTATCTATGGATCTAGGGTGGAAAGGGTTATTAGCCACTTAGCTGTCTGTTACCTACATCAGCCTTCACAAATGGTAGTCAGATCATTCACAATACTAAAGACAAAAATAAATACACTGTATGCAAATATGTATCTAAATGATTTTTACTTTTAAAAACAACCTCACTTTCAGCTATTAAAAAGCTCCTTTAATTCTAAGAGAGACAGTCAGTGGGTGGCTAAGGCACCGCAATTTCCATCTGCTTAGTGGTGATATATTAGCCCAATCTCCAGAGGGCTTCAACTTGACTTTCTCCATATGCTACCCATAGGTTATATTACCATGAACATATCTTCTAGAAAACAGCCATATGCTTCACTTTCATACCTGAATAATAGTGGCCCTTCCTTATCCTTTGGTTGTTATCTCTTCTGTGGATTTTGAAATATTTATTGGAGCTACATAGGAAAAGAAATATTTTCAAATCAGCAGAACATAATCCCTGTCATGCATAGCCCTGCATTTCTTGGATCTACAAACTTCTTTCCTATAATACTAAAATTCCCATGCTTGAATATCCAAGATAAGAATCACTATTTACATTTAGGTCAAACATAATTTAGCTTGAATTTTAGTGCATCTTCCCAGCCAATGTTCCCAAGTATGATCTGGAAGTGGAGGCTCCTCCTCTATTGATGAATGAGTCAGGGATGATCATCATCAACCCCGTGATATCAGCAACAGTTCATAGTTACAGAATTCAGATGATGTGTGAGTATTGTGCTATGAGATACTGCATGTCACTTTTCATTTTACCTACAAGTAAAGTGCAGAGAAAAATGGAGTAATGATGTTTACAGCTGTATTATTTTCAGGTTGCACTTCCTGTAATTTCCAGTTATCACTATGGTGATCTTGCATATATGAGACTGTAAAAAATCCTGGTACTTTTAGGGCATACAACATGAGAAATAAATAACCTGACTCTTTGCTTGCTCTCTCTCTTTTCTATTTGTCTTCTTTCCTCCAGCTTTCTAACTACTAGCACCTCCACGAGCAGAAAGCGCTATGATAAGGTTTCAGTCAAGACCTCCGGGTGGGTGGCTGTGGCCATCACGTATTAGTGTGTATGCAATTTTTTACTTAGGCCGTTTTAAAGCAGGAAATTCAGAGTCAGTCCCTACCCTCAGTATAGTTTCATTATTTCATGCCAGATTTTGTGGGGGATCAACCTGTTTCTAGTATCTGCTATTTCTAATCAGTAAAATCATACAGAATAATTCTGCTCATACACAATTTGACCTATTTCACTGTCTTGCTATAGCACATCCTTTCAAAACCCAGGATCATCTCTTCATCTTGCAGAGTCTTCCACCAGCTGATTCCATGTAGCTCTGTGTACTCCTTTCCCAATGCCAGCCAAGGAGGCCTTGGACAAGAAGGGCGGGAAGGCCCAGTCAACCTAGATCAGACTCATGCAAACTTCACTATGTTTGACCCATGTCATGGTTTGACCCATTTCATCTCTATCTCAGAAAATACTTAGACTTATATCCAGATGGAAAACAATTAGAAGGTAATAATAACAGTAAACATCTGTTTATTCTTGCCTGAAAAACCCCAAGGACAGAGGATCCTGGTGGGCACAGTCCATGGGATCGGACGCAACCGAGTGAATATGCAGAGACAACTAGGCACACGTTAGCGACTGCACAGGCGGCAGCGTCTCACTTAATTCTCACACACCACAAAGCAGGAAACGGCATTATTCTCACCCACCAGAAAATGAAACTGAGGCAGAGAAACACTAAACCACTCACTCGAGGCTGTGTCAGTGAGTGGCCCGAGCTGTCATTTGAAGCCAGGCAGTCGGTCTCTAACCTGTGCTACGGCTCCCCACAAAACGATCTTTTCTAATAAATTTCCTTCATTTATATGCTGAGTCCTCACTGTGCGTTAGGCATGGTGTAGTGTGACACAGACCAGCAAAGGACGGGCCCAGCCCGCAAAGGACGGGCCCAGCCCGCAAAGGACTCCGTGCTTTACGTGTGTGGGAGGCGCCACACAGCTGAACACGTGGGACTGCCTGTTTGAGAAAATGTGGAGGATTATTGTCGTAAACACTTATGCATGCGTGTTAAATAAACATGCTGTACCTTTCACACTTACACAGCACTACACAGTGATATAAATAAAGTTATGCCTCAGTAAAACTGGAGAGCCATGGAGCCCCTGGAGGGTGTGGACAGACAGCACCGGGCGTGGGCTCCTCCAGAGGAGGGCGCAGCCCTTGGCGGAAGGAGCTCGGAGAAGCAGTCAGCCTGTTCTCTGTTGACAAAGGGCTTTCAAGTGTGGAGGCCCACAGCTGGGATGTGCGTTTTAAAAGGCCGGGCTCCTCAAACCCGGCCGCACGTTAGAATCATCAGGGGATCTTTTAAGGAAATGCTGGATCCCTGACCCCACACCGAGAGAATGAAACTCAATTAATCTGAGGGAGGGCCTGGGCATCAGTATTGCTAAAAGATCCCTGGGTGATCCAAACATGCCATCCAGGCTGAGAAGGAGGCCTCCTGGCTTCTGGTGTCTCATTCACAAAACTGAAAAATGTACTTTGGTTAATACTTGCCACACAAACAGCAAAACATAGCCACCAATTCAGAAGATTTCACCTAACATGATTCTAAACACTGTCTCAGAGAAAAATCATTGCTAAATCAAGTGAAAACTAAAAAAACAAAACGCTTTGCTTGTGATTGCACACTAAAGGTAAGGATTTGCTGGCAAGACATGAGCCAGAATGCTGAGGGGTTATGTTACAGCACAAAGTGATGAAATAGTAGGGAAAATGACATGTAAAGAAGTGAACAGAAAATCAACCACTCATCTTAAAAAACTCTCTTTTCTTAAAATTCCACAATTCTCTCTCAATGCATCTTGGGTGACAACAGTTAAAAATCAAACGCATTTTTCCACTGTTGAGACAGAAGCAGGGCTATACTCTGCCAAGAACTGCAGATGGTGCTCAGCTGAGTTGCAGAATGGACACCCGGAAGTAGTGAACCTTGTTCCAGCTCCTGGGTAGATGACGAGCGCTCCAAAGCTTCTTCTGCGGTGAGGCCACTGGGGATCTGGCTGCAAGCGCAAATTTTTATAGACACCTCAGCTAATGTCAAAGTCCTAATGCAAACCTCAGTGCTTGGGAGCACTAATAGGTTTGGGATACTTCCCTGGAGAGTTTCAGTTCCATTAACACAAGACTTGGTGGCTGAGGAAGGATATATTCCTGATCCCAAGTTAGAGATAGAGAAAGAAAAACTCCTCACTGTCTTCAAGTTAGCACTCATGTTTCAAAAGATAAGAACCCATGGTCTAGAGGACTGAAGAATTCAGGTGGAACGTAGTTCAGCATCTTACCCAGCACCCTTCCTGCCGTGGGGCTCAAGGGGCAGAATACAGCTACATTATCTCAGCTGTCAGAGGAGAGGACTTCGGGGCGTCCTCCCGGGACTGTGTGATGGGAAGCGCTGTTGGGGACTGGCGAGCTGCAGGCCCTGTGGGCTCCGTTTCTCAAAGCAGCTCAGGGCGGCAGCTGCGCGTGGAAATGTCTGCGGCCAGCTCGGAGGTGCAGCGGTGGGCACTGAGCGTGCAAGGCCTCTGTGCATGTGCAAGACTTCTGCGCGCAGGCGCTCCGGCAGGGAGCGTCCTCCTCCGGGCACAAGGCTGAATGAAGCCTAAGGGAGGCAATGCCACAAACCTGCTGAGCCCCATGATCACTCACGGGAGCCTGGCGTTCCCTCGCAGGGCCCGTGCCCAGCCCTTGGGCCCGCGATTCACACAGGGTGCGCTCGAAACCTAGTCAGTGCCCCCAAGCACTGATGTCTGCATTAGGACTTTGGCGTTAGCTGTTGCCATTTAGTCAGTAAGTCAGGTCCGCTTCTCTGCGACCCCACGGACTGCACCCCACCAGCTCCTCTGTCCGTGGAATTTTCCAGGTGAGAATACCGGAGTGGGTTGCCCCTTCCTTCTCCAGAGGGTCTCCCTGGCCCAGATATTGAACCAGAGTCTCCTGCATGGTGGGTGGCTTCTTTACTACTGAGTCTCCTGGGACACCTTTCCATAGCTGCCGCTGCTAACTCATTTTGGGTCATGCCCGACTCTGTGCAACCCCATAGACGGCAGCCCAGCAGGCTTCCCCATCCGAGATGTCTATAAAAATACAAGACTCTGTTCTCCTGGAGAGCTCAGAGACGAGGCAGAGGGGTGTCCAAGAACACGCAAGGCTCCCGGAGGCTGGTCCCAGAGCAGGTCTTCCATCACGAGCGACCCCACCCCATCCCAGAGCACCCCAACTGTCCCTGGACACTCCTTCACAGTCCCTCAGCGTTTCTTCCTCTCCACCCGTGTGCTCACAGTCCTGGCTTGGAACCCATGTTTTCGATTCTTTTGACCTAGTCCAGACCAGTCACTCAGCTGATCTTGTCAGTGGTGCATCTCCTTCTAAATGCACCCTCTACCGCAGAGGTCAGGAAAGTGCAGCCAAGGACCAAACCCCGCCGCCGCCTGTTTTCGTTCTTTGAGGAGCTGCTTGTTTCTTTCCTTTGGGGGTGCCGGCTGCTGCATAACGGCTTCCTCTGGCTGCCGGGAGCAGGCTGTTGGCATGGGGCTTCCTTAGTCACGGCCCATGGGCTGGGGTGCCCTGCAGCGTATGGGACCCAAGGGGCCAGGGCATGAACCCGAGCGCCCAGCACGGCAGGCAGGTTCTTGACCCCTGGACTACCAGGGCAGCCCTGCTCGTTTCTGTACAGTCTATTCAGAACATGGCCACGCCCATCCATTTCTGTTTTATCGATGGCTGCTTTCAGGCCACAACGGTGGAGAGAGATCACATAGCTCACAAAACCAGCTTACACTCTGGTCCCTTACAGGAAAAGCTCTCTAACTACACCGTTGTTAGGATGATTTTGATCCAAAGTACAGATCCGATCGTGCTGGTCCCATGCTTGAGACTTTGGTGGCTGCATCTGGGGTAAGGGACCACACTGGTTGCCAAGTGTAGTATTTCCAACCACATTAAATAAACTCCTGGTCTTGAAGGCGCCTTGCATATTAATGCCAACTTTATCCTCCTGTGCCTATGCTGCGTGTTTTGCATATCATGCCCTTCATCTGAAGGATTTCTGTTCATCCTCCCCGGTTCAGTTCAAATGTCATTGTTATTATCACGTAGCCTTCTTTGACTCCTCTCAATGGTCAGATCCTCCCTACACACCTCCTTCAGTTTCACAGCACTTTATATATTTTTCAGTTTTGCATTTATTGCTCAAGATTTCATTCACTCATTTATTTGCAGAACTGGCTGCCTTGCTAAGTCACAAGGCATTGACTTAAATGTACCAGGATGAAACTTCCAAATAAACATAATGGCAATTTTCTGCCTGTATTTATATTGAAACTACTGTTATTTCAAATAAGTTTGAGAGTTTTTCTAGAAGTCTGCTTCAGAGACATTTTATGTTCACCCCAAAAAAGTAGTCTTAAGAGTCTGGAGGTACATCTCATTTCAAGTTAAATTAAAAAAAAAATCACTCTCTAGTTTCATCACTAAGCTTATTCTATAGAAACTGTAATCCTTGCCAAAAATTAAACCTACCCTTAAAGAAAAATTTACCAATGATGATGGCTATTAAATAATTTATAGTAGACTTTGAATGTAATTTTAAAAAGATAAATTTCCAAGAGCAGGGCAGCCATCTTGAGAGAAATACTTTTGTTAGGATATTAAGTCTGATGGGAGTGTCATATGGTTTAGAATGCATTTTTTAATTAATTAAAGGACACTGTGTAAAGGATGGAATACTCAACAAATGGTTAATACACTTTAAAAAATGGATTTGGATGGATAACATTTAAGTATAATTTTGAATAGAAAAGTCGTCTAAAAGGCAAAATAGAAGGAACAAAACAGCAAAAAATGATAAATACAACTACATTAAAATGAGACACATTCGTGAAAGTACCATAAACAAAGTAAAGTCAAGCCATAGATGGAGAAGATATTTACAAAGCACGTAACCGACAGAAGTTCAGCATCCAGATTGTCTAAGAATGCCTCAAATCAGTACGATGAAAACAATCTCCTAGACAGACAAACAAAAAGATACCAACAAGCAATCTAAGATAAGGTCCAATAAACATACCTAAAAATTCTCCACCTCATGAAAAATCAAGTACATACAAATTAAAGCCATAATGAGATATCACTTCATACCAATCGGATTGGCAAACGTCAAAAAGTCTGGCAACACCAAATGTTGGCAGGGACGTCGAGCAATGAGAAATCTTATACCTGATGGTGGGAGTGTAAATTAGCACAACTTTGGAGAGCAAACTGGCAATCTCTAGCAAAGCTGGAGATGCACTCCCAGATTTATTCTTAGACACAAAGAAACATATCCAAGGATATTCACTGCAGCACCATTTGTAATAGAAAAAGGGAAAAATCACCTAAATGTCCTTCCATTGGAGAATGAATAATTAAATCGGCACTATTTACAAGATGGCAAAAACGAATTAACTAGGACACATATACCAATGTGGATAAGTCAAAAACGCACAATGCTGAACAACAACAACAACAAAGTGAGCAGAAAAAATGCATAAAGTGTCACCTACATAAAATTTTAAAGCCTGCAAAGGAACGATCTATGTTGTTCACAGATACATACAAATGAAGCCAAAATAAACAGATGTGGGTGGGACTGATGAGTACCCAAATCAGGAGAGTGGTTACTTTTGGAGGGGAAGATGAAATGTCAAGTATGGACTTTAATTCTGCTGTAATCATCCGGCTTTTTTTTAAGCTAAGGTATACTGATGCTTCCCATGGAGGGGAGGCAAGGCAGCCCACTCCAGTGTTCCTGCCTGAAAATCCCATGGACAGAGGAGCCTGGTGGGCTATGGTCCATGGGGTCGTAAAGAGTTGGACACAACGCACGTGCCCATCCTGACGTGTGTACACTATTCTCTATGCTTTTCTGAATATCTAGAATTTTCACAGTTTAAAAAGTCAATCACTTTGAAGACAATTCTTTCTGAAGGAAGTTGCCATAGCATGCACTGCCACGATAATAAATTCAATAACTGACATGTTCCAGTATCTGACAGCAGACTGGTGAGATTTTAAACTCCTCAGACAGTCTTATCAGTTCTAGAACTAGAATTGACCTCAAAGTTCGGTCAGTCTAGCCCTCTCCTGTTTACAGGGAAGGCCGTGGCAGGGCTAACTCAATTACTCAGCACTGTCAGACTGGCGAGCGACAGGGCTGAAACAGCGGGGTCTGCACCGATGTGGCCACGTAGCCTGGACACGGGGTGCAATCAAACAGCGGCCTTTTCAAGCACAAGGTCCAACGTTCCCCCATTGTCACGTTCATTGATCTGACTTAATCTTGAGTCACAAATACATATCTTGAGACTTTCATTAGGGACAGAAACCCCTGGATGCATTCTGGATTTGAATGGCTCCTGTAGCATGAAATAATTCTTTACCAGATGAAAACAGTAAGCAGCAGGAAGAACAGTGCACGTAACACGGTGCTGCTCTGTGAAACACGAAGGGAACAAGGACAGTGTATCTGTTCGGCCTGGTGAAGGTGAAGTCACTCAGTCATGTCCGACTCTCTGTGACTCCGTGGACTGTAACCTACTAGGCTTCTCCGTCCATGGGATTCTCCAGGCAAGAATACTGGAGTGGACTGCCATTTCCTTCTCCAGGGGATCTTCCCAACCCAGGGATCGAACTCGGGTCTCCTGCATTGGAGGCAGACGCTTTACCCTCTGAGCCACCAGGGAAGATCTGTTCAGCTTGCACATGCAGAAAAGCACCATGCGTGGCACATCAGAACAGTGGCTAGCTGTTAGCGGGGCTGGGTGCTGGGAGAGCACCAGGACTGTGATGGCGGCTTTTCCCTGTACACCTTTTTATAACTCTTCTGCTATAGAACACCCATGCTTTTCCTCCTCCTTGCTCTCAGTGAAGTCCAGTTCCCCACCCATTATCATGGACTGATCAGGAAATTAGAGCGTGCGGTCCGGGTCTGACAGGTGGAGTACAATGGCTATTACCCCGGCATAGCTGATGGACCCCAGCTTCAAGGGCTTGGCTTCTTACGCACTAAGGTTCTGGTTTTAGCTCCCCGGTGGAGGTGACTCGTGCCTGTTGCTTTCTGCTTAAAGCTCTGGTTTCAAGCTCCCGTAGGTCTTAAGCTTTTCTCCTAAGGACACTGTTGCATAAATGCTTTCTCAAGACCACGAGGTAATAGAGGGAGACCTTCAGGGAGTGGTGGGTGCTCCCTGGGCTGTACGATGCTCAGCTCGGTCTTGGGCCTAACCGGTGCCTCCTGGCCCCGTCGCAGCTCACCGCGCGCTGCCACCGAGGCTCAGAGTGCCCACTGACTCCCGCTGTCCTGGCATCTGACTTTGACGCTGTGCCGTTGGCGCTTACTCAGGTATCTACACTAAGCTTTTTTCTCTTCTCTTCTCACATGTCTCACCTGTTGATCACTAAAATCTGTAGTTCTCACTAATAAATGTTTTTCTATGATCATTTCCAACCATCAGGTGGAAGCTACTTCTTCCTGAACTTAGAATTTGGTTCTTGTTCTACAGTTCCTTCCTGAAGAACTGGGTTCTAAAACAGAGCTTCAGGGATAATCAAGGCGGTCGAGAGAACCCGAGCTTGAGGATTGAAGGTGCCGCGCTGGACGAAGCTCAGCCCCTCCGGCCCTTAGGCTCCTCCACCCAGAAGCAAGCAGCTCAGGAGGTGCTGTCTGCGAGGGTCCTTGCAGCCCTAAAACCCCGAGGCCCTCCTCTTTCTGTTCCTCGCCTGTACCTTCCTCCAGCTCTACCCTTTCTCTCACCTCCACGTTTGAAACATACCCTGAAACGGAGGTGTTTAGACACATGTACCCGTGACTTAATCTCATAGGAACAGAGAAGACTAAAAGGCTTGGAAACATAAAGGAACAAATGGGAACTGCTGCCTGCCAACTGTTCTCATGGAAAAAAGAAACAGGCATTTTCTTCTAGAGAGAAAACTCTCTTGAGATACTAAGGTTATCAGAAAAAAGGCTCCACTTTCTAAGGACATTGTCTTGCAAAATTTTCCTTTATACTATGAGGTAATAGAGAAGTAAACCTCCAGAAAGTAGTCTTTAAACTTCTGCATGTGTCATCCATTCACTTAGTCACCCACTAAGATACATTCTGAGCAGAAAACCCTGTAAGTAATTAGGCCTCTCTAATTTGCATCAACATTTTTATCATCAGAGTCATCTTGCAGCTGAAGCGGGAAATATGGGAGTCACCCCAGAGTCCTCCCTTGCCCACACACCCAACCACTCACCACATTCTGAGGACCCCACTCCCGAACAGATCCCCCCTCCCACTTCTCTGCCACTCCTCTGCGCTCCAGGCCACGCCTGCCGAAAAGCGAACAGCCCCCCAGGGGCCTCTTTGCCCTCTGGCCACTCTCCAATCTTCTCTCTGCAGGGCAGCATGAGCAGTCCTTTGAAAGGCACACACGTAGCTACATCAGTCCCTAGGAAGCACCCTTCAAGATCCTACCAATGGCTTTGGAATCAAAGCTACACCCTTTCCCTCA
The DNA here is from genome assembly GCA_006410535.1 of Litocranius walleri. Lineage (NCBI taxonomy): Eukaryota > Metazoa > Chordata > Mammalia > Artiodactyla > Bovidae > Litocranius > Litocranius walleri. The sequence continues at coordinate 1,241,201 of SJYG01000182.1, read as the reverse complement.
TCTTCAGGACACAGGATTTGGCTTCTGTCTACCTTCCCATCATTAACTAGCTGTGTGAGCTTCTGCAAGTTCTCAGATCTCTCTTCACATTATAAAGTGCATGCTATAAAAATGCATCTAAGAAGTGGAACTGGCCTGTAAGGTGCTTGGGACAGTTCTTGGTGCATAGCAAGTACTCAAGGAGTGGTCACTATCTGAATATTTTACAGTCCATAAAGGCGGAGTATCTATTCTGTGTGCCACACTAAGCTAGGTGCTCCAAAAACCAATGAACCATTTCTAACACTTCTTTCAACATATAACCTTTCCTCATTGCTATGTCAACAGGGGATTACTACATTTAACTTAACATTTTTAAAAAAGTTAAACATACACATGTACATATATATATGTACATGTAATAAAAGTAATAAAATAAAAAGTCTTTGTAAACAACATACAAAGTCTTACACTTGGGTTAAAATATCAATAGCACCAAAAACGGCTTAGGGCAGTTCGCAGTTAATGTGAAGAGAACCTAAGGATTTCAGGTAGTTTAGGATTTTAGTATCTAAGATAAAAAAGCAGAGCATATTCAACACCACCTACCTACCCCAATGAGCACACAGAAAAAAAGCTAAAAAAAAAATTAGACGACGATACTGTTTATATGGAAAACAAGAGAAGTCACAAGTTACACTGGTCAGATAACATCTGGTTTTATTCTAGGGATCGTACTTTAATAGTGACATTAACATGTGAATGAAGGACCGATTCAGGACAAGTTGGAAGGTGACAGTCCTGCTAGCAATGTCATATATCAGATAGTTATGAGAACTGGGGTCATCATCCTTGGGAAGAAAAAGCCTGGAAGAGAGGATGGAAAAGATACTTCAAGTATTTGAAAAGACTCATTATAGAAAGCACACTACAGACATCCTGGCGGGCAGATGTGGACCCAAAGTACAGAAGTCATAAGGAAGAAAACTTCGATTTTCACTCTTAGAACTATTCAAAAGTGGTGGTGGTGGGGGGGGGGGGGG
>SJYG01000182.1:1220238-1239778 GCA_006410535.1 Litocranius walleri | reverse complement strand
GAACAAATGTCTCTTCATAGGAAAAGTTTTAAGTACAGGCTGAATGATCATCCTCAAAGAACCACATGGAAAGAGATTCCTTTTTGGATAAGAGCAAGGACTAGAGAACAGTATTAATAGCTAACTTTTCCTAAGCACTTAGGGATGTGCCAAGAGCTTCACAGAATTACTCAGTGTTCAGAACAACTCTATCAGGTAGACGCCACCAAATGTCTGGTGAGGAAACTGCCCACGGTCCCACAGAGCACAGCTGAACGCGAGTGGAATCCAAGCCACGAGACTCCAGAGCCGGGGTTCCCGGCCCTCCCCTCAGCGGCTTCCGACCTCGCTGCCTTCTGAACCTTCTGAACCTTCTTCACCTCTAGTGGCCAGCTCTCCATCTCTCACAGCAACGTTTGCAAGTCACTTGTTGACTGGCATCCCATAGGCCCATGGTTTCCTGTTGCTAAGATTTGTAAGGAAAAGCAAGTTTTTCTGAAATAGATGACTGTGCACCACTTCTCAGAGATGTACAAGAATGCGCATGTGAGCAGAGTTATACAGAAAGAGAACTCTAATCTACGCAAAGTCACCAAGAAAAAGTCCCTGTACTCAGAAAGAACTCTATGAGGGGACCTCTGCTCATTTAGAAAGACACTTTCTGAGAAGGTTTTAGATATACAATCATTTAAAATATGTCATACTTAACAAAAAGATCCAAGAGAAAAATCAAAAAGTATAGCAACCTTTACAAATATTGTCTCGCCATTAGGTTAAAAAGTGATAACTGCGGGAAGCATCACTTCATGGGACATAGATGGGGAAACAGTGGAAACAGTGTCAGACTTTATTTTTGGGGGCTCCAAAACCACTGCAGATGGTGATTGCAGCCATGAAATTTAAAGACACTTACTCCTTGGAAGAAAAGTTATGACCAACCTAGAGAGCATATTCAAAAGCAGAGACATTACTTTGCCAACAAAGGTCCATCCAGTCAAGGCGGTTTTTTCAGTGGTCATGTATGGATGGGAGAGTTGGACTGTGAAGAAAGATAAGCACCAAAGAATTGATGCTTTTGAACTGTGGTGTTGGAGAAGACTCCTGAGAGACTCTTGGACTGCAAGGAGATCCAACCAGTCCATTCAAAAGGAGACCAGCCCTGGGTGTTCTTTGGAATGATGCTAAAGCTGAAACTCCAGTACTTTGGCCACCTCATGTGAAGAGTTGACTCCTTGGAAAAGACTCTGATGCTGGGAGGGCTTGGGGGCAGGAGGAGAAGGGGATGACAGAGGATGAGATGGCTGGATGGCATCACGGACTCGATGGACGTGAGTCTGAGTGAACTCCGAGAGATGGTGACGGACAGGGAGGCCTGGGGTGCTGCGATTCATGGGGTCGCAAAGAGTCGGACACGATTGAGCGACTGAGCTGAACTGAACTGAACTGAACATTCTGGAAATAGAATAACCACCATGCTATAGCCCCTATAAGGAGAGAGTTTATAGAGTAAAACCTTCAGCAATAATTTCAGATCCATACAAAAATCAAGTAGATAAGTCAGACAATGGCAGAGAGCAGAACGCCCCACAGCATGCACAGACCCTCCTGTCTGGTAAAAACTTGGGTCTGTCACTGTGCCTAGATGACTCATCTGGCCTCATCTGACACAATTCTGCAGTGATAGGAAAAAATACAATTTGCTCATTTAGAACATGTTTTTGAGCCAGGTGAGAAATAATTTCCCTAAATTGAATATTTGGGAACCAATTACAACCCCAGATCTGCTATTAACCTCAAAATAGGTAATTGCAAGTTTGTGTCTAAGTCCATTTGTCAAAATGGAGCAAGTTAAGAATCACATGATGGATGTGATTCATGTGTGACAGCTATCAGGAGCACCATGAGCCCAAACTAACAACAACATCAAAGAGAGATTCCAAATGTGATGCAGCCACGAAGGCAAAACTAATTTTCGAATTATAATGGCGACATCCAAGAAGGGTACCGTTTCCTTTGTGCCTAGTCACGGCTGGCATCTGGAGGCTGGCCGGCCCCTAGCGTCCTGGTGAGTGGTAGACACGTGCCGGAGAGGCCGTCACCACGTGCTGAGCGCCACAGACTCACTGCTGCCACGGTCCCCACGGACCAGACCGGCAGCGGGTCACACGGGGCTGGAATCAAGAAGTCTCGATACTGGTCTGGGCTCAGGGCTCGAGGTGCCCAGGTGTTCTGATCCCTGCTGCTGCACAAGTGCATTTTCAGTGCACGCAGGTAACACTCCTCCCTGACTCTTCTGCAACCTGTCTGCCCTGTTTTCCTTTTGAGAGAATACCAGAAGTCTTGGGAAACAAACACTTGGTAGTGTCACAACGAGAGTTTGCTTTAGGCAACAGCTGCCTCGCAGCTGAGACAGAAAATTGCCCGAAGATTTTGGGAGAACAGATGCTGTGGCTGATGTCACTTGATACCGAGGAGAACCACCTGGGGCAGGCCCAGGACTGCCAGGGGAAACAAACAAGGCCAGGCAGCGACCCCTACCCCAGACCCCCACTAGACTGAGGGCCCTGAGGCCAGAGAGGTGGGGGAGAAGCTCTCTCTCATCTCTGCCTCCCTGGCACTGATCCGGGGCCTGGAACAGAGAGCCAAGAAATCAAGGACAGTGTAGAGGAGAGGTAAGCAGAGAGGCTCCAAATCTTGGCTCTGCCGTGAACTCGCTTATGTGAGCCCGGGCAGCTTACTTCAGCTAAGGATGAGTCTCAGTTTCTTGCTGCAAAAACGAAAAACAGAGTGGGGATTAAGTGGTATATTAAAATATCTAATACACACTTGAGCTTTTAAACAATGGCAGATTATTGCATCAAATACATTTTAAGGATGAAAGCTGCCTAGGATGTACGAGATAAGAGGAAATAGAAAAAAGTTCAAGATGGTCATTTTTCATAGATCAAAGTGGGCAACAAAAGTTCTCAGCATAGCACTCCATGAGGTGAATACAAATAACCCCTACTTGTCCAAAGTAGTTAAAAAAAAGAAAGTATAATTGGCTTTTTATCATTGTTCATACAATGGTTCAAAGAGAAAGTCTGTCTCAAAACAATAAATTCTCATGGGAGTGAATAGAATTTAGAATTAATATTTCTTACTCTCATTTTATCTCAACAAATTTCTTAAAATCTGGACATCTTAATACTTGTAGGACTGCAAGGACAGGAATATGCATATGTTAAAATAAACAGATTTTAGTCTAAGCTTAAGTATGACTATATCTGCCAATTTAAGTGTGGATATATGAAATAATTGATGGCTCAGCTCTTTCAAACATTTTTATATTTACTCTTTGGTTTCTCCATAAAATCACCTTTCTATGGTTTTATGTCTTTTGACAGAATAAAATTTGGATTTTGATTTGCATTGCTAATACTTTTAAAATTAAAGTAAGTATTTTAGATGTTGGCAATTTTCCACATCTCCTTCCAATAGGACTCAAACTTTCTTAGTATCATCTCTGGGGATAAAGGACTAATTAGTTATTTGAGACTCCAGTCACAGGATTGGTTATAAATTATGAGTAATTTAACATAATCATTTTTTACTGAAGGGTTAAATTTGAAAGAAAGAAACTGTTAGGCCTTCAAAGACTTCTTCAAATTATGATTTTTCTGATACGTGTCAACTCAGTTCAGTTTGCAAATGTGTTTGTGTTATTTTAATATCCCATCAAATAACTAAGATAATCAAATGATGTTTTCAGTGGTTCTGTTGAACACATTGGCATGTTTCTAAAATATAGACCTGAAGTAAGTCATCAGAGAGGAAAGCGAGGTTATTCCAACTACTTAAATGGCATAAATGGCCCTTTCATATACCCTACATATTCTGCCTGAGCTATACTGCGTATTTGACTGTGTATGCAAATATGATTCGGCCTAAACAAGTCCAGTTTTGCCTAAAACAGTCAATAAGGTAACTTGACTTTCCTGATGCAAAAAATACAAATATTCAATGCCAGGGGAAATCTGTATCCTGTGAGTGGCCACAGCCTCTGCGAGAAGCCTCCAGTGGCTCAGCAGAGGGCGGGCAGGACGCCAGCAGACGTGAGCTGCAGCTGTGCACGCCTGTGCCGCCCTCGCACACACGGCCCCTCGCCTCTCCGTGACACTGTCACCCGCCCAGGACAACGCATTCCCCTCCGCTCTGTCCTCGCCCGCCACCAAGCCGCAGTGCTTGCCCAGGGTCAACCACCTTCCTTCACTCTCACTAAGTATTCCTCTGACTGTAAAAGGTCAAATGTACTCCTGTGGACTCAGTGATTACCTGTGTGTGGCAAACTCTGAACTGCTTCTTTACGGAATGTTAACATGCAAAGAATTTCAAGACTCTTATGTATGAGACAATGGAAGCCAGCAGCCACTAGGTTTCTTGGTTAAACTTGCCCTGCCTCGCTGGGCTCAGGGAGGGCACCGACTAGAACCCAGGTCTCTGCATGCCCAGCTGTCTGCTTCCGACTGCACAGAACTGCATCCGTATCTGTCCTGGCTGCCTCATGTGGCCTCTCGTATTTCCATCTTCTTCCTACTGGATCTCATACTTCAAATGTCCCAAACCAGAACTGTTCAACTTCTCTCTCAAGCCAGTTCCCAAGATACCCACCCCCAACTACTGTCATTGCACTCTTCAGGTTATCCCAGCATGAAATCTTAAAATCACCTTTGATTCCTTCCTTTTATCTTCTAAATATAAAATAATAAGTAAAAGGTCTTTGATAGAGACATGACATTGAAATATACCAATCTTTGAAGGATAAGTGTAAATACTATCTTTTCAACCAACCTGTCCAAGGTCATCAATTCATTCTGATATCACTTTCCTCGGAACTCACAGACCACTGATTGAGTCTAAAGTTATTTTGATACTTAATCATATATCTTACTGTGTCACTAATTAACAAATTTTAACATTTTTTCTTAATTCTCATAACACCTAGAAAATTTTATACATACAGTAGGTACTCAGTAAATTCTCATTGTGTTAAATTGTATTTTTTGTAACATGTTCTAGGCTGTTCAGTTCAGTAGCTTAGTCATGTCCGACACGTTGCGACCCCATGGACTACAAAATGCCAGGCCTCCTTGTCCATCACCAACTCCTGGAGTCTACTCAAACTCAAGTCATTGAGTCAGTGATGTGATCCAACCATCTCACCCTCTGTCGTCCCCTTCTCCTCCTGCCCTCAATCTTTCCCAGCATCAGGGTCTTTTCAAATGAGTCAGCTCTTCGCATCAGGTGGACAAAGTATTGGAGTTTCAGCTTCGACATCATTCCTTCCAAAGAACACTCAGAACTGATCTCCTTTAGGATGGATTGGTTGGATCTCCTTGCAGTTCAAGGGATTCTCAACAGTCTTCTCCAGCACCACAGTTCACATCAATTCTTCGGCGCTCAGCTTTCTTCACAGTCCAACTCTCACATCCATACATGACCACAGGAAAAACCATAGCCTTGACTAGATGGACCTTTGTTGGCAAAGTAATGTCTTTGCATTTTAATATGCTAGCTAGGTTGGTCACAGCTTTTCTTCCAAGGAGTAGCGATTTTAATTTCATGGCTGCAGTCCCCATCTGCAGTGATTTTGGAGCCCCCCAAAATGAAGTCTGTTACTGTTTCCATTGTTTCCCCATCTATTTGACATGAAGTGATGGGATTGGATGCCATGATCTTAATTTCTAAATGTTGAGTTTTCAGCCAACTTTTTCACTCTCCTCTTTCATTTTCATTAAGAGGTTTTGAGTTCCTCTTCACTTTCTGCCTTAAGGGTGGTGTCATCTGCATACCTGAGGTTATTGATATTTCTCCCGGCAATCTTGATTCCAGTTTGTGCTTCATCCAGCCCAGCGTTTCTCATGATGTACTCTGCATAGAAGTTAAATAAGCAGGGTGACAATATACAGCCTTGACATACTCCTTTCTTGTTTGGAACCAGTCTGTTGTTCCATGTCCAGTTCTAACTGTTGTTTCTTGACCTATATACAGATTTCTTAGGAGGCAGGTCAGGTGGCCTGGTATGCCCATCTCTCTCAGAATTCTCCACAGTTTCTTGCGATCCACACAGTCAAAGGCTTTGATGTAGTCAATATAGCAGAAGTAGATGTTTTTCTGGAACAACCTTGGTTTTTCCATGATCCAACGAATGTTGGCAATTTGATCTCTGGTTCCTCTGGCTTTTCTAAATCCAGCTTGAACATCTAGAAGTTCATAGTTCATGTACTGTTGAACGTGGCTTGGCGAATTTTGAGCATCACTTTGCTAGCGTGTGAGATGAGTGCAATTGTGTGGTAGTTTGAGCATTCTTTGGCATTGCCTTTCTTTGGGATTGGAATGAAAACTGACCTTTTCCAGTCCTGTGGCCACAGGAGTGGCCTAATTTGAGTTTTCCAAATTTGTTGACATACTGAGAGCAGCACTTTCACAGCATCATCTTTTAGGATTTGAAACAGCTCAGCTGGAATTCCATCACCTCCACTAGCTTTATTCATAGTGATGCTTCCTAAGGCCCACTTGACTTTGCAGTCTACCATGTCTGGCTCTAGGTGAGTGATCACACCACCGTGGTTATTTGGGTCATGAAGATCTTTTAGGTACAGTTTTTCTGTGTATTCTTGCCCCTTCTTCTTAATCTCTTCTGCTTCTGTTAGGTCTATAACATGTCTGTCCTTTATTGAGCCCATCCTTGCATGAAATGTTCCCTTGGTATCTCTAATTGTTTTGAAGAGATCTCTAGTCTTTCCCATTCCATTGTTTTCCTCTATTTCTTTACATTGATCTCTGAGGAAGGCTTTCTTATCTCTCCTTGCTATTCTTTGCAACTCTGCATTCAAATGGGTATATCTTGCCTTTTCTCCTTTGCCTTTCACTTCTCTTCTTTTCTCAGCTATTTTTAAGGCCTCTTCAGACAGCCATTTTGTATTTCTTTTCTTGGGGATGGTCTTCATCCCTGCCTCCTGTACAATGTCATGAACCTCCATCCATAGTTCTTCAGGCACTCTGTCTTTCAGATCTAATCCCTTGAATCTATTTGTCACTTTCATTGTATAATCGTAAGGGATTTGATTTAGGTCATACCTGAATGGTCTTGTGGTTTTCCCTACTTTCTTCAATTTGTCTAAATTTTACAATAAGAAGTTCAAGATCTGAGCCACAGTCAGCTCCCAGGCTTGTTTTTGCTGACTGTATAGAGCTTCTCCACCTTCGGCTGCAAAGAACACAATCAATCTGATTTTGGTTTTGACCATCTGTTGATGTCCACGTGGTAGGGTCCTCTTCTGTGTTGTTGGAAGAGGGTGTTTGGTAGGACCAGTGCAACTTGGCTGATGTAGCTCTAAAACATGAACAAGGTATCTGCAAATATTTTCTGATAGCTTGAATATTAAATGAGAAAATTAAGTGCTAACTAAATATTCTTAAAAGAGCATCTCATTTAACATAATATTTACAAGTGAGAATTAAGATAAACAGTTGTACACAAAATAAAATGAATATAAGATAACTCATTAAGTATTATAGATATTACCAAAATATGACCATTTCAATCGTGTTTTTCCTGCCACATACATGAAACAAAAATAACATAGAACAGCAACAGCTTCAGGACAGATCAGTTGGGAAAGTGCTAGCGACGGAATGAAACACCAACACAGCCGAGTGGTTTGAATCTTTTTCTTTATTCTTATTCTGCTGCTTCTTGCAGCTGCCTTATTTTATATCTTATGCACAACAATCTACAGGGCAAGTTGCCAAACACTATGATTCAATGACTATACAGTGCGCAGGCGTGGGGCGAGATAACCTTAACTTATTTACTGCAGCTAAGACTTTGATTTGGGGAACTTCCTTATCAACTTAGAATCTTTCTTTACATTGATCTCTGAGGAAGGCTTTCTTATCTCTCCTTGCTATTCTTTGCAACTCTGCATTCAAATGGGTATATCTTGCCTTTTCTCCTTTGCCTTTCACTTCTCTTCTTTTCTCAGCTATTTTTAAGGCCTCTTCAGACAGCCATTTTGTATTTCTTTTCTTGGGGATGGTCTTCATCCCTGCCTCCTGTACAATGTCATGAACCTCCATCCATAGTTCTTCAGGCACTCTGTCTTTCAGATCTAATCCCTTGAATCTATTTGTCACTTTCATTGTATAATCGTAAGGGATTTGATTTAGGTCATACCTGAATGGTCTTGTGGTTTTCCCTACTTTCTTCAATTTGTCTAAATTTTACAATAAGAAGTTCAAGATCTGAGCCACAGTCAGCTCCCAGGCTTGTTTTTGCTGACTGTATAGAGCTTCTCCACCTTCGGCTGCAAAGAACACAATCAATCTGATTTTGGTTTTGACCATCTGTTGATGTCCACGTGGTAGGGTCCTCTTCTGTGTTGTTGGAAGAGGGTGTTTGGTAGGACCAGTGCAACTTGGCTGATGTAGCTCTAAAACATGAACAAGGTATCTGCAAATATTTTCTGATAGCTTGAATATTAAATGAGAAAATTAAGTGCTAACTAAATATTCTTAAAAGAGCATCTCATTTAACATAATATTTACAAGTGAGAATTAAGATAAACAGTTGTACACAAAATAAAATGAATATAAGATAACTCATTAAGTATTATAGATATTACCAAAATATGACCATTTCAATCGTGTTTTTCCTGCCACATACATGAAACAAAAATAACATAGAACAGCAACAGCTTCAGGACAGATCAGTTGGGAAAGTGCTAGCGACGGAATGAAACACCAACACAGCCGAGTGGTTTGAATCTTTTTCTTTATTCTTATTCTGCTGCTTCTTGCAGCTGCCTTATTTTATATCTTATGCACAACAATCTACAGGGCAAGTTGCCAAACACTATGATTCAATGACTATACAGTGCGCAGGCGTGGGGCGAGATAACCTTAACTTATTTACTGCAGCTAAGACTTTGATTTGGGGAACTTCCTTATCAACTTAGAATCCATTTTGACCCTAGGTTTGTTCCTTTTTGAAGAATCAGAGAAACATCCTTGTATGCAAGAAATGTTCTCTTCCACGGGGTCAAAGGATTCTTGGCTGAAGATCTCGATTGCAAGAATATTCAGCCCTGACCAGGAGCCTTGCTTGCAAGAGTCTTCCCAGCCTCCCTTATACTTTGCTCCCTACAGGAAAGTGTGCTGAACAGCACACCCTGAACAGCCGCCCACCGCCTGCAGTGTAAGGGCTAGTGTGCTGTTACCGAGTGCAGGGGTCCTTGAGGAAAACGTCCTAGTTCAATTTCCCGCGCCTAACTTGTGGAGTCATTAGTAAGCAAAGACATTTGAATTTAATTGTTCCACTGGTACACAGGGAGAATGACAATCTCAAAAGTAAAAAATTCTTTTCCCTCTTCTAATTAGTCAAAGACAGTTGACATGCCATGGCATATTCATGGGTCTATAGGAGAGGAAGCAGATTCAAAAGGAGGTATGAATGAGAAGAGCAGATGGAGAGAAGACAGCCTTGATCACAGAAGGTTAGAAATGAAGGGAAGCTGATAAGCTGATAGGAGAGAGCCGAAACCGTTAGTGCAGAGTTGATAGAAGTGAGAAGCAGAAATGAAAGGCTAACTATAGGGAAACTGACTTTCCCCTTTTCCTTATTATCTATAGAATTATGCTCGAGGAACTACAGATTGCACAATTTCTGCTCTGATACAAAAAGCAACTTTAAAGCCAGAAATTTACTTCAAAGTCCACAAAGGAAATTCAATCTCATTAATTTACTGACAGACCTGTAGATATGTTAAGTAAGGAATATGTAATGCATTTTGAAAATCCATTCTAAATTTTACCCAACTTCAAGGAAACAAAACTATTCTTTCAAATAATAAAACATTTTTTAGAAGTAAATGCTGAAAACTAGTAAAACGTAAGTAATTTTACTTTTTATCACAGCTGCTGATATTTGACATTTGTTTCTAATGAAGAGAATAATTTATATGAACAAAATAATGCATTAAGCAGGAGGAAGTACTGATCTAAAAGAATCACAAATTCAATAAATACCAAAAACTCATTCTCCCTCTTATCTAAGTAGCTCTCAGTCTTAAGAATAAAAAAAGAAATTAGAATGATTATCAGTAGTGTGGGCTTGTGATTTTTTTAAAAGAAATAACTAAGAAAGATTACAAAAATGTTTTATGTTTTAAAAACTAATAACTAAGAAAGATCACAGAGATGCTTCACTTTACCACAAACTGATTCTGCAACCCTCCTTAATGTTGATTTTGCAATCAGAGTGGAGGCAGCTCAGAGCTATTGTAGCTCCCTGTGACAAGAGTCTCCAAAGACGAATGAGATCAGCCTATTGATAAGGTCACGATCGATCTGAAGCAGACTTTTCTTAAATTAGCAAGATGCTGCAGCGCTTTAGCAAGCGTCACCAGTAGCGCTTCTCCATGAAAAATGCACTGGCTTATGGAAAACTAATTTCTTCAATTAAAAATTTCTCATAAAAAAGATTTGCTGCTATACCTGCTTTTCCCCAATTCATTATTATTTCAGAGACATAGATTCTCAAGGCAGTCTACACTTATATGTGGGTTCAGAATAGCCCATCTTCCAACGATCTTTTAAAAAGTAAGTCATGCCCAGTAGTTAAAATCAATCTCTGTGGTTAAAAGTGTAAAAGAAATCTTTCTCAAAATACTAAGGGACATCAATCTCAAATAAAATCTGACCCTATCAAAACGAAAAGCAATACTTAAAAAGACTTAACTCAAAAATTAATGATCTCTTGAATAAATCTGAAGAAAGCCAAACCAACTCTTTAGCTTTCTTGGGAGGAAGAAAGTGGACAGAGGAGGGGTGCTGATAAAGGGTGCCATTAAACTATGAAAAACTTCAACATCATGTGGCAAGTCAGTTTTTCCCCCCACTTAAAGTAAAAACTGTTACAGAAACTCTCCCATGCACACATGCACATGATGGGAGGCACAGATGGATGGGTGGGTATTTACTGACAGATATTCCATTAACATCTATAGAAAAGCAATCCTCAAAGTGGACATCTGCTTCAGAATTCCCTGGGTTTGTTAAAAAGTCAGATTCCTGGAGGTGTATTCAGATTCCTCTGCAGACACAGCAAGGCATCTGCACGTTCGCTATGTTCCCCAAGTGACTGCTTTGCGCAGTTAGGCGTCAGGACGACTGCTGCAGACGCGTCCCCTTCGCTGCGTCCAGTGTGGCGCCGGGAACCTCTAGCTTTCCTTCCAGTCAGAAGGTGCAGTGGCAGAGGGCAGGTGGACCCCAAGGTAGGCTCCAAGCCATGCGAGTGACTTCAGCTCTCTGCGATTTGGGTTCCCCACCTTGAACGTAAGGATTTTAATCTCCCATAGAGATGCTGTGGGATTAAAGAAACCCCCCACAGTGACAATTAACTTGTCCTGCCGCAGGCCCACAAGACGCCCCTCAAACAGCAGCTGAGAAAAGAGACTGCCTGTCCTAGGTGATGTGCTCCTAAGTCTCTAAGATAAAGAGATCTGATGAGACTCTGACACGTTTCACCAGTGCTTCACAAAATTAATCTTATAAGAGTGGGCAGAAGAGAGACTGCCCGCTGGCCAGTTCAGGAGAAGTCAAGAGTAGCACTGAAAAAGAAAACAGCTCCAAAACAAAGACACATTTTCAATTGCTCTGGGCCCAAATCTCAGCATCGATAGCACTGCGAAGGTGGCGAATGGATTTGCATTGAGTTCACATTTAACACGAGGGTATGAGCTGTCACCTTCAGAACTGTGAGGTTGATTCCTTTCGTGTTAAATTTACATGGTTTCACCGCTTTAATATAGTCATTGCTTGATTATCAGTTTCTTTACCGTGTGCTTTCTCAACCTTCCAGTGTCACTGATTAGAAATCCTGGTGCCGGAAGTACAGAGCTAAGAGGACGAAGGGCACTGGCTTTGTAACGAGCACAGGCGAGGAAAACGGGATGGAGACGGGAAGAGCGGGCGGAAACAACATCTGGTTCCACCAGCTGCTCCGAGACCCAGCCAATCAGCGTGCTCAGGAAGGAGCAGGCCAATAAACAGTTCTCACACTGCCAAGGAGAGAAAGGAAACAGGATTTTTTCACTGGTTAAAAAAAAAAAAAAGACTTCAGGCCAAAGTACCGAAAAAAAAAAATTACGATGAAGAGAATCTTTAATTCCTACTTGGAATACACATTAAGAGATACATTATGAAAAAGTACTATGCTTAAAATTGGTTTTAGTGAAGAAATTGTTGCACGTCATTACAGATTTTGTCTCACTTGGCCACACTGGATTCTTCAACCGGGGGCATATTCCTTTTCTCCACCTAACATAACTGCATAACTTTCTGTCCACATCTATTCAGGTGTCACTTAAGCTGCTCTGCACTAAGCGTCACCAGTAGCGCTTCTCCATGAAAAATGCACTGGCTTATGGAAAACTAATTTCTTCAATTAAAAATTTCTCATAAAAAAGATTTGCTGCTATACCTGCTTTTCCCCAATTCATTATTATTTCAGAGACATAGATTCTCAAGGCAGTCTACACTTATATGTGGGTTCAGAATAGCCCATCTTCCAACGATCTTTTAAAAAGTAAGTCATGCCCAGTAGTTAAAATCAATCTCTGTGGTTAAAAGTGTAAAAGAAATCTTTCTCAAAATACTAAGGGACATCAATCTCAAATAAAATCTGACCCTATCAAAACGAAAAGCAATACTTAAAAAGACTTAACTCAAAAATTAATGATCTCTTGAATAAATCTGAAGAAAGCCAAACCAACTCTTTAGCTTTCTTGGGAGGAAGAAAGTGGACAGAGGAGGGGTGCTGATAAAGGGTGCCATTAAACTATGAAAAACTTCAACATCATGTGGCAAGTCAGTTTTTCCCCCCACTTAAAGTAAAAACTGTTACAGAAACTCTCCCATGCACACATGCACATGATGGGAGGCACAGATGGATGGGTGGGTATTTACTGACAGATATTCCATTAACATCTATAGAAAAGCAATCCTCAAAGTGGACATCTGCTTCAGAATTCCCTGGGTTTGTTAAAAAGTCAGATTCCTGGAGGTGTATTCAGATTCCTCTGCAGACACAGCAAGGCATCTGCACGTTCGCTATGTTCCCCAAGTGACTGCTTTGCGCAGTTAGGCGTCAGGACGACTGCTGCAGACGCGTCCCCTTCGCTGCGTCCAGTGTGGCGCCGGGAACCTCTAGCTTTCCTTCCAGTCAGAAGGTGCAGTGGCAGAGGGCAGGTGGACCCCAAGGTAGGCTCCAAGCCATGCGAGTGACTTCAGCTCTCTGCGATTTGGGTTCCCCACCTTGAACGTAAGGATTTTAATCTCCCATAGAGATGCTGTGGGATTAAAGAAACCCCCCACAGTGACAATTAACTTGTCCTGCCGCAGGCCCACAAGACGCCCCTCAAACAGCAGCTGAGAAAAGAGACTGCCTGTCCTAGGTGATGTGCTCCTAAGTCTCTAAGATAAAGAGATCTGATGAGACTCTGACACGTTTCACCAGTGCTTCACAAAATTAATCTTATAAGAGTGGGCAGAAGAGAGACTGCCCGCTGGCCAGTTCAGGAGAAGTCAAGAGTAGCACTGAAAAAGAAAACAGCTCCAAAACAAAGACACATTTTCAATTGCTCTGGGCCCAAATCTCAGCATCGATAGCACTGCGAAGGTGGCGAATGGATTTGCATTGAGTTCACATTTAACACGAGGGTATGAGCTGTCACCTTCAGAACTGTGAGGTTGATTCCTTTCGTGTTAAATTTACATGGTTTCACCGCTTTAATATAGTCATTGCTTGATTATCAGTTTCTTTACCGTGTGCTTTCTCAACCTTCCAGTGTCACTGATTAGAAATCCTGGTGCCGGAAGTACAGAGCTAAGAGGACGAAGGGCACTGGCTTTGTAACGAGCACAGGCGAGGAAAACGGGATGGAGACGGGAAGAGCGGGCGGAAACAACATCTGGTTCCACCAGCTGCTCCGAGACCCAGCCAATCAGCGTGCTCAGGAAGGAGCAGGCCAATAAACAGTTCTCACACTGCCAAGGAGAGAAAGGAAACAGGATTTTTTCACTGGTTAAAAAAAAAAAAAAGACTTCAGGCCAAAGTACCGAAAAAAAAAAATTACGATGAAGAGAATCTTTAATTCCTACTTGGAATACACATTAAGAGATACATTATGAAAAAGTACTATGCTTAAAATTGGTTTTAGTGAAGAAATTGTTGCACGTCATTACAGATTTTGTCTCACTTGGCCACACTGGATTCTTCAACCGGGGGCATATTCCTTTTCTCCACCTAACATAACTGCATAACTTTCTGTCCACATCTATTCAGGTGTCACTTAAGCTGCTCTGCACGCCCAAACACAGCACAAGCACACACACTTAAAGCACACATACAACAAAGTTAGCACCTTGAACTGCATTTTGACTACAGAGAATATAGTTTGCAAATATTTATACTTGTGGTGGGAACTTCCTGATGATTCCGTTGGATTGAGGAAAAATAAAAAATGTTTCAAAATGAAGCTCCATTACCATTCTCACGGAACAGTTTTAAGTGACCTAGTTGATCCTAGAGGGTGATGGACAGTGGCGTGTAGAATCACCCTTAAACAGCAGTCTGTGAACCAGGCGCTCTGTGCGGGGTATGAGGCCCTGTGTCCATGAAATAAACTCTTAGCCGCTGAAGGCAGGGGAAATGTCTAAGCTGAAATGGTACAAGGGCCATGTAATCCAGGTGGAGGGCATAATTATCTCCCTTAAGATTGTGAGTCAACTCTGGCACACAGAGATGAAGTGGCTTTTTAAAAAGTGAATCGTGAGTAAAATTAGAAGAAGGAAATATAGGCCAGATGCTTTTTTTTTTTTGGTCAGTTGTTCTCAGCACATAGAGATACTGAACTGTTCCCTTTATTTCTGGGTAAGTTTACATACTCCTTTCCCTTCATAGGCTAGCACCATTTCCCCTTCTTTAGTTTTAAGACCCCTATTGACTGAAATCAAATCTTCATTCTCAGAACAAAAGGTACTCTACATGGACCTCAGAGTGAGGTCACCTCAGCCAGCTAAAAATTTGTGAATCAGCATCCAACAGATCCTCTCTGGCTCCTTCTGTGAAGAAAGGAAAGCCTACATTATTTATCCCTCTATAGCCAGGTCAGCCACAAGGTAACCTGTTGTTGAAAAGGACCAGAATGCAAATGACTGGGCTTTTTAATGCAGAGAGAGTGACAAGGTGCTTCTTTGTCCTACGCCAAAAGATATTATCTATGTCTTAATCTTATTTCAAGCTGATGTCCCACAACTCAGTTCAGTTACAAACATGGCAAATTAGAATTTACAAGAAACCACATCCTTTAAAACATGACCTGCAGCCTGCCTCAATCGTGTCCACCTCAGAAAGTGTCTCATTAGGAGCTCCTTCCCATCCTCAAACCATCAGAAACCTCCACCCTTCGGCCGGTCCCCCTTCAGCAGCCACGGCTCCCGCCCAGCTGGGGGTCCCCCATCAGCAGACTGCGACGGGGCCAACTGACGGAGGCTCGGGATCACCCCGACTCTGCCCTCCCTTCCCCGAGGTGCGGAGAAAGGCCAGAAAGTGAGCTCTCCTGGGTGCCTCCAGCACGCCTCGGAGCAGCGGCCGCTTCTCGAGTCCTCGTCCCTCCGCAAAGCGTCCGGCCGCGAGCTGCCACTCTGTGGCCCGTTTCCCCACGTGAGACAGGCCTGAGCTTTTTCCCAGAGCAAAACAGTGAAACATCCAAAGCTGCACAGAAAATAATCCGGTCACGAGGCTGAGAATGGGACAATGGAGGAAAATTTGCCTCGGATTTCAATTTACAGGGATTACTGCACACCTTTCAAAATTTGGCCTCCTCGGTTTTATGAATGATGGAGTGATCACACATTTTTCTTAAAATCAAGTCTGTCACATTAGAGTTAAAAATGTCAAGTCTGGTCAAGGTTCTGTGGAAATGAGTGGAGACATGAAGATCAGGTGCTCCAGTGTCAGGAAGGGACTGGAATGTGGTCTCCATGGTAACAGCCTTGGGGCTTACATCAAACAGCCTCCTCCTGCAAGCACAATGCGATACTTCTGAGGAGTGCTTGGGCCAAGGAATCCTTCTGCGCTTAGTTGGGGGCCTTCTGCACTCGGGACCGATCACTAAGTTCAGTTCAGGTGCTGATGGGTCAAAGTCTCTTCACCAAACCCTGGGTCTAGCAAAGTACAAAGTCCAGTTTATATAAAAGAAACGTACTCAGGAATCCTTTAGAAGAACCTCATGTATTTTCAACTTACTTTTTACTCAGTTACACAGAAAATTCAAGCATTCTCAGTCACGATCGTTATTTAATATGCAGGGCTGCAAAATAATCACATGGACACTCACACGCACAAGCAACTCTTTGTTATTGAGGTGGATTTTATTTCTGCGTGCATTTTGTGATATGCCTCACCTGCCTTTCACCTGGTTCTCATCAACGTCATACCCCCTTTGACCCACTCATCAAATTCACCAGCTTATTTGGCTGCTACGTCTCACTGATCACAATGTGAAAAGCGTGCTGATCACTCCATCATATGCTGTATTTTAGTAGGAGGGGCTTTACTATACAAAACAGTTCACATGCCTGATGGATGTACAAAGTTTTGTTACGACAGATCTTGTAACACGGGGACTAAGTCTGCTGAATTTTACCTAAAACATCAGTTTCAGGTCACTTCCAACGTGGTCTCAATAGACACAGACCAGAGCTTCAAGTGGTTTGCTAAAGTTGGGACAAGAAATGGCCTCTGAGTTCCCTGTTTCTTTGATGCTTTTTCTTTTTCGGTCTCTGGAACTAACATGGTCCTAAAAAGGCAAGAAAAGCTTCAGCCCTTAATAATAAAACTCATTTTATTTCATTGCAGCGACCGTCTCAGTAGATCTCTTCTCAGTAACCAATATTAATCTGTCTACTTTGCTTCTCACGTCACACACTAGTCCTGGGCCCTTATTCTGTTGTGGAAACTGATATTCAGATTAACCAAGAACAGGGACGATACAAGCAGGAGGGAAACTTGCGGGACTGAGTGGTTCCTAATGGCTCTTGATTCCTTTTTACTTTTGCTCCTTTGGCTACCTTGCTTTTCCCGTAGCCGGAGCACATTCACGGATCCACAGTTTGAGACTCGACTTGTCCTCCTGATAGACACACTCACAATTGCTTAGTCCTCCACTCTCTTCTTAAGAAGAACCCCCAGAGGGTCCTGATAGGCTGAAAATACAAACAAAGGATTCCACTGTACTTGGGTCTGACAGGCTGACTACAATGGGAAAAGTTCTAAAACTGTAACATTATTTAATAACTACTATTTGATGCTTCTGAACTGTGATGTTGGAGAAGACTCTTGAGAATCCCCTGGACTGCAAGGAGATTCAACCAGTCCATCCTAAAGGAAATCTGTCCTGAAATTCATTGGAAGGATTGATGCTGAAACGCCAATACTTTGGCCACCTGATGCACAGAGTTGACTCACTGGAAAAGACCCTGATGCTGGGAGGGATTGGGGGCGGGAGGAGAAGGGGATGACCGAGAATGAGATGGCTGGATGGCATCACTGACTCGATGGATGTGAGTCTGAGTGAACTCCGGGAGTTGGTGATGGACAGGGAGGCCTGGCGTGCTGCGATTCATGTGGCCGCAGAGAGTCGGACACGACTGAGCGACTGAACTGAGCTGAACTGAATTGATGTACTGACTGCCTCCTCTGTGCCAGGCACTGTACTAGGAAATCGGGTTATACATATTTATAAGTCACTCTGCCAAACCTTCGGGAGCTTCTGAATTAGAGGGCAAGAAGGCCAGTGAGTCCTTATTCTCAGCAGAATGTGGCGCAAGTGAGCAGCGGTTTTGCACAGGAAGTTGCGGAAGCACAGGGCAGAGGCAGGTAGGTGGCTGGGCGCCAGAGGCTCCTTGAGAAGGCGAGTCTGAGCCGAGCACACAGTGACAGCAACACCAGCTGGCTGCAGAGAAAAGGGAAGTCGCTCAGCCGTGTCCGACTCTGTGCGACCCTGTGGACTGTAGCCCACCAGGCTCCTCCGTCCATGGGATTCTCCAGGCAAGAATACTGGGGAGGGTTGCCATTTCCTTCTCCAGGGAAAGCTTCCCAACCCAGGGATCGAACCCAGCTACACTTGATTTCTTTTTTTTTTAATAAATTTTTTTATTCATTAATTTACTTTTGGCTGTGCTGGGTCTCCTCTGCTGTGTGTGGGCTTCATTAGGTGAGGCTCAAGGGCTCAGCAGCTGCAGCTCACGGACCTTAGAATATCGGCTCAGTAGTTGCACCACTCAGGCTTTGCTGCCCCATGGCATGTGGGATCTCCCCCAAGCTGGGACAGAACCCAGGTCCCTTGCATAATCAGAAGACTCTTAACCACTGGGCCACCAGGGAAGTCCCAGCTACACTTGATTTCAAGGGACCACGGGTGGAAAGCTGGCAATGAGTGGCAGGGAACAAAAAGGAGGAGGTGGGTTCTTGGACTCTGGGTAAGGAAAGACCAAGAGGTTTTGGATGATGCCTCTTACTCATTAATTCATTAGAGCAAATGGGACTCATCGCAGAGTGAAGCGCTTTTGGAATAAAAGAGAACATAATAAATAAATGCTCACTGTAGGTATGATAAACACACTTTTGTTGTCTAGTTTTTTCAAGTGGATAATATTTTAAAATTTAAGGTAAAAGATGGAACGGTTTCTATTTGAAAAGTTCTGGAAACAAAGGGATGATGGCTGTGCACCACGGTGAATGCACTCAATGCTGCCACGCTGCACACTTAAGATGGTTAAGACAGCACATGTTACGCCACGTGTGTTTTACAAAAAATTTTAAAATACGTAAAGTTATATATTATAAATACAGCTGACCAACAATGAATTTGAACCAGATGAGTCCACTTACATGTGCAATGTTTTCAATAAATATGTACGACAGTACTTCATGATCGCTGGTTTGTTGAACTCAAGGATGCAGAACCATGTAGAGAAGGACAACAATGAAGTTATAAAGATTTTTAGCTGCAAGGAGGGTTGGGGCCCCAAATCCCTGCACTGTTCAAGGGCCAACTGTATCTGAAAGTTAGGACTTAGAGTAGAAAACCGTTCATGTAGGGCAGTACAGAAGTAACGACATTACTCAGTGACTCCCCACTTTCACTGCGGCTAGCGTTCCACGATGTAAATAGCTACGAATTATTAACCATCTGGACATGGAACAACAGACTGGTTCCAAACAGGAGAAGGAGTACGTCAAGGCTGTATATTGTCACCCTGCTTATTTAATTTATACGCAGAGTATATCATGAGAAACGCTGGGCTGGAAGAAGCACAAGCTGGAGTCAAGACTGCTGGGAGAAATATCAATAACCTCAGATATGCAGATGACACCACCCTTATGGCAGAAAGTGAAGAGGAACTAAAAAGCCTCTTGATGAAAGTGAAAGAGGAGAGTGAAAAAGTTGGCTTA
>SJYG01000182.1:1155295-1220015 GCA_006410535.1 Litocranius walleri | reverse complement strand
TCAAGGCTGTATATTGTCACTCTGCTTATTTAACTTCTATGCAGAGTACATCATGAGAAACGCTGGGCTGGAAGAAACACAAGCTGGAATCAAGAAATATCAATAAGCTCAGATAGTAAGATGACAGCACCCTTATGGTAGAAAGTGAAGAGGAGCTAAAGGGCCTCTTGATGAAGGTAAAAGAGGAGAGTGAAAAAGTTGACTTAAAACTCAACACTCAGAAAACGAAGATCATGATATCCGGTCCCATCACTTCATGGCTAATCGATGGAGAAACAGTGGAAA
This sequence comes from Litocranius walleri, assembly GCA_006410535.1. NCBI lineage: Eukaryota > Metazoa > Chordata > Mammalia > Artiodactyla > Bovidae > Litocranius > Litocranius walleri. The sequence continues at coordinate 1,219,730 of SJYG01000182.1, read as the reverse complement.
CAGTGTCAGACTTAATTTTGGGGAGCTCCAAAATCACTGCAGATGGTGACTGCAGCCATGAAATTAAAAGACGCTTACTCCTTGGAAGGAAAGTTATGACCAACCTAGACAGCATATTCAAAAGCAGAGACATTACTTTGCCAACTAAGGTCCGTCTAGTCAAGGCTATGGTTTTTCCTGTGGTCATGTATGGATGTGAGAGTTGGACTGTGAAGAAGGCTGAGTGCTGAAGAATTGATGCTTTTGAACTGTGGTGTTGGAGGAGACCGTTGAGAGTCCCTTGGACTGCAAGGAGATCCAACCAGTCCATTCTGAAGGAGATCAGCCCTGGGATTTCTTTGGAAGGAATGATGCTGAAGCTGAAACTTCAGTACTTTGGCCACCTCATGCGAAGAGTTGACTCATTGGAAAAGACTCTGATGCTGGGAGGGATTGGGGGCGGGAGGAGAAGGGGACGACTGAGGATGAGATGGCTGGATGGCATCACGGACTCGATGGACATGAGTCTGAGTGAACTCCGGGAGTTGGTGATGGACAGGGAGGCCTGGTGTGCTGCGATTCATGGGGTCCAAAGAGTCGGACATGACTGAGCGACTGAACTGACTGACTGATTAACCATCTGACTCTGTCAGACCCCGCACACAACACACAACACACAACACACGTCCTTTGATATTGGTATTATTCCCAAATATAGACAAGGATAAGAAACATCATTTAATGCACATATTGAAAGACCATTACAAAGGTGTCACTGCTGCTACTTTGCATGTCAAATGGGATTTTAAAATTTTTTTCTTACATTATAAAATGTAGTTTAGAAGATGTCAGTGGGATACTTTCTTGTAAATAACAGAGCAAACATTAGTTTCTTAGAAATGAGTGACTTTCCATTTTATTTTAAGGAAACTGTCTAACTATAAGCTAATTATTTTGTTCATAAAGTAGAACAGAGAAGTAGATATCAACAAATTTACATCATGGATAAATTTCTTTTAACAACTTAACTAATTTCAGGCCTCATAGAGGATTCCTCAGATAGGCAAGAATTCAGCAAAAGCATAAAATTTTATAGAGAAAACAGTTATTTTAAACAACACATGCCACCCATTAATCAAATTTTTAAAACCTATCTGAATAATTTCATGGTACAAAACCCACCCTCCTTTAGGGAAGTTTTTATCTGTAATAGAAAATTATGTATTCATGAGGAGGAGGAAAGGAAAAACTTAAAATATTTGGAAGTAGTCATACACTAGAAAACAATAAAGTATTTTCTTCTGATTACTCATAGGATTCTCAAGTCCTGATCTTTTATTAAGCTGCAAACACTGTGTCTCTCCTGGGACTTGACTGGAATACCTGGAGGGCCTGCGAGAGGCAGGGCTCTGCCAGTCCCGCGGACCGGGAGCCCACTGTGGCCGCCGGCTCACAGCGCCTGATCCCCACCGCAGACACGGCCGCCTGCTTCCCAAACGGGGAACAAGGAACTTGACAAGCAATGCGCAGACATGAGCTGTGAGTCCCACATGGGAGGCTCACAAAGAGCTAAGACCAAACGCAAAGGAGGAGTCGATTTTGCCACTAATGGCAATAAGCTGAGAGCAAAGGCTCTGAAGTAAGAAAAACTGGATTTCAATCCTGGCTTTTCTAGTTGGGTTACTTAATAGCTATGTTACTGAGTGTTTCTAAGCTTCAGTTTTCTTATCTGGAAAATGAGACCAAGTATGTAAAATGTCTAAAAGTACCAACTGCACACAGTAGGTACCTTTATTGTCTTAATGCCTCTACTTATTATAAAATATAAAAATTGAGTGGAAAACACATTTGACTTTGAGAGCACGGAAAACCACGTTACTATTCTCTGACACTGCTGTTCTGTTATCCTTAGGACACTCAAATTTTGGAGATGCAAATCAACAATTTTACTACTTGAAGACTCACTCTAGGGTTTATATAATAGAAAGCAAAGTGTGGAAACTAGATTCTTTTCTAGTTAATGAGGTTAATCAGATAATTCAGAACATCTGAAATCCTGGATAAACGCTTAAGTTTGTCTTCCTTAGCCAATACAAAGGAGACCTAGCACCCTTATCACCTAGGCAAGATTCCAAGTAAACAGTGTTTGAGGAATGTGAATATAATATAATGCATTTTATGTCAGTGAGAGCTTTTTAAGATTTACCATGGACCCAGTCAAATATAGACAGGTGAATTCGTGCCCCAGCTGCCAAATTTTTATTTCACTAGATGTAGGACGAACCTGGCATTAAGCAAAGCTTCCCATTTTCTTTATCCAAATGGATAGTTTTGCCCAAAGAATTTACTTTGTCATAGAAGCTTTCATGTGGTGAGCTGGCAAATTTTTTGCTGCCTTACATGATTAAACAATAACAATAAAAATCAGAGGGTGCAGTGTATGGGCAAAGCACAGTTGGAACCGTGAATAATCCTCTTGGATAAAAAATTGTTACTTAGAGAAGAAACACCATGAAATTACTGATTACCCATTTCCTTCAAAAAGAAGTTACCCCAAACGAAGAGTACTTAAGCTTAATGCAAACATCCAATGTAAAAGAGGCAGCCTTCCTGGGGCCTAACTGCATAAGACGGCCCGCCTGAGCCGAGAAGCGCGCCCAGCTCTCCAGCTTTAAATGAAGCACCTTACTAAAAAAATGACAGTTCCCAGTGAATGCTGTCCCATTAGCATCTGCATGCAGTTAAGACTTTATATCCAACGACAGCTTTACCTTCAAGGCTATTTATAGGAAGTTAATAACTGAGACACCCAAGACCTCAGTTTGCATAAAAAGGAGGCAAGGCTACATTCACTCAGGTATACAAATGGCAACCATATAGACAAAAGCTCTAAGAACTCATAATCTCTTCTTTTGGATTTCGTCAGGGATGGCTGGCTAATTGGAGGAACTCATGAAAGTTCCTTACAATCCAATTAGCACTTCAGTGCAATTAAGTGGTAGAGGCTTCCCTATTCTGCAGAGACTGGCTTTGATCTTGCAGTGAAAAGTGTCCTTCCTTAAAGCTGCGGTTTTGATTTTTTTCCCCGTAATTAGTGCTAATTGTAAACCCAAGCCTGACCTGCTATAAACAGAGTGTTTTACTGCATTTGACACCGGGACCTTAAATCAGTGTTCCCTTTTGTCTATATTGTACTTGCTTATTAGAAGTCTGCCTATTTTGCTCATTATTTGATGCACAATGGCTAAGTACATACTAAAGTCAGCTGAAACAGATGCCTTGATCTTAAGAGCTTGTGTGGGTATGTTCACTGATTTCTTTTAGGCCCAGCTACCATAAAAGTAGTTGATTGAATTTCACTTAAGGAATATACTGTAGTTTTTCCATACAAAGAATGACTATTCAGAAGCAATTTCTAAAGAGGTTTAGTGACCCTTGTATGTTTGGAAAATAAAAACAAAAGATGAAAATGGTCTTTTCATAGGAGGAAACATAAAGAGCTGCATAAATCAACTGCAGTGGTCTGTGGAAAAATACCCATTATAACAATGTCTGTTACATCAACTCATTGTTTAGATTCACAAAAATGAATTAAGACATAAGCCTGTTAGTGGATAGACCAAAAAGATCTCTCCATATGGAGATAAGATGCTGCAAAATAGAAAATCCCATTCCTTCTCTAAGACAGAGATGCAACCTTCTGAAATTAGCACACATTTTCTATGCAAACACGAAGCAACTGGGTATCAAGCTAGGATACCTTTCCCTCAAATCTGTTTCTAAACATACCCTATTTCATCACTTAGTACACAGTTTCCTCATGGGAAAAGAGAAAGATAGTGGAAGCTAGCCCAGTTCATGTTATATCGTTAGATATTCTGAATCAAGACCAATTTACTGATCTTTAAGTATGCATAGTCCAGTGTGTTATGTTATTTAGTTGCTAAGTCATGTCTGACTCTTTGCCACCTCACCAGGCTCCTCTGACCGTGGGATTTTCCAGGGACAAATACTGGGGTACACTGTACAAATATATAATTACTAGGAGGAAAATATCTATCTAAATGCAAACATACAATACACAAAAAATATGATGTAGCCAATTAGCACTACTTACAAAATAAATTTTGGTTAAAAATTTTTTTTCCCTTATGTAATGAAGTTGAGAATCTAGAAACAAGTATAGAAACAATCTAGAAACAAGAACCTTTCTCTAAAGGACAATATGACTGAATGTGACTGAAGCAAACAGAGAGCAAGATGGACTCTTAGAAATCTTTCCTTATTTTATGTCTTTTAATCATTTAAAAACCCCAAAATATTGCATGCATACAGTTTCAGTTCAGTTCAGTTCAGTCACTCAGTCGTGTCTGACTCTCTGTGACCCAATACACTGCAGCACGCGAGGTCTTCCTGTCGATCACCAACTCCCAGAGTTTACTCACACTCACTTCCATTGAGTTGGTGATGCCATCCAACCACCTCATCCTCTGTCATCCCCTTCTCCTCCCACCTTCAATCTTTCCCGGCATCAGGGTCTCTTCCAGTGAGTCAGTTCTTTGCATCATGTGGCCAAATACTGGAGTTTCAGCTTCAGCATCAGTCCTTCCAATGAGTATTCAGGACTGATTTCCTTTAGGATGGACTGGTTGGATGTCCTTGCAGTCCAAGGGACTCTCAAAGAGTCTTCTCCAACACCACAGTTTGAGGTGCTCAGGTTTTTTTCAGTGCTCAGGTTTCTTTATAGTCTAACTCTCACATGCATACATGACCACTGGAAAAACCATAGCTTTGACTAGATGGACCTTTGTTGGCAAAGTAATGTCTCTGCTTTTCAGTATGTGTCTAGGTTGGTCATAGATTTTCTTCCAAGGAGTAAGTGTCTTTTAATTTCATGGCTGCAGTCACCATCTGCAGCGATTTTGGAGCCTCAAAAAATAGTCTCTCACTGTTTGCGTTGTTTCTCCATCTATTTGCCATGAAGTGATGGGACTGGATGCCATGATCTTAGTTTTCTGAATGTTGAGTTTTAAGCCAAATTTTTCACTCTCCTCTTCCACTTTCATCAGGAGGCTCTAGTTCTTTTCTTTCTGCCATAAGGATTGTGTCACCTGCATATCTGACATTATTGATATTTTTCCCGGCAATACTGATTCCAGCTTGTCCTTCATCCCGCCCAGTGTTTCATATGATGTACTCTGCATAGAAGTTAAATAAGCAGGGTGACAGTATACAGCCTTGACATACTCCTTTCCCGATTTGGAACCAGTCTGTTGCTCCATGTCCAGTTCTAACTGTTGCTTCTTGACCTGCATACAGATTTCTCAGGAAGCAGGTCATGTGGTCTGGTATTCCCTTCTCTTGAAGAATTTTCCACAGTTCATTGTGATCCACACAGTCAAAGGCTTTGGAATAGTCAACAAAGCAGAAGTAGATGTTTTTCCGGAACTCTCTCTTTTTGATGATCCAACGGATGTTGGCAACTTTATCTCTGGTTCCTCTGGCTTTTCTAAATCGAGCTTGAACGTCTGGAAGTTCACAGTGCATGTACTGTTGAAGCCTGGCTTGGAGAATTTTGAGCATTACTTTGCTAGTGTGTGAAATGAGTGCAACTATGTGATAGTCTGAGCATTCTTTGGCATTGCCTTTCTTTGAGATTGGAATGAAAACTGAACTTTTCCAGTCCTGTAGCCACTGCTGAGTTTTCCAAATTTGCTGGCACAATGAGTGCAGCACTTTCACAGCATCATCTTTCAGGATTTGAAAAGCTCACCTGGAATTCCATCACCTCCACTAGCTTGTTGTTCGTAGTGATGCTTCCTAAGGCCCACTTGACTTCACATTCCAGGATGTCTGGCTCTAGGTGAGTGATCACACCATTGTGATTATCTGGGTCGTGAAGATCTTTTTGTACAGTTCTTCCGTGTATTCTTGCCACTTCTTCTTAATATCTTCTGCTTCTGTTAGGTCCAGACCATTTCTGCCCTTTATCGAGCCCATCTTTGCATGGAATGTTCCCTTGGTGTCTCTAATTTTCTTGTAGAGATCTCTAGTCTTTCCCATTCTGTTGTTCGCCTCTGTGTCTTTGCATTGATCACTGAGAAAGGCTTTCTTATTTCTCCTTGCTATTCTTTGGAACTCTGTATTCAAATGGGTATAGCTTGCCTTTTCTCCTTTGCCTTTTGCATCTCTTCTTTTCTCAGTTATTTGTAAGGCCTCCTTAGACAACCATTTTGTCTTTTTGCATTTCTTTTCCACGGGGATGGTCTTGATCCCTGTCTCCTGTACAATGTCACGAACCTCTGTCCATAGTTCTTCAGGCACTGTCTATCAGATCTAATCCCTTGAATCTATTTCTCACTCCTACTGTATAACAGTAAGGGATTTGATTTAGATCATACCTGAATGGTCTAGTGGTTTTCCCTACTTTCTTCAATTTAAGTCTGAATTTTGCAATAAGGAATTCATGATCTAAGCTACAGTCAGCTCCCAGTCTTGTTTTTGCTGACTGTACAGAGCTTCTCCATCTGCGGCTGCAAAGAATATAATCAATTTGATTTTGGTGTTGACTGTCTGGTGATGTCCACGTGTAGAGTCATCTCTTGTGTTGTGGGAAGAGAGTGTTTGCTTTGATCAGTACGTTCTCTTGGTAACAGTTTAGAAGTCAAATAATAATGAAAGGCCAGTCAAAACCCTAAGAGCAATTTCCCGTTTCTTTACCTCCTCCTCCCCAGAGGAAATCACTTTCAACTGTTTCAGTCACTGCCGTGGCTCTTCTTTGCTCATATGTTAAAGTCAGCTATGACTGCAGTGAGATGGCTTAGGAACCAGCCCTGGCCATCTGCCTTTTGGAGTCCTCCCGAGGAGAGGCTAAAGGCTCAGATTCAATACCATTAGACCACCCGTGTTTTCGGTGCAGTCCCCCACCCTCTTCAGTCCTTGCAGCCTCCAAGTCCTATGCTCTCTGATTCCATCTTCCCCAGAGCATCGTCTCCTGCCTGGATGGAAGTGGAGAGGTCATCTGACCAAGGACAGTGGAGGTAACCAGGAGTTCTAGTTGCGACTTGTACACATTTTTGAGCAATCCTTGTTCTCATTACACTCACTATTACTACAACGCCCTCCAATTCTCAGATCCTTCTGGGAGGCAAACTGGTTAGCTGTTCTTTGGTACTCTCAATCTGCAAGCATTTTTGTTTGACCTCCCTTCTCTCTACTAAATCACTTATCATTCCTTTAAAAATATTTATTCTGGTAAAAAAAATTAAGATTGTGCCATTTAAACTATTTTAAAGGCACTTTTCAGTGGCAACAAATACTCACAGTATTGAATAAGCATCAACACTGTTCCTCAAAGTTTTTCATTGCTCTAGCCATTCATCATTCCCCCATCTGCCTTCCTACTTCAAAGGCTATATTCTTGGGCGATGCTGGATGGCTCTCTACTGTAATCATAGCCAAACTTTATGTTTGCACTTCTTTTTTTCCTAGTTGTGGGTGTGATTTTTAAGAAAAAGGTGCAAAAATGTTTTTATTCTGTCATTGTAAACCCTAAATTTTCATCTCATTTTGAAGATGGGACAACTCTTGCCTGGAAACAAAAAGCAATTTTGCTCTGGGTGCCCGTGTGAGTTGCCGGATACCCAGCATGGCTCTTTCCATCACCGGGCTACTCATTCCATCACTGGGGTCGTTATGAGTGCCGATCTTTTTGTGAGGGAACACACACAAAACACTGGGTATAACAAAGAGACTGAGAATGGTGTTTATGTGGAAATTATTAGGACAGTAACTGTTGATCAGCTGATGCTCAGGGAAGCAGATCTCCCCAAATCCCTGTGGTGACAGAAATAGGAAGCTGAATAACAGGATGAGATCTCTGGGACATCCTGAACGTATACTCATGGAGGGGCTTGCTGAGCAATGCAGACAGCTGGACGTATTATCTCTTCCTAGAGCTGGGAGACTTTATTTTAGGGCCTGTTTAATACAAAATTTTCAATATTTTGCTGAGCATGCATCCCAAACTAGATGTAGATTATACTTTAAATATCTAGTGATGTAATAGCAAAAATGAAAGAATAACGTTTTCTGTACTTGGATGTGGCTTTTTAGTCATAAATTCTCACCCTCTGTAGCCTATGTACCTCTGTGGCTACCATTTTAGCGTGCGACACGTTATTTTATGAAGCAGATACCATCTGCTTCAGTGATGAACTGGAATAAAAGGGCCTTAATAGGACAGTGTAACTTAAATGGCACGGTAAGATTTGAACCTTTGGTTGATTTGACGGTCACTAGAGGGAAGGAGGAGGAAAAGAGGAGGAATAATCAGGCAAACAGCATCAAAGAAATGAGCAGCTCTGTTCCCAGGTAGCTATCCTTGCCACTCCTCCTCTAGAGATGAAAGAGTCACAGCTCAGAAAAGCTAAGTGACGCCGCAGTGCCGCTCAGCTGTAAGTGACGGAGCCACAGTCTGAGCCCGAAGCCAGCGCCCTCAACAGCTTGGCTCTGTGGCCAGTGAAAGCTCCCCGGGAACTCAAACCAGGAGTTCAGCTGTGCGAATAAAGCGGCCCGAGTGAGCGCCAGACGCCACAGGGCACCGGCCACGGCGAGGGCGGGCATCTCTTCTCATTCGAAAGGCAATTTAACCTCTTCCTTTAGAGAAGACACATCTGTTACTCTTGATGAACTAGTCATCAATATGGAAAACACTGGATGAGACACAGCAAATTATGTCCATGAAAATGCAGCTGAAAAATTTGTTCTTACTTTCACACAATCGCGATGTATAGTTATAAAAGCCTATTGATCTCCAACAAGATTCTTTTAATGGAAAACTTATTTTCTACATTAACAATTTGTTCAAGAACCTAGAAATAAATAAAAGGGCCCCTGAGCAAGGTTTGAGAAGGAAAGCCAGAGTAAATGTACCCTGTGCCGTCTTTACTAGAAAGCCTTTTGCCCGTCCCTTGTCTAATGATTCTTTTAGGTACAAATCTAACAAGCTAGTTTTTTTTTTTTTTTTTTTTCCCATGTAGGCCAAGCCACATCAAAAGCAATAAACAGAAAAGGGTGAGACGTTGCTAAAGGAAGGGAGTATAAGAACACCAGAACACCAAGGAGTGACAATAGTGAACTTCTAACAAATTACTAGAGAAAGACAGTAGCTGAGGCCAGAGATTGTCAAACCACAGCCTGAAAGCCAAATTCAACCACTGCTGACACAACGACAAAGTCTTACTGGAAATCAGTTATGGTCGTTTCGCTAATGATTCGCCAAGACTGCCTTCGTAAAGCAGGGGCAGCTGAGGGGCAACAGAGAGGACCCGGCCTACAAAACTTAAAATGTTTCCCACCTGGCCCTTTACAAAAATAGTTTGTCCACCCTGTGGTGGAGGTCATTAAAAGCAGAAATAAACAGCTTTCCATATTTCACTAGGCACAGTGAAATGCCCACGGCACAGTAAACCTGAGTTATCCAGAAACGGTCAGCTTATCTGTAGTGTATTCCAGCACACGCTGCTTAATAAGGCACTGACGGATATGATGCACTGTAGACCACTTTCTAAGTGGCACCCACTCCGGTGCTCTTGCCTGGAAAATCCCATGGACGGAGGAGCCTGGTAGGCTACAGTCCATGGGGTTGCAGAGTCGGACACAACTGAGCGACTTCACTTTCACTTTCCGCCCCCCAAATGATTATTTTTTAACCAACGCAGATCAAACATTTCAGGTAACCAGAAATCTGATTATAAAGAATACTCAAATAGATGATATTTCTAAAAGAAAATCTAATATTAAAAAAAAAAACTATTTAGAAGCTGAAATCTTAGAATTATTTGCTGGCATAAGCAGGTGAGCAAATGAAATCATTTCAGATGTACTTGCTGAGGTATTTTTTCCCCTTAAGATCAAAGTCTGTGTTCTAATTTCCTTCAGGTGATCCAGTTTCTGGGCTCCAGAAGCCTTGTGTTCCCTAAACTGAGCACACTGGAAACATTGATATCAGACAAGTGAATTGGCATTTTTTGAAGAACTACTGCTGTAATTTAAACTACGCCTTGATCTGCCCCCAAAGCATGCTAGAAAACCTAATTTCCATAAAACTTTCTAACCCAATTTGAACAGTATAATGTGGACAGTGGGGAATAAATGGGTTTGATCAATTATGAATTTATGTGATATGTTAGTAAGCTATTCAGGCTAAGTCTTACAATTCAGTATTTTGAACACTAATGCCAAGCTCCATAATTTTAAAATGGTGCATTTCAGAAAAAACTCACCACGGCATATTTGCATATTTGGAAATCTAATTAACCCAAGCATATCTTAAAGCTTTCAAGTGAGAACATACAATAACATTTTTGTCAGCTGAATGTTTGCTTGAGCCTATGTAAGGATTTTATCATCTGCTGTAAGGTAACCCTTCAGCTCCCAATTTTTACATGGGAATTACCTGTGGCCAGACAGAAGCTTTCCCCCTCTCTGGGCCTGTGACTCTGGGGCTCAGCGTGAACAAGAGAACACTGGCCACTTCAAGAACACCGTCAAGTGTCTCTGATGACTCTCCTACACAATCCAATCCAAAACTGTTTCCTCCCTGACCTCAGATAGTGTAACACTGAGTTATGCTGTTGCAGAAACTCTTGAATTAGGTGCAAAAACAAACGAACAAGCAAAACTACATTGCAGAAATAGCTGTCTTTTGTGGGGGGAGAATATTTCAAAAGGAGAGAGAAGCCCAACGAGGGGTGCGGCTGAGCTGCCTCCCCAGCCGCTGCCTCCTGTCCTTACCAGATCTCTTCCAGTGAGGCTCCTCTTCCTCCAGGCCACCAAAGGCGAGAGAGCAAAAAAGGAGCTCAGTTCTTTGGACCTACGGTCTCCTTGCTAAAGTTAGCGCACTGCTGAAGGCATCACTCTCTGCAAGTCTGGTGGCGGGGGCTCATCCATGCCAAAGCCCTGCTGCTGCTGCTGCCGCCGCCAAGTCGCTTCAGTGGTGTCCAACTCTGCGTGATCTCAGAGACTGCAGCCGCCAGGCTCCCCGTCCCTGGGGCTCTCCAGGCAAGAACACTGGAGTGGGGTGCCATTTCCTTCTCCAATGCATGAAGGTGAAAACTGAAAGGGAAGTCGCTTCAGTCATGTCCGACTCTGTGCGACCCCATAGACTGCAGCCACCAGGCTCCCCTGTCCCTGGGATTCTCCAGGCAAGAACACTGGAGTGGGTTGCCATTTCCTTCTCCCGTGCATGAAAGTGGAAAGTGAAAGCGAAGTTGCTCAGTCGTGTCCGACTCTGTGCGACCCCATGGCCTGCAGCCCACCAGGCTCCTCCGTCCATGGGATTCTCGCCCTCCTACCTGAGATTTCCCTTTGCATTTCTGGCCATTTACCTTGTCAGAGTGAAAAAAGGACCTGCTGTCCTTGCGATGGCATCTCCCTAAGAATTGCTGCAAGTGCAGAAGCTCAGGCTGAGAAACGCTATTCCGCTCTCGTGGCCCTTTCCTGTTTCTCCAAGCTCCCTGGAGACCCTCCACTGCTAGAGAAGCTGAGAGAAAAGGTAGTTCTGGAAAAAAAGGAAGTCCCTCCTATCCTCATTAAGTAGGGGGCTGGATTTATGAGGAATCTTGATGTGTCCAACAGAATCTCTGTACACTGTTAGAGATTTTGGGAGATAATGTAAAAAAAAAACAACGAAATTATGAACTTAATTTGCAACAAAATATAGTCAGTTCTGCAAAAAGGTTTGTTTCAAAATTGCAAATCTGTTCCAACAGAATTGATATATGAGGGAACAACTGGAACATGAAAATTTCACGTTTGCCTACGCCAAGTTCTTGGTGAGAGAGACTAGGTGCGTGCAGGGAAGTGCACCCAGCTGAACTGAACTGTGGAGAAATTTGCAAAACACACTCAAGCAGCCTTGCACACTTCTCGTCTCACTTCCTGCGTCGTGACTTGGTGGGGAGCCATATTCCTCCTCATCTCCCATTGCAAGTTTCCCTCCGATTTCAGGCCACCGCCCTCCACCACTTCGCCCTCTGCCTTGACCACCACAAGTAAACTTTGGGCCCCTTTCGAGGCACAGCGCCACGTTTTTTGCGGAACCTGTGTAGTTCTGTAGTACTGCTATGGGCTCCTTAAATATTCAAGGTGTGTGAACCATGCTACCAGTTTTAGGAAGTCCCTCTCCTTGAAAAATTGTGTGTCCCCTTGATGAAGTTTTTGAGTGTTTGCCCCAACCTCATTTTCCTTTAAAGCTGCAATTTTCTGTGCAGCATGATGAATTTAGAAACATGTATGTCACCTCTTAACAGAAAACTGACTGTAAATCAGATTTCATTGTCTTATTAAGTATCACAGAAAGGGCAGAGGATAGAATCGATAACATTTCAGTTGACGAAAAGATACAAATGCTTTTATGTATCTTGCTACATACAGACGATCAGTTTTTGCGATAGTCTACAACAGTTGGTATTTTAGAGCACAATGGACTCCCTTCTCACAACAGCCGGTTCAGCTCAGACGACATCTCCTCCAGCAAACTCGAGACGCTGCCCTGCTCTGCAGCAGACGCGTCCGCCATGTCTCGTGTGTTCCCGAGCCACCCGCTCATACCTTTGGCACAGGCCCCATCACACCACACTGCACTCTGTTTACTTATGATTCTCATCCCCTGGCCTCTGGGCTCCTGAGAGCCGTCTCTACGCCTGTATTTGGATTCTAAGCATGTCACGCAGTGTCTAGCACAGTGGAGATGCCCATCAAATGTTTGTGAAGGCAAGAAGAAAGGAGTGTTCGGTTATTTGTATCATTCATAGCCTTGAGCAGTGCTTTACACAGAGCAGGCACTCAACAGACATTGTTAAATGAAAGGAAAGGAAACAGAAAAAAGAACTGCACTTATTCAGAGAGGAAAAACAGTGAGCAAACTCATCTTGTGAAATCGTCAAATAAAGCCTTCCTAGTAATAAGGTAAACTTATCTTTATAGAAGAACAGGGAAGGAAGATGACTACAATATTTTATGTTCATGACAGAACTGTTGAATTCCTCAAAACGGTTGTCTGGCTCAGTTCTACCATCAAGCAGGTCATCTCTTAAGCCTTCCAACCACGTGGGTGTTCATTCCATTGGGAACATCTTCAAAAATTATATTCCACTGCTTGGTAACCTTAGACAATGCTTATTGATATTTTATAATCAAGAAACCCCTTCTAATGTAAAAGCAAGCCCCCCTTGCTACTTTCAACTAGCTTCTTTGTTCATTCCTCTGTAGGGATAGAGCCCTGGCTGCATCATCCTCTATGATAGACCTCTACATACTATAAGACAGTTACTAAGTCATCTCTGAGCTTTCTATTTTCCTGGCTAAGCAACCAAACTCCTTTTATGTTTCCCCACATGGCTTATTTTACATTCCATTAAGCATTCCTATTGTTTTGCTATAGACCTTTTCCAATTTTTACACTTCCTATTAAAAGGTAGAAATTCAAAGTCAACCAAAGAGTTTAACAAAAGCTTATACAACACCAAACAAACAAAGGATTACTTTCTAACTCCCTGAATCTGAGTATCACAGGAGCTGTGTAGCATGCTTTGCTAAAAGACAAGTTCTTACCACCTCTCCATGCCTGCTGATCCTCCTGTACACTCTGAAACCTGGGGTGTGAGGGGGCCTGGCATCCCACTCTCTCTCTGTGGACAGTTGTTCGGAGATGCCCTGGGCACATGCTACCCCCTCTTTCTGCCCTAGCTTGCAGAACCAGACTTTGGGGCGTGGAGCTGGTTCCAGGTGGGTCTCATCTTAATTTTCGGTAGTTCTGGCCACGGAAGAGCTGCACACGCCTCTGGTGGAGCAGGGCTGGCCCCGCAGTCTTGTTTCAGGGCGGGCACCGCTCTGCTGACTCAGCTGGAGCTCGCGGTCCTTTTCTTATTCTCTCTGTGCTTGGACAACCTTCCTTCCTCTGCTGACGGTAGAGTTTACTTTTCTTTCTTAGGAAACAACCTTGAATTTGTTCCATATTTTTGAAATGTGATTTATATAATTTATTAAGGTCATTTCAAATTCTAGTTCTAGCTTTCCAAGCACTGCAACCCCTGTTAGCTTAGTGTACTCTCCAAACTTAGTTGGAATGCCTTTTAGTCTGTCGCCCAGGAAATCATGAGAATGCAGAATGGAATCTATCACGGGCACCAGGACGGACTCTTTGACATCTTCGATGAGCAGGCCCTCACAGCTTATAGTAAGGACTTCAGAGGGCCATCTCCTTACCAAAAGGCACGCTTACCTGATCGTGACGACCTTGGGATCTACTTAGACAATAGCTTATTTATTGATAAAAGGTAGCCATTTATGGGCTGGAATCAAAGGTGGCAGTGAATAGATAATGGCTCTGCCCCTTGCTTTCCTTTGGCCTGTAGGGGTGAACATTTTATCACAGAAGGAAAGTGTACCACTTGGGGTAGATGTGCCGCTTACAAAACAGAGCAATAAAGTTGTAAGCAAGGTTTTACCATAATGATCTTTATTCTCCTGGCTACTGTCACTGTGCAACCTAAAAATAAATCAATACCAAATTAGTTACTATAAAAAATGTAAAATGTAAAAAGATATTTAAGTCAATACAAGAAACTAAAGGTAGAAATTTGATCAATCTAGGTAACTGTGACAGTGGTATTATCACAAGATCAAGTTGCTGAATGATTCAACTGTAACTAGAGAGAAGCAAAACCTAGTGAAAATAACTAAAATTAAATGCATTCAGCTAACATGACTGTTAGCTTCTAAACTTCAAACTAGATACCCTATTATACAGTTAAAGAGTAACAAAATTATGTCAGTAATTGTAAAGACTTTCTTCATTGGTAATTTTTAACTGGCTAAGTAAATTTAATATTCCACTCAAAATACTTGATCCTGGAGCAAGTTCCATCAGACATCATTTCTGTCACTTATTGCAGCAAATGTCAAAAGACTGAAGACAATAAGCAATAATGTCCTTAAAGAGCAGTGTTCAGTCAATCAGAAACGTTTATTGATTGAAAATTTGACTGTTGTACAGAATCCCTTTCGTATTTCCTAATTTCTTGTAGGATCAGGTTCAGTTATTTTAGATGACTAGGCTGTTTTGTGCAGCTGTTTGTTAGATGTTTACAAAACTATATGCACAAAAATCGGTCAAGGGAGAATTACAGAAAATTATCTCACTAGACTCAGATTTGTGGAATCTTTGATAAAGGGATATCTGCTGTTAACAGAAAAAGGAAACTATATCAAACAAGGGAAAAAAAAGTCTGAACTGTGATGTTCGGCAAAGAGTTAGTGAGCTGGCCTTGGAAGAGCACTGTGCGGACATGCAGTTCTCCCCGCTGAGTCTTCTGCTGGCATATGCACTCTGTCTGCACATAATGGTAATGCATCATTTATTTACATCAAACGCCTGCCCTAGACAATCGTCCTAAAAACGGAGTGAGATAACAGTCTTTGCTCTGGGAGTAAAAGAACTTGAGAAAGTTCCCATTCTTAAAATATGCCACTTTATAAAATCAATTCTCAGATATTCAGTGTCTAGTCACTGAGCTATGGATTGCGTATAAATGTGCTCAAATACTTCTCTTTCTTTTTTTCAGGTATTGGCTTTGACTACTCATTAGCACATCCAGGACAAGCAGACGGGGTGACACAAATCTATCAATTTAGAAGCCTTGCCAAAAACTTACAGAAATTCACTTCCCTACAGTAATCTTTTTTTTTATTACAGTTTTTGAAATATGCTGAATTAATAGGATTAAGTCCGAAAGTGAGAGTCACTCAGTCCTGTCCAACTCTTTGCCATCCCATGGACTGTATCGTCCATGGAATTCTCCAGGTCAGAATACTGGAGTGGGTAGCCTTTCCCTTCTCTGGGAGATCTTCCCAACCCAGGGATAGAACCCAGGTCTCCTGCATTGCAGGCGGATTCATTACCAGCTGAGCCACCAGGGAAGCCCAAGAATACTGGACTGGCTAGCCTCTCCCTTTTCCAATGGGTCTTCTGGACCCAGAAACTGAACCGGGAACTCATGCATTGCAGATGGATTCTTTACCAACTGAGCGACCAGGGAGGGATTAAGTCTAACGTCAGGTAAACAGATCACATAAAGAAACAACATCCAGCTTGCGTGCTCAGTGCTCAGTCATGCAGACTTGGAGAGCCCATGGACTGCAGCCCGCCAGGCTCCTCTGTCCCTGGGGTCTCCCCGGCAAGAATACAGGAGTAGGCTGCCATGCCCTCCTCCAGGGGACCTTCACGACCTGCGTCTCCTGCATTCCCTGCACTGGCAGGTGAATTCTTTCTCACCGAGCCACGTGCCAATGTCATACTACACAATTCCAATTCTAACATATTACCAACTTACAGTGTATTCTTACTAGATACTATCTGATCTTTGCATTTTTTATATAGTATATAAGTGAACCCTTTTAAAATTAATACATTAAAAAATTTTTTTGGAACAATCTATTCCATTAAAATGGCTTCCCAGGTGGCTCAGTGGGTAAAGAATCTGCCTGCAATGCAGGAGACTCAGGAGATGTGGGAAGTAAACTTAGTTGGAATGCCTTTTAGTCTGTCGCCCAGGAAATCATGAGAATGCAGAATGGAATCTATCACGGGCACCAGGACGGACTCTTTGACATCTTCGATGAGCAGGCCCTCACAGCTTATAGTAAGGACTTCAGAGGGCCATCTCCTTACCAAAAGGCACGCTTACCTGATCGTGACGACCTTGGGATCTACTTAGACAATAGCTTATTTATTGATAAAAGGTAGCCATTTATGGGCTGGAATCAAAGGTGGCAGTGAATAGATAATGGCTCTGCCCCTTGCTTTCCTTTGGCCTGTAGGGGTGAACATTTTATCACAGAAGGAAAGTGTACCACTTGGGGTAGATGTGCCGCTTACAAAACAGAGCAATAAAGTTGTAAGCAAGGTTTTACCATAATGATCTTTATTCTCCTGGCTACTGTCACTGTGCAACCTAAAAATAAATCAATACCAAATTAGTTACTATAAAAAATGTAAAATGTAAAAAGATATTTAAGTCAATACAAGAAACTAAAGGTAGAAATTTGATCAATCTAGGTAACTGTGACAGTGGTATTATCACAAGATCAAGTTGCTGAATGATTCAACTGTAACTAGAGAGAAGCAAAACCTAGTGAAAATAACTAAAATTAAATGCATTCAGCTAACATGACTGTTAGCTTCTAAACTTCAAACTAGATACCCTATTATACAGTTAAAGAGTAACAAAATTATGTCAGTAATTGTAAAGACTTTCTTCATTGGTAATTTTTAACTGGCTAAGTAAATTTAATATTCCACTCAAAATACTTGATCCTGGAGCAAGTTCCATCAGACATCATTTCTGTCACTTATTGCAGCAAATGTCAAAAGACTGAAGACAATAAGCAATAATGTCCTTAAAGAGCAGTGTTCAGTCAATCAGAAACGTTTATTGATTGAAAATTTGACTGTTGTACAGAATCCCTTTCGTATTTCCTAATTTCTTGTAGGATCAGGTTCAGTTATTTTAGATGACTAGGCTGTTTTGTGCAGCTGTTTGTTAGATGTTTACAAAACTATATGCACAAAAATCGGTCAAGGGAGAATTACAGAAAATTATCTCACTAGACTCAGATTTGTGGAATCTTTGATAAAGGGATATCTGCTGTTAACAGAAAAAGGAAACTATATCAAACAAGGGAAAAAAAAGTCTGAACTGTGATGTTCGGCAAAGAGTTAGTGAGCTGGCCTTGGAAGAGCACTGTGCGGACATGCAGTTCTCCCCGCTGAGTCTTCTGCTGGCATATGCACTCTGTCTGCACATAATGGTAATGCATCATTTATTTACATCAAACGCCTGCCCTAGACAATCGTCCTAAAAACGGAGTGAGATAACAGTCTTTGCTCTGGGAGTAAAAGAACTTGAGAAAGTTCCCATTCTTAAAATATGCCACTTTATAAAATCAATTCTCAGATATTCAGTGTCTAGTCACTGAGCTATGGATTGCGTATAAATGTGCTCAAATACTTCTCTTTCTTTTTTTCAGGTATTGGCTTTGACTACTCATTAGCACATCCAGGACAAGCAGACGGGGTGACACAAATCTATCAATTTAGAAGCCTTGCCAAAAACTTACAGAAATTCACTTCCCTACAGTAATCTTTTTTTTTATTACAGTTTTTGAAATATGCTGAATTAATAGGATTAAGTCCGAAAGTGAGAGTCACTCAGTCCTGTCCAACTCTTTGCCATCCCATGGACTGTATCGTCCATGGAATTCTCCAGGTCAGAATACTGGAGTGGGTAGCCTTTCCCTTCTCTGGGAGATCTTCCCAACCCAGGGATAGAACCCAGGTCTCCTGCATTGCAGGCGGATTCATTACCAGCTGAGCCACCAGGGAAGCCCAAGAATACTGGACTGGCTAGCCTCTCCCTTTTCCAATGGGTCTTCTGGACCCAGAAACTGAACCGGGAACTCATGCATTGCAGATGGATTCTTTACCAACTGAGCGACCAGGGAGGGATTAAGTCTAACGTCAGGTAAACAGATCACATAAAGAAACAACATCCAGCTTGCGTGCTCAGTGCTCAGTCATGCAGACTTGGAGAGCCCATGGACTGCAGCCCGCCAGGCTCCTCTGTCCCTGGGGTCTCCCCGGCAAGAATACAGGAGTAGGCTGCCATGCCCTCCTCCAGGGGACCTTCACGACCTGCGTCTCCTGCATTCCCTGCACTGGCAGGTGAATTCTTTCTCACCGAGCCACGTGCCAATGTCATACTACACAATTCCAATTCTAACATATTACCAACTTACAGTGTATTCTTACTAGATACTATCTGATCTTTGCATTTTTTATATAGTATATAAGTGAACCCTTTTAAAATTAATACATTAAAAAATTTTTTTGGAACAATCTATTCCATTAAAATGGCTTCCCAGGTGGCTCAGTGGGTAAAGAATCTGCCTGCAATGCAGGAGACTCAGGAGATGTGGGAAGGTCCCCTGGAGGAGGGCATGGCAGCCCACTCCAGTGTTCTTGCCTGGAGAATCCCATGGACAGAGGAGCCTGGTGGGCTGCAGTCCACGGGGTCACAGAGAGTCAGACACGACTGAGTGACTGAGCACGCATAATTTCACTAAAGAGAGACTGAAAAAAGGTATCATTGCCAGAGATTTGTGTGCTTTTTACTACAGCATCTTTCATTTCAATGGCAACAGGACTAGTGGAATTTGAGTTACGAATTGAAACGGGTTGGATGAACTTACTATTTTCTTAGGTAATACACAAAGTGAAAGGAAAGTGGAAGTTACTAAGTCGTGTATAATAATGGGCACGTTATAAAGTGGTTGTATAATATCACAACAAATATAAACACTAGTTTACACCAACCCTTTGCTTTATAATGCATGTAACAAATGTGAAACAGGCAATTCAACAAAGGTTAGAGCGGCTTGTGTGTCTGAATGCTGCTATGGTGATCTTTTTGCCCTAATTTCTATATCTTTCGAATATCTGACAGTGAATGGATACTATGTTTACAGGCAAATAAAAAGGTATTAATACAGAAAAGTTTAAAAGCTAGATACAACTGTGAGAAAGCTGGAAGATTTCTGCCAGCATTCTCCAAGGGATCATAAATCTTCAGATGTTATATATGATACAATCTGACTTCTCTCAGGGCTGACATACGGCCACTTGAAAGAATCATGACTTTATTTTAAAAGTCTATCTTTACTGGTTACAAGTATAAAGAACATTTTTAAGTGCTGAGGAAGAAGAAGAATGTAAGATTCTCCATCTGCAATTTTTCTTCTCATCGTTGAATTTCCCTTAAACCCATAAGGAAGCTGATTTATACTAAAATGTTTGAAATACAGACGGAAAAAGATATCTGAATTGTGCATGCTTATTTGAAGGTAAAACATAGCAGTCAGCCAACAAAGAGTCAATGGGTAAATAGCTGATTTTAGGCAGTACTAGATAATTAACAAAAATGAAGGAAAAAAGGCCTACCCTGTCCTTCTCAGTGGCAAATGTACAAACTCAAAGATGAGGTGGGGCTGACACTGGTGGCAGGCACCTGGGGGCAGGCACAGTCTGCCCGGGATTTCCTGTACTGGGAGTCTGGGCTTTCAGTATGACTCTTGAAGACCTCCCAGGAGGCCCTGTGGGCAAGAGTCCGCCTGCCGAGGCAGGAGCTGCAGGAGACAGGTGTTGGATCCCTGGGTCCAGGAGATCCCCCGGAGGAGGAAATGGCAACCCACTCCAGGATTCTTGCCTGGAAAATCCCATAGACAGGGGACAGTCTATGAGGTCTCAAAGATTCAGACACAGCTGAGCACACACACACAGCACACGATTCCAGACAGCAGTGGAGAAACAGCTGTGGAAGGTAAGGTGCGAGCAGAACGCACTTCACTTCAAAATGCTCTAAAGGCATTTCTCCTCTTACTCTTTGGGATATTTCATGTTACAGCAAGCAACTGGAGTGGAAGAAAGATTAAGATAGTAAAAGAGATCATGGAACAGGCTTCAGTATAAACAGACTATGTAATCTGAGGTCCGAAGCTTAACATCTAGAAGTAAAACACAATTGATTCTAGTCTTGCTGGGGGAGAATTATAAGTATTAGAACACACTGAAAAAAAGTGAGAGACAAATCCACATTCACCTGCCTTGCCTTCCCTCTTTCCAAGCTCGTTATCACTGGGAATTGATGGCAGAAAGGGGCTGCAAATTTCAAGGATGCTTGCTATTTAAGTACCAAATTAAAATTTTAAAAATGCTTATCCCTCACCACTATTACAGGACAAAGAATTTTTAGTTGGATGTAGGCAGGCTAAGTCTTTATGTATTATACTAGATTCTTCACTGGAGATAATTCTTTCCAAGCAGGTTCGCAAAGAATCATAATATATTGTTTAGTAAAAATGGAGTTTACTAAACTGCATATTCCAAATACATTTTAAAAATGACAAGCAACTGTGGTTACTCCAGAGTTATCATTTATTTATGGGTTATGACTTATTTTCTTTGTAGTTTTGTGCGTATTTTCCAAATGGTAAAGAATGTGCACACACACACAGAGTTTAATGAGTGCCCTAATACTGCGAGGAGCTTTACATCCACTACTCTGAATTTTCAAGGATGCTACAAGGTGTGTGTTATCACCCCTGGCTTCCAGATTTTTTAACACCTGAAGCCCCGAGAAAGCAAGCATTGTTTAGATTCACACAGAGATAACTGTCAGAGACCAGACTTTTCCTTTTATTTTTTTTAAAGAAAATACACTATTGAACACAGAGGTTATGCTTTTTTAAAATAAAAAATACGTTAGAAAGAGATGAACTGCCTACTACTGTTTTGTGAGGGCATTCCGGGGCCTTCATATAACCTCGACAATACGTTATAGCCGCTGCCTGAGACAGCTCAGCTGAACTTCACTGTCACCCCAACATGCTGACAAGCTCTTCACGGACACGCGTACGAGCAGTTCTCTGGGCAGGAGGTTCATACCTTTTATCAGATAACGATGAGATACAGTAGTTGTTCCAGGAAGAAAGCTAGCACATAGCTTGCTTTCACTACCCTTAAGGAATATCCTTTGCATGGCTGGATTCACGAAAGCCAGCAGGGTGATGAGCGGTGGGGCTGGAGGGGCAGTGGGTAGACACCAGCAGGCAGCTAGGGCTGGGCAGGCGCAGGCTGGGGGCCCAGGCCTGGAGGTGGAGCAGGGAGGCCGTGCCTCTCCACCTTCAGCGTGACCACAGTCACCTGCAGGGATGACAACAGACGGCATCACTGACTCCACGGACGTGAGTCTGGGTGGACTCCGGGAGCTGGCGACGGACAGGAGGCCTGGCGTGCTGTGGTCCATGGAGTTGCAGAGAACTGGACACGACTGAGCGACTGAACTCAACTGAACCCCTAGGGCTTCTAACTCTGCAGGGCTGTGGTGGGTGCAACAACCTGTGTTTCTGACAAGGGTCCAGTTAATGTCAGATAAGGAGCTACATATGAGGCTTGAGGCATAAGCTCTGGGACCCAGCGGGGTTTAAACCCTTTGTCTACTAGTTACTGCTGTGGGATCGTTAACAAGTTACCTAACCTCTCTATCCCTTGGTTTTCTAATCTGTAAAGTGGAGATGATTATACTTAATGAAATTTAATAGGATAGTGCCATTGCTTGTATCTCATACATCTAAAATTAATGTTCTAAAATTAAGTGTTTATTCATACATCTAAAATTGTTTATTCCCATGCATGATACATTAAGATATATAATAAAAGTTATAGACAACACATACACGTCCATACCTGGATTAAAGAAAATGATGTAATACTGAAACAACTCCCATGGGCAATATGTTAAATCAAAGCCAATGGAATATGATCTAGTTTTTGTCTTTCAGATAAACAAACTCTTTTCAAGTTGTTGAGTCAAGCTAATCATATCGCTGCTATTTCTTTAAATTTGCAGCATGTCACTCACAGCAGGCCCACCAAGGCTAAGGGAATCCATGGTAACCACACAAAGTAAATATCCACCTGCCCATTAGTGCCAGCAATTATTTGGCATTGGCTATGTTAGTTAAACTGTGTAATGGGGTGTGAGAAATCAGCTTCTGCTTCCTCGACCCTTTGGAAAAACGGTTTTCCAACCCAGCGTGCCTTGCTGAGACTCGAGTCTGACAGCTGTGACTTCAGATAGTGGTTCCCTCATAAGCCTCTTCTGGCAACGAGGCAGCAAACACTGTGGTCCCCTCTGAAAGAGGAAGAATCTATTATAGGGGCTTGATTATTGATAATGACCATTTCTATTTTGGGGCTAACAGCTAACTAAGGACTTTGATTGTTCATTTTAACAAGAAGTCATCGTGAACCCTGAACTATCCCTTGGAGAACACTAATTTTAGATGTATGAGATACAAGGAACACTATGAAAGGCTTATTTTCATGCCTTTAGGTCTCAAGGAATATATCCTGTTTACTTATACTGGAGATGTACAAAGAAAAGGAAAAGAGATTTAAAAATGAAGAAATCAATTTTAATAGGAACAGTTTTAAATGTTAATGCATCTTCATGCTCTCACAAATCCTTAACCTTAACTGTAAAGGTGTAAGAGACCTGAAACTACACAGAAGTTTTACCTAATGAAACATTTTCAAGTCTATTGATATTCACTCTGTCTCCTTAGTAAAATACACTGTATTAAATTCTGGAAGAGATACAAAAGCGAGTAAGTACTTGACTGTTATCAGGGAACTGATCATTCCAAGAAGAGATGATACACGATAGTGAGGGGGAAAGGGAAGGCATCTGGGGCGCGGGCAAGATCACAGTCGGGACCGAGGCCTCGACTGAGAGGAGCCGGCCTGGCTTGCAGAGCTCCTGCTGGAGGGAAGCAGGAGGTGAGGTGAAAGAGGAGCCCCAGGACTGAAAATGAGCTTTTTGGATCTGACTGGCCCATCTGCAGCGAAAGGTCGTCTAAGCCAAATCCTGACGTCATCACGGCATTTTGTTCTGTCTCTGCACCCCTGTGCAGGTCACAGACGTACCTAGGGAGACGCTGACAAGGAGCCACGGGTTGGGTTCTCTCTGTCTCTGCAGGGAGAGAGGTCTGACGAGTGGAGGAGCCCCTTGCGACAAGCAGGCAGAAATAGGAGCGGCGGAGAGCTGCTGAGTCAGGGCAGGGAAAGCAGGAGTCAAGGACTGACTAAGGTTTTTCTCAGCTGCTCCTTTGGACGCCACGTGTCCCGCTGGTCTGCTGAACATCACTAGCTCTGCTCCAGCCAGAAGAAAGCGTGTGCCCTTCAGAGTGATCTGGATTGGCACTGGCAGTGTCTACATTCGAGCATAATGCGAGCCGGCACCAGGGCAGGGACGTTAGACAGAGACAAGACCCTGCTCCCTGATAGCCCTGCCAGCATGGCAGAGGGAGGAAAACCAATGAACACACAGGGTAAGTAGGAGCAGAGGTCTATTCTCCGGCCACACCCAGATGGCTTTCCGCTCTACCAGGCTGGTGGGCCTCTCGCTCTCCTTGCCTTCACTGAAACCAAGAACCCAAGGCCTCCCTGCAGATAAAGCTGCGCCTGCCTGTAACTTTACTACAGAAAGGCACAGAGGTGAACCGAGGCTGATCCTGAAAACGTTAGACCTGACCTCTTGGTCATTGTGCAGCATTTCTAAAGTAATTTTAGAGCAGTGCAGAGTGGAGTTCTGACTATAATGATAGCTTAATGAGGAGTCATATAGTCCTCTTCAGGTGAGGGAAAAAAAAGGCAAAAATGAACCCTGAGCACAAGGGAATGTATTTTGATTACATTCAAAAACATGCATTCTTAAACTCATCCCTCTGAGTTAAAGTCAAAGAGATTCTCATCTTTAACTGGTCTGGAGATGATACATAGATGAAATTTTCTTTCATGCATAAACACAAAGGCTTAAAACGATACTTGTACAGTGAGTACATCAGGGCACACTTTACAGAATTAGAGTATGGGGCCATCAATATTGACCTTATTTATACAAAAAATTTTTATATTAGGATGTTAAGGAAATGTGCAGGCTCACATAAAGACTGAGTCCTTCAGCATTCAGCAACAGGACGGTGAAGTGGCGCCTCTGTTCATGATCCTTCCATTCAAAGCGCTGGTGAGCAAAATATATGGCAATGAACTTGCCACGAACACAACACTTCTATTTAAAAACGGAACTTTTCTCTGTTTAGAACCAGAGGAAAAATGCCTCCATAGTCTCAGGGTGGTACACTGGCTACATTTCATTTATGCAGATTTTAGGTTAATAGATAGGACTCACCGACAAGGGTTCTATAAACCATTTCAGTGAGCATACATCCTGATTATAATGTCACGTTAAGAAATGGACTGCAATCGGTCTTCGTGTCATACTTAATAGATTTCTAGTAAATAGCCCACAAGCGCGCCTTCTAACAGGTGATGAATTACATTACTGCCCTGTTGTACTTTCCTAATGAAGGGTCTGGCAGGATTTCCATTATAATCAAGACTCTTCGCAGGGAGGGAACAGAAGCAGGGGTTTGCACGTTCCCACAGGGCTCGGTCAGGCTCTTGGGGGACACACCTCTGGGGCCTGACTCAGAACTAAGTGTGGGGGTGCCGGCTGTGTGATTATTAGCCACGGCCTCTTCACCGAGTCGCCCCCTTCTCCCCTCACTTGCTCGCCCTCTCTCGGCTCCCGCGTCCCCTTCTCATGCGCACCCCAGTCCCTGTCACCAGGGGTGGCCTGGATGGCCCCTCTTTGATGCCGTTCCCTTCGCACACTGGGTGCTGCCCGCTGCTGGCTCTGGGAGAAGTCTGGCTGCCCTGCCCTGGGCTGCAGACTCAGCCTCCTTTGAGCAACAAAGAAGCGACTCCCTAGTCAAAGCCAACACCAAGACGGCCGCTGGAGAGGGAGATGAGGCTGATGGGACCCTCGCTCCACACAGAAGCATGAATTACCAAGACATGCAGAGGATGAGACTGCAGCCTCGAAGGCCACAGCCAAGCCGCGCTTCTGACAGCAAGCGTCAGAGCAGCCAAGCCCAAAGAGCGGGGCAGCGGCGCGGAGGCCCGGAAGCCCGGCCTGGCGGTCCCCAGGCTCTTCTGCATGGACGCCTCCCACCCCGCCCGCGTCAGCACAGATCAGAGACGGAAATGGGGAGGACGGGCAGGCGGGGAAGAGCAGCCGCTGCGGGAGCTCAGGAGAAGGGGAGGCGCGGTGAGGAAGGTGATCAGAAAGCTCAGGGCCCGAAGGGAGGCCAGCTCTGCCCCTCACACGCCAGCAGCTGTTAAAAGCCTCACAAGCAGGGACAACCCTGGGGTTTGTACAGGTCACACTTTTCAGTCTCGCTTTCCCCCTTGATGAGCTGGTTGAGTCAAACTGGACAAGTCACCGGGGAAAATAATACTATTAACTCCCCAGAGCTATTATGAAGGCACATTGAGATATGTAAAATATTTTCAAGGAGTCACAGTCACATTTCCATCTCCTATTATGAAATTTCAAGCTATTTAATTTTGTAAATTTGTAACATGAGGTATACTTACTTCTTATTTTTACAAAATTCAGCACTAGTATATTAACAAGTGAGCATACATTGTTGCAGTAACAATGTTACAAAAGTCCACTCCCCCATCCCATGAGGCCTCCAAAGGTACTCAGGGCGCCTTTAATTCCAGGGTAGAGGAAAGCAGCGTGCGGCTCCAGTTCCCAGGCGCCCGTGAGCTCCTGGCAGCCACTCGCTGTAAACACTGCCTTCTTCTCTAATGACCAACTCCTTTGCTCAAATCCAGGCAAGATTGTCTTACTTGCACCAAAACAGCCTAAAACTGTTGAGTTAAAGTTAAATAAAAATTTTAAACGGCTGACACACCATCTATCACATCAAACCAGTCCATCCTAAAGGAAATCAACCCTGAATATTCACTGGAAGGACTGATGCTGATGCTGAAGCTCCAGTACTTTGGTTACCTGATGTTGGGAAAGACTGAAGACAGGAGGAGAAGGGGACGACAGAGGATGAGACGGCTGGATGGCATCACCGACTCAGTAGGCACGAGTTTGAGTCACCTCCAGGAGTTGGTGATGGACAGGGAGTCCTGGAGACTCAGACACGACTGAGCCACTGACTAACAGCAACACATCATCTAATTTCTTGCCTGTTTGGCAGTGGAACTGTGATCGCAGAGAGGGAAATAATTTATCATGCTTTTAAGGTAGATAAAAGATACATAGATATTGAAAGATGTTATTCAGAAAATCAGCATTCATTTCAGCACACTATAAGGATATTGTGCATAGAATCTCAATATTTTGTTCTTGGACAAAAGGAAGTATTTTTGCTGCTAAAGTTGTATGCACTTTTTTAGAGTAAAAAGTTTATACCAACCTTTTGTGGAAAATCAGAATGAATTAGCACAGTGTATATGATAACCTACTATGTCATCGTGCCAGAAGTTTGACCAATTCCTTTTCATGGAAGTTTGAAAACGTCAAGTTCATTTTTAAACCCATGGCTAGTTTCATCTACTTTAAACCAAAAGTGACAAAATAGGAATCGACTGGGGGGAAAATTCTGCAATCCACTGTTCTTAATATTTGATAATCCATGTGAAGCAGGTTTCCCGCAAACTGCTATGACAGAACAAAGATGACAGATAAACTCCTGTGACCAAATTAATTGGAAATAGATGCCTTGGTCTTGCAATCCTCTTTCTGTGTTTGAAAGAATTAGACGCACCTTCAGAGCACGCCGCGTCTTAAGGATGATTAGTCCTTGTACCGCTGGCACTGGGCTGATGTGGCATGTTGCCAAGGGTCTCAAGAGAGCTAGAAGGTTCAGTGGAGGTGGTGCAGGCTGTGCAGCTATTCCAGCATTACCTCGGAGGACATTCTGGCTTTTCTGCCGAAAGCTTGTCAGAGTTTGATATCTATTCTCTCTGTGCCTGTGATGTGTGTTTCCAGACTACCCTAAGGGGACCTTTTAAATTGGCCTCTTGTTTTCACTCACTCTGCCATACTGCTAAGAAGCATAATGGAGTTACCAGGCATTTTTAATATGGCCATCTATAGCCACATTATCTTTTCCCACCTTTATTATATTTATACATAATAATGATCACAAGGATCTGGTAGTAAACTATGGCAGCTAATACCAAACTCAGCATTTCCCATTTGTCTGAAAACAATGACACTACGCAGGAGGTGAATGGTCAATCATCTGTGTGCGAGCAGCGAGCCAAGATGCAGCTGACTATCAAAGAACACCGCCAAGAAAGTTATGATGTGATTAAATGTCACGCAAACGGCGATCGTGGACGCATCATAATTTCTCCTGGATTTGCTTCCAAATAATTCTGTGTGTGGGAAGACAGTGGAAGGTGAGCTATGTATAGCCAACAAGGCTGGCTGTCCACTGATAACTGCTGAAATTGAGGAATATGCATTTAGGGTTTCATTATTGTTTTTTTTAGAGACTTTTGTTAACGTTTGAAATTTTCCATGATAAGAACATTTCAAAAAGACAAAACCTGGCAACTTTAGAAGGTTATGAAATTATCTAATGTGCTTGAAATAAATTAACAGAATAGAAATATAATCTACTGAATCACCTGTTTTGAATCTACTTTACACAGTAACCATAATAAATTTATGAGATAAAACTTATCTGTACTTGGAGTATATATTTCAATGTCTAATAAAGATATATGTTTTTATACTGATAAATCTACTTCGTCCCTTGAAACCAACCATAACTAAGATAATGCACAGAAACCTGAAATAATTATTTTAATAGAGAAGTTTTTTGCTGGCATGTTTAACTTCTAATTACAAAAGGTGTCAGTGCTCTCAAATTAACCTTTTCTAGGGCTAAGAAAAATTATAACATTAAGCACCAAAGCAGTTTATTCAAATGTCAGAACAACATAACACAAGCCTAACACTGATTTAGATATATTTATCATTTTACTTGCAATGTGAATAAGGTTGTAAGAAGTATCCTTATTTTAAAAAGGTATCACAATATAATATTGAAGTTTGGGTTCTTTTAGTATAAATAATATATTATTATTATTAATATATATAAATAATATATATTATTTATACTAAAAGAGTCCAAACTTCAATATTATATTGTGATAGCTTTTTTGAATGTAACAGGAATACATGCTGAAATCAAGTAAACTGTTTTAAACAGACTTAAATCACTTAGAATATTTTCTTAAATTATATTCTATTAGAATAATTTTGACAACTTGATAACTATTTTCATTAAAATATAAAGCATATTACACATTAACACAATAAACATTCTCATTAATAGAGTGACAATATTTAAAATTGGCAGCCCTATTTATAATGACAATTTTGAAAACCATCAGTCACTCAAAATTTAACAATATATTCTAATAATCCATTTGAGGGCAGAAATATCCAACAAATAATACTACGTTAACCTTACTGTCAGAGAAGGCAACAGCATCCCACTCCAGTACTCTTGCCTGGAAAATCCCATGGACGGAGGAGCCTGGGGGGCTGCAGTCCATGGGGTCGCTAGGAGTCGGACACGACTGAGAGACTTCACTTTCACTTTTCACTTTCATGCACTGGAGAAGGAAATGGCAACCCACTCCAGTGTTCTTGTCTGGAGAATCCCAGGGATGGGGGAGCCCGGTGGGCTGCTGTCTCTGGGGTCGCAAAGAATCGGACACAACTGAGGCGACTTAGCAGCAGCAGCAGTAACCTTACTGTAAAGTCAATTATGGAAAAACTATGCTTATATATCGGAGAAGGCAACGGCACCCCACTCCAGTACTCTTGCCTGGCAAATCCCATGGACGGAGGAGCCTGGTGGGCTGCTGTCCATGGGGTCTTGAAGAGTTGGACACGACTGAGCGAATTCACTTTCACGTTTCACTTTCATGCATTGGAGAAGGAAATGGCAGCCCACTCCAGTGTTCTTGCCTGGAGAATCCCAGGGACGGGGGAGCCTGGTGGGCTGCCGTCTATGGGGTTGCACAGAGTCGGACATGACTGAAGCAACTTAGCAGCAGCATGCTTATATATGTTTGAACAATACTTTTTCTAATATAAAAGCTACTAAATTTTTCAAATGTTTACACAAATTTATTGACATTTTAGATTGAAAATGACTAATAAACATAAGCCAAAAATGTCATAACTGAAACATTTTTAGGCACATTTTTTAGCAACAGCATTTATAAAAAGATGGCTGGATATGACTTGCTCCTTTAAGAAGAGAGAGATGGAAAAACATAAAAGTCAAATTTAAAATACATTACAGCTCATACGTTTTATATATTTTGTTTGTATGATACTTGGTTCTTTGAAAAAAAAAAAAAGTGCAATTAGGAAAAAGATATTTTCTAAGTGATAAATAAAAGCCAAAACCATACAGTGTAGAATTCCAGCTTTTCGAATCTGCTACTGCTTAATTGTTTTTTAACAAACACTCATCTTTTCTTAAAAAAAAACAATATCAGATTCACAATGGTCAGACAGGTAAGTTAAATATTTTTTTCTAGGTGCTAAAATCCATCCCGAAAAAAGATTTCATTTTAAAACAAAAACAATTAATTACAGAATGATTCTATCATAAGCCAGGGGCTTTGTGTAAGTCCTTTTATGCTCTTCTTCCTAAATTCCTCACTTTCTCTTTTTCAGGTGAGAAAAAAGGCTCGTGTAAATCTAGGAGCCCAAGACAGACACCTAACAAGAAAGTGGCAGTGACTGGGCCTGAAGTTTGTCCATGCTCTTTGCGTATTGTGTGTCCAGAGAATAAAGCACGTCTACAGTGGGCATCCTGTTATTAAGTAATGTCTACAAATGCAAAACCAAGAAGTCTAGCATAATGCTGTTGGACAGATGCTCCGCAGCAATGGCTGGGTTCAGGGAGACCGCAGAACAGATCGGCGCATGCTCAGGAACGACCAAGAAGCTCCATGGTCAGGCCAACAATGACTAGATCTATACCTATTTTCATGACAAGGACATCATTTTGACAGTGCTAATTCATCACGGATGGATTGGGTGAAGTTGAATTGATGGTCATAGCTAATAGAAATATTTTCTAAATGAATTAAATCTTTTTGTATAAATATTAGCTAAAACGGTTGGAAAATAAAAATTAACAAATTTAAATCACCAAAATAAACACAAATATCATCAGCTTATTTTAGTGCACAGCAGCAATTCTATTTCTTTTTTTATTCTATAAGAAAAATAATTTTAAAAGTAAAGATCAAACTACAAAAAGTGCAAATGTCCTCTTCATAATATATGAGATATATATATATATGTATTTAGCTACAATATTCTGAATTCTATGATTGGAATTTTATGATTAGTCTGAAACCAAGTAATTCTATATCTAGGAGTCTAGCAAGATATCACCTTTCAACCCATTACCACTTTTTTCCACTGCAGAAACAGATTAATCTGAGAACTTACTGGTCAAACAGTTCTTCCACTTTTGCGATTAAAAAAAAAAACGTTCAATCATTTTCTTCTGAAGATGTCATACAGGGTGCTAATGCTTTCATAAGCACAATCAACACCTTTAGGGCACTGAAAAATTGATATGAGCTGAAGATACAGGCTGCTACACACAGTCCTTTCCTAAGTAGTTTAAAGATATTCTAGCAGAGAACTAAAGAAATGACTTTATAAAAACAAAGCAATGCATTTAAAGAGCATTTCCTATATATGATCATTTCCTATACACAAATAACCACTGCTACTGACATTAGACCAAATTTTTTATTTTTTAAATGTAAAAATTTGGCTTCAAGGGATTAAAAGAACAAAATTTCTCATCTAGATATGGCAGTATATTTGAATTTTTGATCCATTAATTAAATTGAAAAATAGCCTGATGATCTGATCTTTTATTTAATGTAATGTAGTTAATTGCCCACTTGGAATTTAAGACTAAGCTAAATCTTAGACAGCAATGAAGCTGGAAAAAGAAAAATTTTGTGCAAAGGACTTAACTTTTGATTATACCTGATAATAAAGAGGATAATCCCAAATGGCTATCTAACCTCATATGGTGACCATGCGCCCGTCGACGTGTTGTCATCTGAACACATAAATAACAATGTATTTGCTATACTTGCAGTCTGCAGGAATATTTCTAGATAAACAGTAAGGTCATACAGTGATTCTTTGAATTAATTTCTCCACCAGGTTCTTCCTGTTAACACTATCCAGGGATCTCTACTCCAAAAAGACCAGCACATCACTCCCAATAAAGCTTTGAAGCTCCCGTCTGTTGGTTTCCTAGTCTCTCTGTGGGAGAGGAGTGCGGATCTGAAGATGGGCTCCAGGATGGTAGCTGAGCAGTGTGTTCCCGAGAGAAACTTGAAGAGCGGGCACAGGGCTCTCGGGCACCACTGTGGGGGCCGCTCCCCGCTGCCCTTGTCCTGCGAGGCTCTGCGCCCAGGGGCCCAGTGCGCGCGCGACAGGCAGGAAGGTGTGCAGGGCTGCGGACAGGCGGGCCTTTTGTTTCAAGGAGTTACTAAGTCTAAACTGGTTTGGGGGCAGGAACCTACTGGTGCTCTGCCAGGGCGAAAGGAGCATTATGCTACTGCTTTTCGTTAGAGTTCCAGGTTAGGTGTGGGGCCAAGAACAGTCATCGTCGCTCACTGGCTTGACGATCAGGTGAGTACCAGATAGGGTGCACTGCAGTCAGGCTCTGTAAGACTCAATCAATTTCAGCTCTTATCACTTAATACCTGCATAATGTTGGGGGGGCTATTTAATTTCTTTGTGTCTTAGTTTTTCTCATCTGTAAAAATAACTCCCTAGTAGGACTGCTATGAGAATTAAGTTAATAAATGTGCCAACCCTTAAAATAGGCCTCACACATAAGTGGTCAATAAACATTTTTTAATATAAGAAATATGAATAATGCTAAGTCTTGCTGACAAGCAGCTAAACAAGGAGGGGATGCAGACAAACATGAAAAACAAGGTCCCTGCCAGGGCAGCTGCTGGGCCTGCATCTTCTTAGGGACTGCCGGCGTCAGTCTGCGCCAGACTCCTGAGGCGAGGTGCCATCTTAATAACCACCTAATTTTATCTCTGTAACAAACATCAACTTTCATAAGGAAGCCAGGATCAAATCTGAGGGTAAGTGGCTAAAATCTTGTTTACATTTGAAGAAGCCCAGTTTTGTACTTCAAACTTGACTTATTAATGAGAGGTTTAAAAAGTGGTGATATTAACAGGCACGTGAAAGTAAGACTTCCTGAAGATGAATGGAAATGTACATGACTGTAGATAACTAGAGGCTGAAACACAAAGAACATCAGCCTTTGTTCTTGGCTCCTTTATGCCCACCTTCAATCATGGGGGCTCCTTTTCTAAAGTCTCTGTCTGTTTTCTCTAACATAACTACACAGCTTCTGCAAGCAGAGACTACAAGAGGCTGAGTTTAAGGAACAAGGATGAGGCATCATGGTTTGTAATCCTGGAGGCCCAGGAAGCAATGTGGAAAGCAAATACTATACATATAGACCATGTTTTTAAACCCACGTATTTGTTTTTGTTTTGTTTTTTTTTAATTTGAAAGAGGATAATGGTCTCTGGATCAGTGATACTTTAATCATAAAATCCATCAATAAAACACTAGATAACGTTAACAGAAAGCTATAGACCTGGCTGGTGGTAAGCTACAAAGCCTACCACCCCTGCACCCAAAAGAACACTGCTGCAGAGTCAAATTTTAGTAGGTCTGATGCAGGGAGGGTAATTGGCACCTGCCCGTTTCCCCACTCCCTGCAAAGCCACTCCGTACGTTTGAAGGCAGTACCAGAACTGGACGCACTCTTCTCAGTCTGACCTTGAGACTCATCTGTTAGTCCCAGCTCCCACAGAGACTTTGGTTTCACAGCTCTGAGGTGGGGCCCGGTGCTGGGCTCTTGGAAAGCGCTTCCCAGTGTGCTGAGGTATAGTCTGAGCTCTGTGCCAGGGGCCCTAGTCCGACGCTTTCCTGCTGGGCATGTTATTACAAAACTGGGTGCGACTTCTGCGCTTCAAAGCAGAGACCACGTGCCACTGTCATTACCAGAAGGTGTCACTTGCTCCTTCCCCGCATGAGCCAAGCGCTGAGGGAAGACACAACCATAACCTGTTACATTCCAACCAGCGATGACGTCAAACAACAGATAAGATTAAAAACTAAAAAAGGAAAAGGAAATTCCAGCACGACAGATGTGCTGCGTAACCTTCATCCACTTCCCCAGAAGAAACCCAAAGGCTGCTCTTTCAGATCGAAGCCTCTCTTTCCGGTTTCTCTCTTTCAGTCTGGTATTTAGATCCTGCCTGTGCTGGGAGAAAGCCTGTCCTCGCATGGTTTATCTGCTGTTTTACAATATCCTGTCATCGGCGTGGAAAATGAGGCATCAACATAATTTATTTTCAGGGGCACCTTATATAAAACACACTTTAACATACCTAAGCAAATCATTCCATTGCTTAGGGGAGGGACATTTCATCACAGCACTTAATGAAATGAAAACTAAATTAGAACTTCTATCCAGTGAAGTGAAAGGAGTAATGAAACATGACTTTACCTGTTTACATCTAAAAACTACTGCAATAAAGTTATATATACGTGCACAATGACTTTCGAAAATATAAAATTGGGACAGGTATGTAACCATGTAGGCAATACGTGAAGTGAAGTGAAGTCGCTCAGTCCGACTCTTTGCGACCCCGCAGACTGCAGCCTCCCCGGCTCCTCCGTCCGTGGGATCTTCCACGCGAGAGTCCTAGAGTAGGGTGCCACCGCCTTCTCCAAATAAGAGCTAGAAAGAAGTAAGTACAAACCCTCTCTCTTTATGTAGTTTAATGATCGATAGATCTAGTCCGACTCGGAAGAAATTAACTTTCTATTATGGAAATATATCAAACTAATATATCTTGCACTAATATTGTGCACTAACATGAAAAGTCTAGTATTAAATACAGAGCACAGTGAAATTTTCTCTTCTTGTACATCAGACAAGAATACTTTGTCTCCTTGAAACTGCAACTAGAATCCAAAAACTGCTGACCTTGAGAAAGATGTATGAACAAAGCTATGACTTTTTCAATTTTTATCATTTTTTTAATGAGAAAAATCTTGCCATTATGAAGATTTGCAACAGGAAGAATTGTTCAGGTTAGTTCTAAGAGTGTTTGGGGGACAAATTTTTGAAACTTTCTTATCATGGAAAATTTTCAACACATACAAAAGTAAAAACAAAACAAAACAAAAAACAGTATAATGACCTTCCATGTATCCATCACTTCAGCTTCAGCAATTAGCCCGAAGGCAAAACTGGGCTCACGCATACCCCTGCCTACTTCCCCCACCCTGACGGGCGCCCTGACTGGATTGTTTTAAAGCAAATGCCAAACAATACGACATGCCACTGTGGGGGCAGGGGGGTGCTGGCGTTTCATCAAGCAATTAACCAGCACCTGGATAACTATGATTCTGTTTTCTTTTTCAAGGCATAACTCTTATATTTCTCTCGTTCCAAATCTTTTTTCTCTTCTGTCTTAATGCTTTAATAAGCTTGCCTAGACAAAAAGCTCCTTGGACTGACAGGGCAGGATGACGAGAGAGTGCTCTGTAGCCATGTGTGTTTCTGACATGATCAGTGGCGCTATCAAATAGATCATCCAGTAAGAAACTGGAGATGCAGGGGTTTTCTGAACTCCCATTTGCAAATATGTTCTAAACAAAGCTATTAAACACGTGTGGCTTTTCTGACATTTTTGATATATCAGGAAAGTTCAATGTCAGAGCAGCCTCTCCTTTTATGTTCATCTGACTAAGCAATAAATAGTCTGGGCAGATGTTTTTCATGCATCTTAAAAGTCAAGGCCTGCATAAACAGGAAAAGAAAGAAAGAAAAGAAAGATAGCACTAAGTCGTGTCTGACTTTTGTGACCCCATGAACTGTAGCCCACCAGACTTCGTTCATGGGATTCTCCAGGCAAGAATCCTGGAATGGGCTGCCATTTCCTTCTCCAGGGGAACTTCCCAGCCCAAGGACTGAACCCAGGTCTCCCGCATTGCAGGCAGATGCTTTACTGTCTGAGCTACATGGGAAGCCCTCTAAATAGGAAAATTTCTTATATTTTCCTTTATTTAATCTAATACATATTCTAACGTATATTATTCCTAGGCAGTTCCATTTTTACAAGTAATATCTTCTTTTATATAATGCATATGTTTAAAAAGTGGGCATGTTGTTGTTCTTCAGGAATCTTCCTTTAAATCATACTCCTCATAGCATATCCTGAATAGATAACTTATGGCAAAAAACAAAATGTAGCAATGAATTGAAGTTTATATCCAATAATACCGGAGCCAACCAATTTTGGAAGAGAGCTCCCCTTCCTGGATCAGGCTCACTTCAGACTAACGCCCTTCAGCTCAAAAGTGACGACCCCTTCAGTGTCCCAGTCAGGGCTATGGTGCAGAGACTGAAGGGTAAGAATTCGCCAGCAGAGATTTTCAAAATTATGTTAAAATTATACCACAATCATCATTATGATTAATTCTACATATTTTAAAATAAATTTTAAAGGTAAAAGTGAATAACCAAGAAGGTCTGGAAAAGACAGAATAACACTGAATCATAAACACTGATTCATAAAGCTAGATTGTTTTTCTGATTCTTCAAGGAGGTTTCAGAATTAATTCCAATAAAGGCTAGTGATATGAGATCACTTAAAAAAATTGTTTTTAAAAAGAAAATCTTTCATTTTGATGCCAAATAATTCCAAATGTTACCCCCCCTCCCCCAAAATCAATGAAATAGTGTTTTCTGAATGCTGCATTGCTTTATGTCAGGAAACTTTGTGGTGGGGCAAAATCTGTGTGTGTGTGTGTTCATGTATGTGTTAGCCTCCTTGCCTCCCTCTGAGGCCACAGATAATTCATTGAAGACAGCATTTCAAAATGAATATTTGAAAAAATAAACATAAAAGACAAGAAGCATACCACAAGGTCGTTTAGAAATTTCTATAGTGTTACATATGTTTAAAGAAAAGTGGTTTTTAAGTAGAAAAGCGAGAAAAATTAATCTCTGCTGTCAGAAGGAATGATACTGGTTACCCTTGGGGGAGGGTAATGATTGAAAAAGGTAATGTGGGGGTGAGGATTTGGAGGTACTGGAAATTTTTGTTTCTTCATCTGGACGTGAAGATTCACTAAACTTATATGTTCACTTTATAATGTACTTAGAGGTTTTCTAAAAAAACAGAAAATGAATTAAAATGGCATTAGATCATTTTCATACCACATCACCTGCAGCATTTGCTAGTTCTGAATCTTATTTATTGGTAAATACTTTCACATACATGTGTATAAGACATATAGAAGTGGCTCTTCTAATTCAGTGGTGTCCAAGGCCAATTATTCCGTATTTAACCTGGTTTATTTAAAATACACGCACCTTTGAGGTACTATGAATAATTCTGAATGTGATCTAAGGCTCCCATTAAAGAGCAAAGATGGCCAACTAAATTCTTTAGTATAGGATATTTACAATATATCAGGTGAACTTGAATAACCAAAAAACAGGGATATATTCCTCATCAGTTCCAGCAGGCCTTATTTTAGACATTACAGAATTTCCCTTTACTTTAAGGGAAAAAGTCATTTGTCCCTTAAGAGTCTGTACACGTTGTATCAATGTAACCAAAAGCCTAATGATCTCAAATTTCCAAAGGTTTTATAAATTATTCAAGATCTTTAAATTATATTTGAAAAATAATATGAGATGTAAGAAATTCAAGTAGTCTCTAAAGTTTAATTTAATAATATTATCAAATAAAAATAATATTAAATAAACTAAATAAATACTATTAAATCAATGAGCATTTAACTTAGTTTTGTGAAAACTAGTAAAAAGCATAAAACTGCTATTCTAAAAGAAGGTGAAAGTACTAGGCATGGAACATGAAAAATGAAAAAAATGCAGACATGGAAGAATGCAGGCATTAAAGGAGTCAAAAGTTGAAATCTGTGGCTGATGAAGTACAGGGTGGCTAGCTGAGTCTGGAAGAGACAGCCCACCAAAATAGATTTATTCTTTCAGCGACCGTTAGACACTCAGAAGAAGCTACTTAATTTCATGGTTAGCTTATGACCAAAAGCTCAGCAACCTGGACCACGGTCAAACGCTCCGAGCCATCACCCTCTGAAAGCTCTCCCGTCCGCCTGCCTGGCCTCGCCTTTGTTCACGGACACTGCGCACTCTGTTGCCTAGTGTTCCCGTCCAGATCTTTCTTGCCGTCCTCTTCCATCGGTCTGTAATCTTCATCCTCTCTGCAATTTTCCCTGATCGCAGTCCAGTGTTCAATTACGGTTTTCCTTCTCTGAATGCCTTTGACACAGCTTAACTCCTGTGTAAGCAGTGTTTTATGAATGAGACTCATTTTTTTCTAATGGGAAAAGTAAAGGAAGGACAAATTCTATCTACTGCATTTTCTCTTCGAATCTTTACAACAGTCCAATTCACAGACAAGAAATTGGGTCTCAGGGAGACTAATCTACTTGTCTTCACACGGATATTAAGAGGCAAGATTGGGTTCTGCATCCGGGCCTGCTTGACTCCAACGTATTAAAGCCTCTGCCTTCAAGCAGATGGTGATTCGAGAAGACAGACAGCATTCTATTTCACCACGATACCACTCCTAGAAAATGGAGTGCATCACTAATTTCACGACTCCTAGCACATTACCTGAGGCAGATGCAGAAACAAATGTTAGAAGAAAGATAAAGAATTTGCACGTGCTTGTGCACACTGTAAGTGGCGAGACAGGAACTAGAAACTGTCCCTGGGCTCCACTGTACCACGCTCTACTCAACACTCAGGACAGGGTGTTCAGGGGAAAGAGCATATCCAAGCAGGCAGCATACTTCAGTGGCAAGAATGCCAGATTCGGGGTCAGAGACATGTGGGTTTAACTCCTTTCT
Organism: Litocranius walleri; assembly: GCA_006410535.1. NCBI lineage: Eukaryota > Metazoa > Chordata > Mammalia > Artiodactyla > Bovidae > Litocranius > Litocranius walleri. Next base: position 1,181,172 of record SJYG01000182.1, on the reverse strand, counting down.
CTACCATTAACTTATATCCTCAGGCAACATTTGCAAATATCCTAAGTAGATTTCCTTATCAGTACAACAATAATAATACAGATACTGAAGGTCTATAATGTGAAGATGAAGGGATCCAGCATGTGTTAAATTACTAACAAAATACTCAGAGCTAGTTTCTGCCCCTCCCGACTTATATGCAATATTAAAATGCTGAACTCTGGTATTCCACTGACACCACATCATTTCCAAGGGTTCATCAAAAAGCACAGCCCACAAATCAGAGGATGTCCTCTACAGGGCATCCATTCCAGGGCCTCCGGGACCCCTCCAGGCACCCTAATGAGAGAGCGATGCTTCTTGCTATTCATTACCCAAGAATGTTAAGGAGATGGCACCCTGAAAACAATTTCAAGAATTTATTATTATATCAAATGATACAGGTTTCATTACAAGAGAGCAAGGAGTTATGAAGGAGATGGCTTCCTTTTTTTTATTTCTGCCTGATTTGTTCCTGTCTTCCAAGAGGTCAGATGAACAGTCTGCTTTATTTATAAATGAAACTACAGCTGAGAACAAAGGATGAGATTCTAAAAAGAAAGAAAAAGCCTGAGAAAGATGAAGGAGGAGGCAAATGTGAGGCCTACTCGCTAGAGGCAGATATTAGCACCCCGAGCCACAGAGCAACAGAGCAAATAAAGTCCATTCTCAGTGACTGATGGCGTCTTTGCCAGAAAGAAAAGAAAAACAGTGGTCAAACTGACATCCATTCTTCTCATTTACACTAATTTAGAATGAATTCAGAAATGGAGGTTTACATTAAAGATGGCTCATCTCAAGCAGCACTCTTCGATACCGTAGCCACCACAGAAATTAGTGCACATGGCTAGCTACCGAGTACTTGAAACACGCAGAGTACAAACTGAGACATGCTTAAAGGGAAAACAGACACCAGATTTCAAAGATTTCAGATAAAAAAGGAACGTAAAAACAATGTAAAACATCTCAGCAGTGACATTTTTAATTGATTACATGACGCAGTGATAGTATTTCAGATGCATTTTAATTAAATATAGCATATCATTAAAAGGAATCCTACCAGTTCCTTTTCACTTCTTTCAATGCTCTACTGGGAAACTTTAAATCACACATGTAGCTCACATTTGTGGCTTTCATTACATTTTGTATTGGACAGTACTGGCCTAGAATGAGAATCAAAGATACTTGAAATTCAGGCGAGTGACAATACATGAAAAATACTCTCTCCGACTCAAACAAAAGGGCCTGAACTTCATTAAGAATTCCATTTGCAAACTGTTTCTTGAGTCACAGATGCTGATGTGATTTCATACAGTGTCTAGCATGTTACATTGGTGCCTGGAACATTTTTGCTCTTTAAGATTATGATCTACAGGGCTGAGATTTAAAGAACTTAATTCTAAGTATATATTATACATATAAATTCTAATATGTAAATATAAATTCTAAACAATAGAGATGTCACTGGAATATGGAGTTATATATATATACGTGTGTGTGTGTATAATTTTTGAGGTCAGAAAGTCAGAGACAAAAACCCTGAGCAAACTGAGGTGTGCCATTTCTTTCCTGAACTCCTCCGATACCTGTCTTGTTATCCGTCTCTTCACTGACCTGTTCTCAGGGCGACTCACCCTCCACGCCGCAGCAAGAGCTCTGCTTTGGAAGATGAATTAGATTTTGTCACTTTCCTCCTCAAACACCCTCCAATAACTCCCACCATCGGTCGCATCAAGTCCGAACTCTTTATAAAGCCTTAAAGCTCGCCACCACCTCCCTGGGAACTAGGTCCACCTCTCCCCTCAGGACCGGCCACCGCGGGCACAGGCCGGCCTGGCCGACCGCAGCGAGCCTCCCCTCGGCGCGCCGAGCTGCTGCGGGGCGCCCCGGGGGCCTCCAGGCGTCTGCGGCCCGGATGCCGTCATCCACGCCGCCCACCGCTCTCCAGGGCGCACACCGCGCGGCCCTCCTAAGGCCGCTTCATAGGATGGAGAGAAGGACACTGATGTTTACCTTCGTGGCCCCAGAGTCTAGTGCAGTGACGGACATGAACAAGGGGTTCAATAAATATACTGGTTGCAACAACGATGGGTTTTCCATTACCATCTAGAGCCACACAAGACTCTCATGTTTCCAAAACGTCTAGCACTTTTCTCTACCCCTCCTGCCCCGCCAGAGCCTGGAATGCTTTTCTTTTTGACATCTGTTTACTGTTGGGTTCAGTTCTATCACAACAATACACATTCACTGTTACAAGAAAAAGTTAGATGCTGTGACACACTGGCTCACGCTGTGCATGTGTGTGATTTCCAGACCCTCCTTCCTGAAATCAACTACTTCCAACTCTTTAGGTCTTTTTTTTTTTTTTTAAATTTTCCCTCACTCTTAACATTTCTAAGGCATTCCTTGTTTTCAAGAACATAAGCAAGAGAAGGCAGGTCCATCTCAAACTTTATGCTAACTAACTTATCTTGTAAAATACTTTACACATAACATACTCAGTAAACACTTGTTGGTTGATTAAATTACTAAGTGAATATTCGTGCGTTTTGGTGCTTGAGCACACACTACTCAACAGTCTGAAGCAGAGACGCATTCATACACCACAGTCAGAGAGAAACAACAGGTTAAAATGCAGTGTCTAGATGTAGTAGGAAGGAGATAATGAAAGGCAAGAATAGGCGGGGGGAAGACAGGAAATCACATAATAGAATGTGGATGAAATTCAGGTTCAGATAAATTTAGATTTGCCTTCTAGCTGAATAGCCTTGGAAAAGTTACAGAACTTTCCTGGGTCTTAGTTTTCTTATCTATAAAATGGGGATGATGCTCCTTCCCTTCCAGATTTGCGGCAAGTGCATGGTATGCTCCATAAACAGAAGCTGCTTTATGATCACAGGGTATGTGTATGGGGATAATAACAATAACACATCACCATGGCAACCATGAAGAGGGGGCTGACTTCTGGTTTAACCAGAAGCTTCTTATACTCTTACTGCTGAGGCTTCCCCAGACCAGGGTGGACACAGAAAGAAGCAGGGTGGCGCCTCTTGGTGACGGAGAGTGTGTGGGGCGGACATGAGGACTCCTCCCTTCTAGACACACCGTAAAAGGCAGGATTCTAACTACACCTATAGTTCATTATCTTTCTGTTTGATGGTCTTTTCCCCAGAGAGACTACCAGGAAAAATCAAGTCTCTTTTTTTAAATGGCACATTCAGAATCTGCACAATAGCATATTTCAGAAATGACAGTGGATATGTGATTATTGCTAAAATTTAATACATGTGCTTGAAGGAAAAGTAAATTTTGTAACATCCTATACTAATGTAATCCATACACTGAGTAAAGACTCTATCTTCAACTTTCTATTTAGACAAATAAGCCGGAATCTCAAGACAATAGAGTCTCACTAGAGGGTATCCAATAGCAGAACTTTAAATTGCCTTCAGCATCTCCATGACGATTCAGTGCATTAATGATAAGTGATTGGTTAAAAGCATTTAAATCAAACTTATGTTCTTGAAATTTTCCATGAACAAAGACAATATCCATTTAGAAAGATCTCACAAAAATGAGTTTGTTGCAGAAAAAAATAATAATATAGTAAATTATTTTAAAGCATTTGGCTAGTGGATAACATAATTGAGTAGGTGGAATATAACCTAAGCTCTTGAATCACAAAAGAGTCATACGTGATGGGTAATCAAAAACATCTGTGCTCACTTACATTTACCACAGAAGCATGGAACTGTGACATAGCTGATGCCCATATAAGCTGATCTGCAGAGAATGAAACCTCAAAGCGACTAACATTTGAACGCTGTCCTCACCGCCCTAAATAACCTGAGAGTAGAAAGAAGAAAACTTCTCTTCATATATAGTAGTAGAGAAGTAGTAACAAAGTCTACGTCATACGTAGTAGACTTTGTTAGTTTTGCCATATTTTTATATATTATATATAAAATATAGTATGAATATATTCTATTCATATATTATATATTCAAATATATAATATATTCAGATATATTTATTATATATATAAAATATATATTTTTATTATAGCTAGTAACTATTTACTAGCTATGATCCAAAAAGAGAAAAGAAAACCCCAAACAGCAATAAGGATGGTATGTATGGATTTTTTAATGAAAGCATGACAAGTGAAAACCAAGTCTCTAAAACGGAAGTAATTTCTAATTAAATGACTTCATCTTACAAATTTTAATTATCATTATAATAACAAAAGTAGAATTTAAGTAATCTGAATTTAAATATTTGAGTAAATTAACAATGTATTTCTTTCCACCTCTTTAGATGAAAGCACAGAAAAGAAGTTTCTTGGGATTAGCTCTCTTAAGGTTGGCTTTCCTATGTCCCAGAATAAAATCAAAACCAAACTATAAACAAGCAAAAACCTTCCTTTTCTGAATGAAAATCTGACTTTTGGTTAACTTCCTAGCTGTGTTCTCCAAAAATGGTACATGCACCACTGCTTAAAGTACCAACGATTCTCTATTGGTAGATAGCATCTGTCTGGTCTAAGAGAACTATAAACAGCCTGGTGAGGACCGTAATGCTTAGACTCCCTGAGTACACTCATTCTTACAACCGGACGTGTAACTTCTAGGGATACTAGATGCCATGCCAAGTGACTGCTTTAAAAGTTGCCAGTTCCCGGGGGCTGACGCTTCTAAGCCAGGGTAGCGCCCACACCCATTCCACGTGGCTCTCATCTCCCTGCACTTGAGCCTTCCTCTGGTGGTGAGACGTCTCCTGACTGCTGCTGGGGAGGCTGCCGCTTGGGCTATACAAGGCCTCCTACAGGAGAGGGCCCCTGTCACCGCCCTGCGGCAAGCGGAGGCTCCCGCCCTTTGCCCTTCGGAGTTAGACTGCGAGTGTGTCCCGTAGAGCTAGAGTCTCAGTGCTGAGCTGAGCCTGGTGTGATCTCAGGGCTCCCCTGGTGGCTCGGCAGGAAAGAATCTACCTACAGTGCAGAAGATGAAAGAGGTGCAGGTCCAACCCCCAGCTCGGGAAGAGCCCCTGGAGGAGGGCGTGGCAACCCGCCCCAATATTCTAGCCTGGAGAATTCCACGGGCAGAGGAGCCTGGTGGGCTACAGCCCACAGGGTCGCAAAGAGTCACACACGACTGAAGTGACGCAGCACGCAAGGACATACGACCTCGTGGCAGGCAAGGCACCTAAATGTTTACCTTCAGTATTTCTTTTGGTTTTAAGCCTATATGTAACCCAGGGTAAACAACAATCCTGCTAACGTCATGCGCAAATTGACTTTAATAGCATCTTCATTCATTCATATCATTTTAGGAGGCTCACTGGGGCTGCTCTGCAGGAGACTATAAACTAAGAGGAAGACGAAGAATACAACTCAGTGGCTAGGGCATTGCCAGTGGCGACCTTCGAGGTGCATTTCGAGGGTAGAGTTGACCTGGCTTGTTAACGGATACTGAAGAAAGGTACGAGGAAAAGCGAGGCATCAGGGACATTTACGTTTTGGCTGGAGTAACTAAGTGAACTGCTGTTCAGCAGCTACGTCGTGTCCACCTCTCTGTGACCCCATGGACTGTAACCCACCAGGCTCCTCTGTCTATGGGATTTCCCAGAGAAGAAGACTGGAGTGGAACAAGTGAATGGTGACACCATTTTGAGGCAGAGACCAGCAGGGACAGCCTTCCACTCTGCACTTAGATCAACCCTCTGAAGAGCAAGGACTTACATAAGCCATGTGGGGAAATGAGGCTTTGAGCATAGTGATGATAAGGATCCAGCTTTATAATCAGGATCCAGCTTTATAATCAGCATTACATACTTAATTCCTTTTACAAGCAGCAGGAACGAATAAAGAAGAGAAAGGAGGAAAGGCAAAACACATCTTTAAGTCTGCAAGCACATCATGTGTTAAACTGAAACCACCCCAAAGTTCAACTTCCTTCACTGTTCAAGGAGAAAATCCTTTACCAGGTACTTCGGGATAAAGGATCTGCAACTATATGGTGCTTGAGAAATATGCTATTGCTGTAATTTAGCTCACTGTATGTGGGCTTCAAGATGCACAGTGGCATTCCAAACCAACTTTTAAAGAAAATTGCATGGAATTTTCAAGACATCAGGAGCGTTCTTAAAAGTTATGCAGAGAAAACGGATTTTTGATAGTTATGAATTACATTCAGTGCTGCCAGATTGTAGGGAACGCTCTTTTTGCCTCAGTATGGTTAGAATTACTGTTGACAAAGTTTTAATTTAAATTTTTAAGGATTTAAGTGGAAGAATATAGGTCACTGGATTTTTGTTCACTGCGTAAGGATGACTAGTGGCAGAAAGCGAGCGTGTTAGTGAGGGTCCAATTTCGGCCCCGGAGTCCATCTTCTCTGTAGTGGTTGGGAGCTGAGGATGTGTTGGTAAGAATAATTTAGCTCTCAGTCGGGCAACCAGGGGACAGAATGCACACAGTTAGAGACCTGGCTGGCACAGAACAGAAGCTCAGTTCAGAAAACATGAAACGCATTTTTGAGAGGCTCAAGGCCGCACAAATCATATATTACAATCACAAGCTGGAAGGGATTCGATCTTGCCTAGCAGGTTGTCGATTTAGATAGATTTGTAATAGTCTGAAAACACACTACACGGCTCCAAAGTCTAACTCTAAAAATTTTCAACTGGTTTCCTGAAGTTGACAAAAAAGTGGTAAATATTTGCAGAGCCCACTGCATGTAAAACAGGTTTTAAAGAGCCTTGAGATATATCAGGAAATCTTAAGAAATTACAGTAGGTGTCTAATTTAAATGTTGTCTTAAAATAACTAATTTAAAAGTATATACTATGTAGGCTATTAAAAATAAAAAATCTTTTTTTAATAAAAAGTTACAAATTCCATTTTTTTCATAAATCCAGAGAATAGAATAGGTTTCAAATCCACATTCTGTTTAACAAAAAGATGAAGCGTGCGCTGTGAGTGAAGCAGCGTGATTACCGAAAGGCTGTCCGCGCGATCTGCCTTTCTGTGTAACTATGTGGGGGACCTTTCTTCAGGCCTCTGCTGGGTTTGGTGCCCTGTCTGTCCACAGTGGCCCCAGCGCTATGATCAATGTTTTCTTTCACAGACTGATGAAGGTGATGGATAATAAGGACACGTGTAGCACACACTCGTGTGCACTCCCTGAATCTGCTCTAGCCCCAAAACAGTGTGGAAGGAAAAGATCATGACATACATTTTAGGGGGGTATGCATTTATGGAGTAAAGGACTGGCCTTCCTAATGAAACAATTTATAAGCAAGTAAATAATAAATAACCGTATCCTGGCAGGCACCACACTGAAACCTCTGACAACAACGAAGCCACAGATTATGTGCAAATTTCAGCATGTCTGCTAAATTCATCTCTCTTTCTGCCACTCAAGAAAGCATTATCAAAATCCAAGTGCGTGAAAGTAAGAAATCCTACCGAATCTAGTCTAATTTAGAAATTTTTACAAAGAAAATGGTTTGCAAACCTTGATTGCAAGGTGTGCAGCAATGGCAAGGTTGAAAATGAATGCTTTAGAGGATTTCACCCAATTTCTTATGTAAACCAGAGCAGAAGGTATGATTCTCATAAAAAGCCAAGTACATTTGCCTCAACATAAAATAGGACTGATTGAATTTCAAACTCTTCATTTATTCTGTAGAGCTGAAATGTTAAGTTCCTCATTGCTGTTCAAATTGGCTTGAGTCTTATTTATCATGTATTTCATATATATGCTATTAAATATGTATATTATTATCAACACACACGCACACATATATATAAAACAGTAGCCCCTCTTTATCTGTGGGGGACACTTTCCAAGACTCCCAGAAGATGCCTAAAACTTGGATAGCACTGAACCCTATGTATACCATGTTTTTTCCTCTACACACATGCCTGTGATAAAGCTTAACTTGTAAGTTAGGCAAAGTAAGAGAATATCAAACTGTCAGCATCACTATTCTCGCACCTTTGGGACCCTTATTAAGTAAAATAAGGGCCACGTGAACACAGGCGCCATGCCACTGCAACGATCAGCCTGGGAACTGCGAGGGCTACTCAGGGTCAGGCAGAGCCAGCAGGCCCAGACTCATGGGCACAGGAGGAATCCATCCTCCAGGCGGGATGGTGTGCACGGCACAAGGGCTCAGCACGCTGCTCAGAAAGGCACACGATGTGAAACTTACAAATTGCTTATTTCCGGAATTTTCTACCTAATATTTCTGGACCACAGTTGACTGTGGGTAAATGAGATCATGAATAGGAGAGACTGGCTTCCCAGGTGGCGCTAGTGGTAAAGAACCCACCTGCCAATGCTGGAGACGTAAAAGACCCGGGTTCAATCCCAGGGTCGGGAAGACCCCCTGGAGAAGGAAATGGCAGTGCACCCCAGTACTCTTGCCTGGAGAATCCTATGGACAGAGGAGCCTGGTGGGCTACAGTCCACGGGGTCGCAAAGAGTCAGACCAGACTCAAGCAACTTAACACAGTCTTCTCATTCAGTTAAAAGAAGCTCTGCGTTACTATGGGCTTCCCTGGTGGCTCAGAGGATAAAGCGTCTGCCTGCAATGCAGGAGACCCAGGTTCGATCCCTGGGTTGGGAAGATCCCCTGGAGAAGGAAATGGCAACCCACTCCAGTATTCTTGCCTGGAGAATCCCATGGACAGAGGAGCCTGGTGGGCTACAGTCCACGGGGTCGCAAAGAGTCAGACCAGACTCAAGCAACTTAACACAGTCTTCTCATTCAGTTAAAAGAAGCTCTGCGTTACTATGGGCTTCCCTGGTGGCTCAGAGGATAAAGCGTCTGCCTGCAATGCAGGAGACCCAGGTTCGATCCCTGGGTTGGGAAGATCCCCTGGAGAAGGAAATGGCAACCCACTCCAGTATTCTTGCCTGGAGAATCCCATGGACAGAGGAGCCTGGTGGGCTACAGTCCACGGGGTCGCAAAGAGTCAGACCAGACTCAAGCAACTTAACACAGTCTTCTCATTCAGTTAAAAGAAGCTCTGCGTTACTATGGGCTTCCCTGGTGGCTCAGAGGATAAAGCGTCTGCCTGCAATGCAGGAGACCCAGGTTCGATCCCTGGGTTGGGAAGATCCCCTGGAGAAGGAAATGGCAACCCACTCCAGTATTCTTGCCTGGAGAATCCCATGGACAGAGGAGCCTGGTGGGCTACAGTCCACGGGGTCGCAAAGAGTAGGGCATAAATGATTTAAAATTTCAAATGTAATCCTCCTCCTCAAGGAGTTTCAGAAGTGTCATTCTAGATGGCTTCCTCTCAGTCATGAGCAGCTCTCTGCATGACTGTCTCATCCTCAGTACCCCAGAGAAGCATCTCTGGACTTGAAATCTCCAAACTGGACTTTCCAAGGCTGACTGTGGAAAGATTTACTAACGAGGGGCAGGAAGGGGCTGGGTCTTTGAGGGCATTATTGTGATTTCAAATCTAAAAGAACAGAAGAATCCTTCATGAGAGGAAATGAAATATCTTCAAAGCAAAACTGCTTTCTTGGAGAAGCTCCTAGAGCCATATGTGGGGAAAGAGAGAGTAGGAAGAAAAAAAATTGGAAATTTAACCCAAGAAAGAGAGATGATTAAAACTATATTACAAGTATCAATCAAAGAGTACTTAGCTAGTTTTCTATATCCTTTTTTTCTGCTTCTAAGAATTATTTATTATATAAAAGTAGTTAGGCAAGCAAAATTTACATTATATCAGTATGAAGGTAGTTCACTCTAAACAGCCATAACAGAAATAAAAAAGTACCATAATAGCAATGTCCATAACTCCCTGAAGACAATTCTTTTTTGTTTACTCCTGATTTTTAATTTTTAAAATCTCCTTTTCTGTGCCCACATGCAGTCGTTCTCCATGAAAGACAAGCTGCTTTCAGGCATTCAGCGCGCACACAGGCTGGAGCAGCCACGTCAAATTCAACACAATTGTTTGAAAAGTTGAAAAGTTCAAACTATTTATTTAATGTCATGCAGATAAACCTAAGAAAAGGAATACATTTGACAGGTAAATTCTAATTGACTGAGTCTTAAAAAGCCAAGAGAATGATTTAGGATAAGAGTTAAAATGAACAGTTTAATATTTAAGTTATCAATAAAAGTAAGTTAGACTTAATTAGGAAATTAAATTAACCAAACTACCTTTCTGCCTCAAAGTTCCATTTAATATCTATTCTAAGTAGTAAAATCATAATCTGTTTGATTCTCTTACTCCCAAAGATATGAGAGGAAAGGAATATTAACACTTATTCATGGATAATAAGATCAACACATGGGGTTTGAAGAGCCTGAGAAGGTTGGCACCGTCCATCTCAAGAACGGCATCCACTGTGTGCCACGGAAATCAGCAGCTTTATACTCAAGCGGGCCACTGACTGACGGATCTAGCTGTATCTAGCCTTGGAAGGAGGTGAACTGGAGCAGTGGTTTTCAAATTGCTAGTCATTCTAGTCAGCGATGCAATCACTTTAGTGAACACCCAACAAGCCCTTTAAAGGCAAAATGTATTTCTCACTGTAGAACAAGGGAGTTTAACAGCCCTGAAATGAGATGATACCACACTTTACAGTTTGAACACTTTTTCTACTTATTTCCAAATGGGTCCAAGAGGTCATATTTTAGCACTTAAATGCAGAACATCTGAGAGAAAGAAAATCGGAAGGAAATTCCCAGAGAATTCATGGGGCAGCTAAAATATAAAAATACTTCTCTTTCCCAAGTTCCACTCCTAATTTCTCCAAAAGCAGAAAGTAAGGTAGACTTAAGAGAGTGTTGGATACAGGGACACCTGGGAGCTGCTGCAGGGCTGGTTCCAGATCACCACAGTGAAGCGACAGTAGCGTGAGCCACACGGACCTGTCAGGTCCCCAGTGCATGTGAAAGCTGTGCTCATGCTATGCTGCAGTCTATAATGTGCGTCAGAGCATTATGGGTTTTTCTTAAAGAATGTACATAATATTTTGATTACTTTTTGCTAAAAAATACTATCATCTGAGCTTTCAGTATGTCATAGTAGTAACATCAAGACTACTAATTACAGATCACAAAGAAATACAGTAATAAAGGAAAAGCTTGAAGTGTTTTGGGAATTACCAAAATGTGACACAGAGACACAAAATGAGCAGATGCCGCTGGAGGAACAGCGCCCACAGGCTTGCTCTGCAGAGGGTTGCCACAAACCTCCCGTGTGTAGAAACTGCAGTGTCTACAACATGCAATAAAGCTAAGCAGAATAAAATGAGGTCTTCCCGTATATGGAACTAGAAGTTTCTAGTGTGTTGAGACTCCCTAAATGAGGATTCTCTAAAACCCAGGGGGGCTGAACTTGCTGCATTTATAATGGAAAGGTTGGACTTGAGATGGGAACTAAAATGGGTTTCAGGATGGAGGAATGAAAGGCAGAAAGTGCAGCGATATAAGCCTCAGAGAGCAGCACAGACACAGAAGATAGACTTCCGTAAAAAGCCCAATTCATTCAAAGAACCAAAGTGCTTCAGAAAAACGAGTGATGCCATGTCTCCAGCGCGAAGTGCACAAGATGAGCTCGGCACAGCTTGACATAGTGGGTCAGCGTCGAAAGGACAGGGGAACCAACCCAAAGAAGCGTCTATTACCAAAAGGACAATCTGAGTAACAATTAAAAGATTAACTGCAAGGCATTGTTGAGATTACAATAACACCTACACAAAAGTAACAACTCATTGGTCACCTTGGAGAATACTGGAAACCAAATTAGCATTTTGAAAAATGGTAAATAAAGAGAAAAAAAACATGTATTATTCCTTCCTTTCCTATATAAATTGAACTCAAGTAAACCAAGAAGTTAATAAAGGAAAGTTGCTCTTAATATAAGGAAATCTTACTAATAAATGAGAAAGACCTGGTAAGGCTTAATCCTACCAGTGTCCGTGGGTGTAAAATGTGAGCCTAATTAGTAAACGACAAACAGTAAAAATCAATTAGTTTAATGTTTAATTTCTATTTTGCTACAAGTGTTACTATCATTTTCTAGTGGGAAAATTGGCAGAAGTTTTGTTTTACTTAATTTTTTCCAAATAAATATCAGATGCCAAGTGTCTTACATAGGCTAATTAACTGGCAAAGAGGGAAGGAGATTTAGTCAAAAACACAGCTGGGGAGGGTGAAATGTCTTAGATTCTGTTAAAAGGAAGGGGAGACCCTAAGAGAGCCCTCGCAGACCCAGCCCACTGCTGCAGGAGGGAGAGGCGGAGCCCTGAGCGGTAGCCCCTGTGTTAGCCCCTGTCTGCTCCTGCTCGCCGCCGTGAACTGTCTCAGCAGGTGAGAGCACTGACGCTAGAGACCCCGATGCTGGGAAAGACTGAAGGCGGGGGGAGAAGGGGACGCCAGAGGGTGACACGGCTGGATGGCGTCACCGACTCCACGGCATGCGTTTGAGCAAGCGCCGGGAGGTGGTGATGGACAGGGAGGCCTGGCGTGCTGCCGTCCATCGGGTCACGGAGAGTCGGGCACGACTGAGACTGAACTGAACCGATGCTGAAGAGCATGAAGGAGGCAGACAGCAGAGCCACACTGAGGACTCCACGTCACTCCTCAGAGGACACGCCTGGGAGCGGCGCTCCTAACAGAAGAGAATCGAGGGGCACCGACTCGGGCGATGACACGGAGATCCAGGAACTTCTGAGCTCGGGCTCAAGAAAGAACCCAAAGAAGAGGGCAGCTGCTGACGCTTCAGGGAATGGCACAGAACTGTGTGTCTCTAAACACCTGCACTTTAACCACCGCTGGAAAGCCACGCCCCTTAATGTCAGCTGAACTGCTTTTAAAGGGTCATTTAAATAAAGAAACCATTTCTATGAGAAAAGATGGGAAATTTAAGAAGTTATCTGGACATAATTCAGTAAACGATTTAGAGGGAGATTATAGTTCCAGTTTCGCTAATTAATGAAAACCTATATAGGCTTGATTTCCTCATCCATTAAAAAAGAGTAATATTTATGCTTCCTTCATAAACTTTTGGTAAAAATTTAGAAAGAGTGCAAGAAAAAATTTAACTCATTAAGAATTATAAACAACTTTGAAGTTAAGAAACATTTGTTGAATATATGAATACATCCTGAGTATGAATGAGAGTCTCTACCTCCTGGCGCAGGAATGTTTAACCACAGAATGCAACTAATGCTTGGCATCAGCACAACAAAGTTATAGTGAATAAGCATGTTAAACTTATTAAGTTCTATAACTATATAATTAAATCTCATGGGGTAGTTGCTTTGTGATACTTTCTTTTTTTACAAAGATGGACGAAACACGGTATCATGAATTTCAGTTACATCATTTAAGCTTTGACAACTGGGACAACCCAACAAAGCTTTCTAGTAAATACTCCTAAGCACATCACTGACTTATGAATGGTTATCCAAAAGACTGATTTATTATTGAATGCAGGCTGAAAGCCAAAGAATTGATACTTTTGAACTGTGGTGCAGCAGAAGACTCTTGAGAGTTCCTTGGACTGCAAGGAGATCCAACCAGTCCATCCTAAAGGACATCAGTCCTGAATATTCATTGGAAGGCTGAGACTCCAATACTTTGGCCACGTGATGGTAAGAACTGACTCACTGAAAAGACCCTGATGCTGGGAAAGACTGAGGGCAGGAGGAGAAGGAGATGACAGAGGATGAAATGGGTGGATGGCATCACTGACTCAATGGACATGAATGTGAGCAAACTCTGGGAGAGAGTGAAGACCAGGGAAGGCTGAAGTGCTGCAGTCTATGGAGTCGCAAAGAGTCAGACACGACCTAGTGGCTGAACAACAACACAGTATCCTACAGTTACTCACAAACTATGTGAACCTGAGTTTCCGCATCTGTAAGCTGGAATACTAACAGTCCATATCTAAAACAGGGTGCTAAAGGAATTAAATGAATACACGTAATTAAATGAATGAAAATATCCAATAAATGTTAGCTATTCTATTGTTATGAAAATGAACATTTCACATTCTTTCTTCTGAACTGGGTACTTGATTAGTAGTTAGAACCCAAAGTAGTGTTTCCTTTTATATATGTTAAGAGAAGCTGTTACCATGGGAATGGTGACTAAGACAGGAAAAGTCGAAATGAAAGTTGGAACTTCCTCTGAATTTTCAACTAGAATATTTTCATAAGGTTTCTTCAAAATTTGCCCGTATGTGCGCGTAATCACTTTGGATGATTTCTGCTCTTTCTTTAGATTAACCAACGCACGCAAACGCACCCATTCGGACACCTGCTCGCGCTCCGAGCCTTCCCTAGGCCGCGCCACCTCAAACGCCCTCCCTTCTCCTCTCCGGCCCCGCGCCTCCTCCCGAGACTGCAGTCGCTTGCGGCCCTGTCCTCCTGAGTCCCGACATCTCACAGGCCTCTTTTTTTTAAATTTGACACTGTCATGTTGCTCGAAACATTCTCACTGCTTATATCTGCTTTCCCTACGTAAGAGTAATACTTCTCACTCATTTCTGCATACTCCACAGCGCCCAGCCAGCACACAGCCAGTAAACACCTGCTGAATGAAACAGAAACGGAGCCAGCCCACAACACATCCCAGGATTGGAGAGCAATGTAGACAGTATGTAGGTCAACTCCTTACCCCAGTGCTTCCAGCTTTCCACCTTCTTTTCAAGAGAGTATCTCAGTTTGAATAACTATTGTGAGAAAGAGCTCACTACCACTTGAGACATCTGGTTTCAGTAAGTCTTAAACATTAGGAAATTTTTTTGTGTGTGGGAAATGAGAAATCTAGTACTATAGCAGTTATCTTGGTATTTATTGCAGTCCCCTTTAGATTTACTAATTGCTGATATAATACTGATAATAATCAGTAATGACCATATTACAGCGCAGTTCAAGGAAAATAAATGCTTAGTCTGAATACTGAAGGGTACTAAAGTAGGCACTCTGAAAAAATGACTTCTTATGTGATTTGGGACAAATTTCTTTTATCTATAACAGAACTCCTTCATGAGATTAATGTTAAAAGTTAATTATGGCAACCCACTTCAGTATCCTTGCCTGGAAAATCCCATGGACAGAGGAGTCTGGGGGGCTACAGTCCATGGGGTCGTAAAGAATCGGACACAACTGAATATCTGAGCATGTTATGTGAGGACCCCTAAACTTCCCTCTCTTGTTACTGGGTGGGTGTTCACCTGTTTCTGCACATTTCAGCGTGAACCTGGCACAAGAGAGATTGCTTCAGACTGAGAGTGCCTGTCTGCTCCCCCGCAGGTGTGTGGGAGCCTGGGGCTTCTTGAGGGGGATGTGATGCTCTTGGTTATGGGAATTGGACTCCTTTGGTGCTGCCTTGAGCCAGGGATGGTTAGGGAGGGGAAGTGCAGCATCAAATTAAGGGTGCAGTGGCTGGCTAATAGCTTTCTTATAGATCAGTAATCAATTAGAATTAAAAACCGAGAAACAAAAAGAAGAAAAAATAATAACATTAAAAACCCAGTACCATTTACATTAGCACTAAAAAGAAGAAAGGAAACAAAATATTTAGGTATAAATCTAACAAAATATGTACAAGATCTCTGAGGGAAAACTACAAAGCTCTAGGTCTGTACGTACAATGGAACATTATTTAGCCTTAAAAAAAAAATTCAAAAATGCTGAAACATGCTACAATGTAAGTGAATCTTGAAGACAGTAAGCTACGTGAAATAATCCAGGGGCAAAGGACAAATGCTGTAGGATTCCATGTGTATGAGATACCAAGAGTAGTCAGATTCACAGAAACAGAAGGTAGAATAGTTATTGCCAAGGATGCGAGGGAGGGAATGGAAAGTTACTGTCGAATGGGTTGCGGGTTCAGCTTGAGAAGTTGAAATTCTGGACATGAATGGTGGTGTTGGTATAGCGTGCATGTCTGTAATGCTACTGGACTGTATATTTTAAAACATTAAATTTCATCTTATGTATATTTTCTCACAATAAAAAAAAGGAAAAAAGAAAAAGTTAATTAAAATTAAAAAATGCTAATAAGTAACTGAGAAAAGGAAAGTGGGAAAGTAAATGTTTCAGTTAACAATTAAGTTGTATATGGAAATTTAGTATTTGGCTATAAAAATTAATAAGTTAATTGAAGCAACAACATTAGTGTATTTGGAGGTATAACAAAGTTCAGGGCAAGCATAGAAATTGGTCCATTTGTCTTTTAAATGTAAGTTAGAAGATTTCTTGACTTAAAAAAACTATTACATACAAAGCTAGAGCTGGCCTTTGAATTGGTTATGGGAGACTTTTCTTAAATGTCTTAAGAAGTGCTTCTTTTAATTATAATTCTTAAAAATTATAATCACCAAATTTTTGGTGAAAAATCATGACCATTACTAAAAAGAAAGAAAAAAGACAATAACAGTTGTTAAGTACAAAAGGAGACATACAAACCCAATGGTGAGGAGCTCCAGGACTAGTAGAATTACAAATGACTTTTAAGATGGGCACACCACAAGGAGAATTTGCAACAATTGAAGATTTAGCATTTTAGTAGTATTTTGTTAGAAACAATAAAAGCTACCTATATTTAAATGATAGAATGGAGAGAAAATGTGAATAATCAACAGGAAACAATAAGGCATACTTTGTGACTTGCAAATCTATTTTCTAAAGTTTGTCTCTGTCACTTCACACCTATTAGAGTCATTCCTGCTGGCAAAAAGAGTTGAATCTTACCCAGCAATCTTGGAGTAGTTTGAAATACAATTTGAAAATGAAATAAAACATAAAAGAAAAAAACCAAGAATTTAATTTTAAATGTAACGTCACTGTATATAATGCATACCTAATAATATGAAAAATAAGATGGCATAAGGGCCAAACTATCTTTCATGTAAGATTTTCTTCTTGAATCAGCACTGGTTTGGCACGGGGGGGGGGGGGGGGGGGTGGGGGGGGGGGGGAACGGGACAGAAACACTCCTGATACTAGCGCAACCCAGAGTGCTTGCTGGGATCTCTGCCTGTTTCTTTAGTGTGCTTATTTTGATCATGTATGCAGGATGGCTCAGAGGTTAAAGAATCTGCCTGCAATGCAGGAGACTCAGGAGATGTGGGAAGATCCCCTGGAGAAGGAATGGCAACCCCCTCCAGCACTCTTGCCTGGAGAATCCCATGGAGGGAGGAGCCTGGTGGGCTATAGTCCATGGGGTCGCAGAGTCGGGCACGGCCGAGCGGCTTGACTTGACTTTTATCCAGGATCGAATCTGGGCTAGCTACCAGCTGACGAGCTCTGCAGTGAGCGTCCCACCTATTAACCTTCCCGTAGCGCAGGAAGGTCAGCAAGGCTGGGTGAGGCGAGGGTTAGGCCCGGGCAGCGGTGAGGGCTGCGGGCGCCCGCCGCCGCTTCTCCGCCCGGAAGGAGGCGCACCGCCGCGGCCCCTCCCTCCTCCTGTGGCCAGCAGGCGGCGCCGCGCCCGGGCCGCGGGACCCCGGCGGGCCGCACACCCCGGCGCGGGCCGCACACCCCGGCGCGGGCCGCACACCCCGGCGCGGGCCGCACACCCCGGCGCGGGCCGCACACCCCGGCGCGGGCCGCACACCCCGGCGCGGGCCGCACACCCCGGCGCGGGCCGCACACCCCGGCGCGGGCCGCACACCCCGGCGCGGGCCGCACACCCCGGCGCGGGCCGCACACCCCGGCGCGGGCCGCACACCCCGGCGCGGGCCGCACACCCCGGCGCGGGCCGCACACCCCGGCGCGGGCCGCACACCCCGGCGCGGGCCGCACACCCCGGCGCGGGCCGCACACCCCGGCGCGGGCCGCACACCCCGGCGCGGGCCGCACACCCCGGCGCGGGCCGCACACCCCGGCGCGGGCCGCACACCCCGGCGCGGGCCGCACACCCCGGCGCGGGCCGCACACCCCGGCGCGGGCCGCACACCCCGGCGCGGGCCGCACACCCCGGCGCGGGCCGCACACCCCGGCGCGGGCCGCACACCCCGGCGCGGGCCGCACACCCCGGCGCGGGCCGCACACCCCGGCGCGGGCCGCACACCCCGGCGCGGGCCGCACACCCCGGCGCGGGCCGCACACCCCGGCGCGGGCCGCACACCCCGGCGCGGGCCGCACACCCCGGCGCGGGCCGCACACCCCGGCGCGGGCCGCACACCCCGGCGCGGGCCGCACACCCCGGCGCGGGCCGCACACCCCGGCGCGGGCCGCACACCCCGGCGCGGGCCGCACACCCCGGCGCGGGCCGCACACCCCGGCGCGGGCCGCACACCCCGGCGCGGGCCGCACACCCCGGCGCGGGCCGCACACCCCGGCGCGGGCCGCACACCCCGGCGCGGGCCGCACACCCCGGCGCGGGCCGCACACCCCGGCGCGGGCCGCACACCCCGGCGCGGGCCGCACACCCCGGCGCGGGCCGCACACCCCGGCGCGGGCCGCACACCCCGGCGCGGGCCGCACACCCCGGCGCGGGCCGCACACCCCGGCGCGGGCCGCACACCCCGGCGCGGGCCGCACACCCCGGCGCGGGCCGCACACCCCGGCGGGCCGCACCCAGCCGGCGCTGCAGCAGCGCGTCCGCGGCGCGCCAGCGGGGGTGGCATCGCACGTGTGGCCGCTGGAACACCGACCTCCTTTTCTGGGAGGCCACTGTGGCCCAGGGTGAGCCAGAAGCTCCCGCGGCAGGCCTGCGGCTGGGCTCGCAGTCCCGGAGCAGGCGGCGGGCCGGGCGAGCACCGGAGGGGCGGCCGAGGGCTGTCCTGGGGCAGCAGGGACCCTGGAGACCCCGGACGGCGAGGTCAGAAGTGGAGTGTTTCCAGTCCCCTTTAATTAAAAGGTTATTTGACAACTTGAGACAGGAAGCAAAAAGATATACCTTAGAGAGCATTTCCAGGCCCCTCAGGAGTGCTAAAGTCAGAAGAAATGTGCTAGCAACCCACAAGCCAGGGCCCTTTTTACAACTGCTCCCTGACACGGGGTCACGCCCGCGACCTTCGCCGCCAAGGCGCGGGCCGAGAGAAGGGTTTTCACCATCCATCTCATTTATTAGACCACAGGGTCTGCGCCTTACTGTCCAAGACGGGCTCTGACCTCCGCTGGCATGAATGATACATGCTGACTTCTCCTGCTCCCCTTAATCCTAAAGACATACCTTTCTGAAGGAGGAGAATTTTTCAACAGAAAAGTATTTGAAGGCAAGTGGAAAAGCAGGTTGGAAATTCTTCACTGACAAATTACTATAAGAACAAAAAAAAGCATAAAGGGAGCCAATTTATCCAAACAAAAATGAAGGTAATCCAGAGAAAAGAAAGGGAAGACACCTAAGATAGGGAGGCAAAGATTTTCGACTTTTTGGTGCATCTTTCTTTTCATTCCCTACGAAGAACAATATGGTTTAGATAGCTCAGGTGTGGAAGCCAGTTAGGCATGTGTGGACTAACAAAGGTCAAACTTTAAGAACGATTCCCACAAACAGAAAGCCACCCTTGGAGGAGGAAGAGGCCTGATTCTTCTTCACAAAAACAGAAAAAGGGTTCTTACAATTCTAGAGTTAGAAGAACTGCTAGTTACTGAGTATCCACTATGCCACCAGGCAAAATACAGATGCTTCTTATTCATTTTCATCACCTTTTATGGTATTATCATGTGCTTAACAGATGACAAAAGTCAAAGATTAAGTAACTTAGTCCAGATCATTAAAAAAAAAAAAAAAGAGAGACAAATTCTAACCTAACCCTCTGACAACTTAGTTTGGATTTTTTTCCCGTGATAACAGCCCATAACATTTATTTGTTTAGTGACAGAATTCTGAGTGACAATTTTATTTTGTATTTAGGGAGCAATTCCCCAAGACTGTATTTTCCATTCAGCTGTGCCTGAATTATTGATTTGTTTATAACTGTTATCCTTTACCATAAAGATCTATATTCAATCTGGGGAATAAGAAGCCTATTAGAATGATACTTTTCTCCACAACAAGTATATCATATATCAATTAAAATGAACATAACTGCCTACCAGCCTGGCCAGGTGTCGCTAAGTACTAAAATACCACATTCAACACCTGCGAGAATCTCAACAAAAATTACAAACGATAAGCCAAGCGAGCTGCTGTTTCTGAATTGATGCAACCTGCAAAGAACTTCAAAAATCTCAGGATACTGTACTGGGAGCATGTACAAACACACCAAGGGGAAAGGAGGTCAGAAGGAGACTGGCTGGAATATGTGCAAACCAACAGGAAGGAGAATTAGGGTAGTCTCTCGAAGGATGAGAGTCCTCTGGTATCAGGCACATCAAATTGCACTATTTCTAAGTAGCTTCAAAAAAAAAAAATCCTACAGAATATATATTCAGTCAAAGAAGAAAAACAGCATCTGTTTTTCTTTCTTAAAATTTGTAATTAACACAGGGCAAAGGATCACACCCTCCCCTAGTAGAGCAGTTACTTCCAAAAACATGCTGTTTTTCTGGTTACAATGAATAATCTTTTCTGCTCTCTTTTTGACAAAACTGTACATGTGTTACTGGCAGGGTACAAGCAGGAAAGGAGATGAGCTGAATGTTCAGTAATTTTTTTAAATTTTACAATCAAATAGCAATTACGGCACAATCTCATAAACTATCGACCTTTACCCTTCAACCTCAACTGTGCCCCAACATTTTTAAGAACACAACGGATGCACAGAGGCTTTCACCACAAATCCTCTGAGGACCTAAAACCCCAGGGAGAAGGAAGGGAGACAGCTGGGCAGAGGGCTTGAGAGCTGGAGGGTATGAAAAAAAAAACAAACAAAAAACCCACAATAGATTTCTCCATGGAGGGAGGCAATCCTCAAAATTTTCACTTCTAGTTTCTCTCAAGTAGACTAGATCAGTGGTTCTCAATTTTGGTTGACACTGACATCATCTAGGCCCATTTTATTGCCTGGGCACCACCTCCTGGAAATTTTGAAATCCCTGTGTAAGATTCAGGCATCAGGATGCTTTACAACTTCCCCAGGTGATCCTAACCTGCAGAGAGAGTTGACAAGAGCTGACCTAAATAATTCAGAGACAGATAAAGGCACACCACATGGGCAAAGGATTAACATAATTTTCACCTCACCAGGAGGAAAAAACAAAAACAAAACTTAAAATCTCAAAACACTAGAACAAGAGAATATCACTGAACAATAGCAATAATCAACAATACATAACAGCGACAGCAACAGCAAAGGCCTCTTCCAAGACCTTCCCTCCCAGGAAAGCAGAGGAGGCAGAAGAACTGTGTGTGAGTCTTCCCTCTGTCCCTCTCTTGCAGGAAAGCAAGTTCGCTCAGCAGTACACACTGCGCTCTCATTAGACCAGGAGCACGCGGGAGCACGCAGTCAGCGTACACGGGAGGAGACGGCCTCAGAGCCGTGAGGCAACATCCTGAAGGCGAGGGCACAAAGACCGAACTTGATTCCACAGCTGTCCCAGGCCTAAAGCGTTTCCTCTTCTCCATAACTTCCGGACCATTTCTTTGCACTGGCTAACTTGCTGGTACTGCAACAATGTGTAATCTTAGATACAGTTTCCACTGCGGCACTAGTCCACCCTTTTCCTGGCAGGTAGGGGACTAATGGTAAGGGATTTTGATGCCAGTAAAGTGTTTAGAATGAATGAATGTACTAGTTAATTACCAAATCTACAGGTATTGAGGATCTGCCCAGTTTGGGGCAGAGAGAACACTCTAAGGTCTAGACAAAAGGTAGGCATTGACAGTTTTAGAGTTACTGTATCTTACAGGCAATCTAATATGCCAAACCAGAAAACAAACTACAAGCAAAAAGAAAACATCAAAACACTCCTTTCTCATGCTATAATTACGAAAAAAGACAACAACCCAGAAATAGTATGGATAAATCCATAAAAAAAATTTACCATTCTCAAAAAATAAACTCTGAAAAGAAATTAGGGTTATCTTTAAGCCAAATCCTTTATGTTATTTTTTTATTTTGTTATAGCTTTCATGGAGTTTTTCCAAAGGATGAATTTAGTAACTGATAAAATACAACTCTCCCATCCAGGCCAGTATGATACCTTAGGATTGGAGTCAATTATCGGCATATGTTGGATTAACAGTTAAAAAAATATATATATATACAGAAGGAATTATTAGTTTCCTTCAAGATAGAAATCATATTCCCCAATGTAAAGAAACAAATTTAAAACTCAGAAAAGAGAAATGGAAATCATTTAAAAATACCTAGTTAAAACTGTGTATTTAGATTAAATATGCAAATTATTAGTAAAAATATTTATAATGCACTGAACAAAAGAGGAAAGCTTAGGTGGATTATTGTGTTACTCCAATAGGATGATTTCATCCTTTTCATATTTTTATATAATAACTTGCTCTTCCCCACTTGAAAGGAATATTTAAAATGAACATATTTAAACTTTTACAAACAAATATCTAGACCTTTTACTTCCTATCTATCTAAACTTCCTATTGGAAGTTTCCAATGTTTTAAAGAATTTAAGGCATTAAGAAGGTTGGCATTTGGAATGTGAGCAAGCGTGCATTCAACATGACATAAATTAAGCAAATTAACACAACATAATAATTATTTTATATCAAATATTTAATGATCCTAATATTTATTTTCATCATATAGAAATTTTAGCCATATTTTTTAATTCTCTGTGTGTATGCGAGTATGTATATGATTTCATGTGGTGAAAAAACTGATGTATATACTCATTTCACTCTGGTCCTAATTTCAAGGTTTCTTGATTGGGGGCTGTATGATCAGAGCTGCCTAAGTAAAGACATAGCAGCTTTTGATTCCTTTTGAAGAAGATTTCAAAGATCCTGTACCTCTGCATTCTTTAACACGACTGGGACAGGGGCTCACTACATACCATAGTCCGTGATTTTGCAGGACACCAAATACAGCTCTTTCAGGCTTTGTCCTTCCTTGGCGATGACCTCCACACACCTGAAACACACAAAGCAGCGGCAAGTTACACTACTGCGCTTCAAGCTGAGTGAGCAGGAGTTGGGCCACGACTATCACAGGAGAGGCCAGCACTCGATGAATGCCACAGCTCTCTTCTTTCCACAAACCGCTTTCAAGGTGTTTCGGGAACAGGTATCATATTCCCTGCTTTTTAAACTCAAGTGCTTTAATACTTAAATGACCTTAATTAAATACATTTATGACTCGTGCATCTTGTAAAGCTAAACTGATGAAAAAGAGACATTCTTCTAACAGCACTGTTACATTTTGTAATAAAAGATCAGTAAACATATACTATATGATGAATATTTATCATTTACACTAAAAAGAGTAATGTAACTGTGAAACACGGATGCTCATTATAAGGGATTCCCTGGTAGCTCAGCTGGTAAAAGAATTGGCTAGCAATGCGGGAGACCCTGGTTCGATTTCTGCGAAGGGAACTGGCTTCTTATAAGTGAATGTAATATTGTTCATGGTTTAATTTTTAATGGTGGAGTTTGATCACACAGATACACATTTGTGAAGTTTTATTCAACATAAAAATGTTTTAAAAATCTGTGACACTGATTAAAGAAGAAAGAAAAATTATATGTATAAGAACATAAAAATATTTTCCCTGGTTTTATGATTAATGTTTTAGATGAACTGTTGCAGATATATAGGCCATTTAAATAATACAGATATAGATGTGTAAGATTTAAAGTCTCTTCTGGTTTCATTTAAGTTAAAATTTTGAGTGGTGCACCCTTCTCTAATGTCCACAGTGGAACATGTAACACAAACCTCAATGAACTTTATAAACAATGATTAACAACACTGTCTATTTGATGATTCAGTCCCCTGTAATATCAGAAAAACCTGTACAGTCAAACTGACACGTAGGCATGAGTGTCCTTCAATGCAGTCCCCGTTTTAATCTTTATAAACAGCAGTTAAGTAAAAGGGTAAAAGCACAAAGACTCATTAACCTTTTCCAGGAAGTAAGGATCAAGTAATTTGATACCTGTGTGTATAATCCATCAAAACATTACCGAGTATCCATCTCTGTCTTTCAGATATTTTATTTGCTGTCTAGCTTATTTGTAGGTATCTTCATAAAATGTCAGGAAATTTTATACAATTTTACTTCACATAATTCATTACTGAAGGTTAAATTAGTTATAGAGAAGACATATTTTTCTTTTAAAAATATTTTTATAGAATATTGTCTTAATAGAATGATAAACATTTCTAAGTTCCTCATACTAACTGAATAAACATTTTTTTGGCTATTAAAAAAAAGATTTATTATAAAAAATGGGTAAGCTGTTCCATGGTTACAATAGAAAACTTAAAACAGTAACAATGCAATTATGATTGATATAGCTTATTATGAAGGGAAATTTTTAAACCTAATTCTGCATCATTTGACTTTAATGTAATATTTGAATAAACTCTTAAAAAAGAAAAATAAAAGCAGAAATGAAGCTAACTACAGGCAACAACCATGTTTTACATATGACTTTAAAAACTGATTTTCATATCCTAAGGATAAAAATAAAGGCCCTGCTTGGCTATAATATCATAAATAGTTAATTTAAAAAGTCTACTTTATGCCATGCATAGCTCTCTGTCCGCCTCCATCACCTTCCAAAAAAGTGAGCAGATCCAACATGTTGTATGGCCACGAAATAAATATTAGTGCAGAACTATGTTCACATCATTTATTTTGTTTTCACGGTCTTTTCAAATAGTTCAAAACACCTGATTATGGAAAACAATCTAAACAAACACAATATCCTATTTGTGTTCTCACCACCTGATTCTATATCAGATATGCTACAAGCGCATGTGATCATGAGAGACACACAGAGCAGACTACAGACGGCAAATAACACAAAGCGATTTCCCCGTACGCGCCAGATCAAACGCTATTTCACAGGCAACAAGAACTGGTATTCACATAAAATAAGATAATCAATCACTGGATAGAAACTGTCCTAAAAATGATGAAAGGCCCTGAGCATCAGGTCTCCTCCCTACGTGAGAGAGAGAAGTTATTATGAACAGATAACACAAATATATTTAGCTTACTCAAGAGGCAACAGCCAAGAGAAAACACATGATTAAGAAAAAAGGAGTATATATGTTTCAGAGAAATATAAGAAAAAAGCATTTTACTTTTACAAAGGATCACGTAGGATTTTTTCTCTGTTTCAAAAAGTTCAACTACATAAGGTTTTCCAAATACTTTTCATTATCCTGTAATCATGAACAGTGTGCTAAAAGTTATGTGCAACATAAACCTATTCCTCAAAAAGGAATTCATAGAGGGAAAATAAAATGTTCCTTGGAAAATTTTTAGCAAAATTTCTTACTTTTTAAATTCAGTTCACTCAGTCGTGTCCAACTCTTTGCGACACCATGAATCGCAGCACGGCAGGCCTCCCTGTTCGTCACCATCTCCCAGAGTTCACTCAGACTCACATCCATTGAGTCCGTGATGCCATCCAGCCATCTCATCCTCTGTCATCCCCTTCTCCTCCTGCCCCCAATCCCTCCCAGCATCAGAGTCTTTTCCAATGAATCAACTCTTTTCACGAGGTGGCCAAAGTACTGGAGTTTCAGCTTTAGCATCAGTCCTTCCAAAGAAATCTCAGGGCTGATCTCCTTCAGAATGGACTGGTTGGATCTCCTTGCAGTCCAAGGGACTCTCAAGAGTCTTCTCCAACACCACAGTTCAAAAGCAGCAATTCTTCGGCGCTCAGCCTTCTTCACAGTCCAACTCTCACATCCATTACATGACCACAGGTAAAACCACAGCCTTGACTAGACGGACCTTAGTTGGCAAAGTAATGTCTCTGCTTTTGAATATACT
>SJYG01000182.1:1100506-1148183 GCA_006410535.1 Litocranius walleri | reverse complement strand
ATTTGGATAAGCGTGGCTCTGGCTTTAAGGCTTCAGATCCACTCACCTAAATGTCTTTTCATTTTAGTCATTGTTCTATCCTTCAACTGCAGCTACATTAGACCTTTATATAATAACTCGAGCTCACTTTTTCTAAGCATGCCTCCAAATATTCAAGAAGAAGAAAAATATTTCTAAGTGCTTACCTATTTATTTCAACACGGTTTTATTAAGTGCAAACTATGTGTTAGAAATGTTAAAACATCTAATCAGAAAGCCGCATGATTATAAAATGATGGACATTATACTTATAACCTTGATAGATCAACTACTATTTATTTTTGCTGCTCTGGCTGATATTAATGTTCATTCCCAGCAGCAGAAAAACCTTATCACTATCTCTGTATCTACTGAAAATCAACTGGAAAGAGTCATATTTCAGGACTGAAGGAAATGTTAGAAGCGAAGGGGAAATTTTAAAGGTAAGGTTTCCTAATTCAGCAGTTCAGTCATTCCTCAATGGAGAGGCGGGGGGAGAATGTATTTACTTTAAAATGAGAAAAGTTAAGAGATCTCCATCCTTAAAGGTTTTTGAGTTTCCATCAATTTACAGCCAATATCTCTGGGGGAGTCTAGGCATTGCACAATGTTAATACAGTTAAAACTGGTGCTATGTTTATGGTATTCTGGCATATTTTAAGATAGAGGATGGAAGAGAAGATTTTATTCTCCTATATGTAAGAAAAATTTTACTGTGTGGAAGGAAAGCTCAGGCCTTAAAAAGAAAACAGGAATGTAAAAACTATAGTTTTTGTAGGTAAAACTATGATTAGTCCAGTTCAGTGGACTGTGGTTCATCAGAGGCCATTCCTTTTCTGAAAAGAAGCCAGGCAAAATTCTGGCAAGTTCCAACTGCTACCCACCTCCTGCAACAATAAATAAGAACGTCAGTGGTAAAGGTAGAAATAGTCCAGAGAGATTTGTTGGGCTTCCAAACGGCTATTATGAAATTTAGATGGAATATAAAACATCCGATGGATAACCTCCCTGCCCGTCTCCACCCCCATTACCCTTACTGCTTTCACTACTGATGAGAAAGTCTCAATTCCACAAACATTAGGCACACCTTTAATTTAAAATGAAGAAGACAAAATTATTTGTGTGGACTATAAGAGTATCCTGAAGATGCGACTTCAGGCATCATTCAGGAAAGAGTTAAATACTTCCTTACCAGAAGACGCCACAAGGATTTGTAGTGACTAATTGCCTCTTTAACCTCTGCACTCTGGGAGCTGGCCTGCACTTCAAGACCAGTTTTGTGATAGAGCCAAAGACTGATGTTCAACACAGACCTCCCATGACCTGTGCAGCCCTGGAGTCAACTCAGACAAGATGCTGACAAAAGGTCTCCTTCTCACTTGGGAAGGCACAGAATCTCTTTTTGGATAAGCCAAATTCCCAGAAGACTAAGACAAAGCAGGTAAAGACACTGCCTGGAAGTTAAAAGAATGGTTTTACTGCTCCTGACAATATTTCCCAACCTTCCAATGTACCACTCAAAATTCTGTTTGAGAAAATGGCTTTAGTAATATGAAAGAAAATACGTATTTACTTTAAAATGCAATGAAGAGGGTACCTAATTGGATATCTTTGAAAGCTTATATCATTAGATAGCTGTAGGAAGACTCAAAGAAGGCAGGTTGATCTCCCTTACAAATGTCTCCCACATGCTTTAAGCATTCATACTCGGGAAGTCTGTACTTTGTCCTTAATTTTTAAGCTTAGCAAATTTCGGGCCTGTTCAAAAGCCAATAAAATAATTTTATAGTTAAGTACAATTAGAGAAAACTAATTAATCCTGCAGTTTGGGAGAAGAAAATGGTGAAGGCTTCTACTTAGTTTCTGACAAAAGAAGGTATGAGGAAGGAGTTCTAGGCTAGGGAGTGAGAAAAGTGGGAATAAAGTCACCATATAGTCTATTCAGAAAGACCAAGGGAAAGATCACATGGTCTTGATGAAGACAAGGGTACTACATCAATTTGACTTTATTGATGCTTAGCTGCACTGAACTCTGAACCCTTTGAGGCTTAAATCTCATCAGTGCTGAATTCATAAAACCTACTTCCAAAGCTCTGGGACTGCCATTGCTTTATGCCCATTTTCTTCCATATCATTACATATTAATACAATGTCAGGGGTGAACTAACCTTTATTGTAACATTCACAGGGAAGAGGGGCAGTGGGTCACGTTCAAACATGTTGGTACATCATGTTTACACAGAAAGATAATTTTCTCACTTAGAAAAAAGAAATAACATTTACACTTCTTTAAAAATAAAAAAGAAACAATTCACGTATTTCTACAAATGACACTAAGAGGTGTTAACCAAGAACCCTCTTATGAAAAGTTTACATGTTTAATCCCAAGAAAAATGACAATTGATTTCTGTTCATTTTTATTTATCTAAAGGATAGGAGAAACAAAGTCCTACCCATTTCCTTCTCAAATAATATTCAACTAAATACAACAGAATGAGATTTTTAAAGTCCAGAGGAAGCCTACTGAACCTTACTTAGTTTTACTTGCCCACTTCAATGATTCTTGAATAAATCACAGTCCGTTTGCCTGTAAAATATACTTCTAGACGATTCTTTCTTAATGCTTTAATTTATCCATCAATGACAACTGATTATCAACAATTTAATTTATATTCAAAGTAGTATGTAGTAGAGATGCACACAGGTATATAATACACTTGTAAATACAATTCCTAATATGTCATTTTTTCCATTCCCCATTAACAGATATCTCATTGCTATAAATGCACTTGCTAAAGGAATTTTAGCAGCCTAGCCCCTGAAGTGCTGTGACCACTAAAATTCAGATTGCTTTGCTTGGACTAGTCCTCAGTCTGTTCTGTACGGGTGAAAACACATCTCTCTGCTCTTGGGCAAAGTGTGGGAAGCTAGTGAAGCCAGTGCTGAGACTGATGGGAACCGTAACGGGAAGCACCACCCGCTTTCTCCTCGCAGAAAGTTGCAAAAGCAAGACAGCACGGAAGCATGGAGAAGGGAGACAGCACACTTCACTATTCGTCCAGACAGCGGGCACCTTGCAGGCAGCATCACGTCTGACAGCCAGCAGGAACAAGCAACAGCCCTAGCCCCAGCCCTCAGCTTTGTGCTGCTCCAAAAGGTGAACCAAAGTGGACGGCACACCCATCGCTGGCGTAATTCTAAATGCTCCTTTGTTTACTATAGTTACTGTTCTGTCTGCATAATCAACCAACCATGCAGCAAAATGGAGTAACAGCATTAATATTTCTGCCCTACACAGAAAATACCTTTTCTTAAATACCCAAGGAAAGAAAGAAATATATTCTGGTATTCACAGGGAGACTGAGAGGTGACAAAAAAAAATAGCTGATTGTTTTCAAAGGTCCTTAGGGGAGTAAAGAGGCGAGAGCGATGCTAAGCATTTGGAAGGGACGACAGGTAAATGTGCTTGGGGTCAGCTGGCCCGCTGTGTGTTCCTGAGATTACTGAGGGTGTCGTGGGTGCTGTCCTGGGAATGAGAGAAGTTAGAGAATGAATTCCTTTTCGTGACCCATTATTGAAAGGCAAGCATGTGCTAATCAGACACACAACACTTAGGCCATCTGGCAAAATTTGGGGCTGTGGGAAAATTAATGGTGATTCAGTGCCACATCATACTTTGAAAAAGGTGAAAGGAAATATAAAGGGTAACAGCATGAGCAAAGCAGTGGATATGACATATACTCAGGGGCAAGCTAGTTGAAGTATGGGCTTTATTTAAGGTTGTTCAAAAAATATTATAAAGAGGAAAAAAAGAAAAATAATATATACAACATATAGCCATATCTATATAATGTAACCAGTTGTTATATGTAACATATGCAATAATATATTCATATATTTAATAATTCCTAAGGAGCCTAAGTTCATTCTACCTGTTTACTTATAACCAGCCTTATTTCTCTTGAAATGCACATGAAACTACAAAGAAATATTTGAGAGGAGAAAAGAAGGTGGAGAATATGGATAGCAAAATAATAAAGTCAGGGATATACTAGCTTCTGGAATAAGATTTTGGAATAAACTTTCAAGGAGCAAAACTAAAGAGGAAGGTATGGTTATTTATACGATTTATAATATCAGTGAGTTTTTAAAAACCTGATATTCAAAAGAAGCTACAAAAAGACTAGACAGACATATTTCTGGGGAAAGGGTGAAGTTTCAAGAAACTGTTAAAATATTGTGTATTATTCAGAAAATTTCCTCCCATTTCTTAATACCACTGTGGACTCAATTCACATGAAAATGGCCTCCACATGCACACGTGTGGCCGAGTCGCCTGCTGTCCACCTGAAACTATCACAATACTGTTAACTGGCTATTCTCCAAAATAAGGTAAAAATTTAAAAAAATAAATACTGGAATGGTTAAAAAAAAAAAAAAGACTTAAGTTTAAAAGTTTATACACATGATAAAAATTTAAAAATTAATACTGGAACGGTTAAAAAAAGAGTTAAAAGTTTTAAAGTATATTACACATGGTTCATAATGCAATAATAAAACAGATGATACATAGCTGTATTAAAATTTTATAAAAACTTGATGTTTATTATACAAAATCAGTTATGGAGAGTGGAAATATGTTTCAGATGCTCAGAATGTCACAGTTTTTGTGTATGTGTGTATAAGAGACAGTCTTAGGGTTGGGAATGTAATTCAACGTCTCTGTCTTTTCAGGAAAATTCTGGAAATTATAATACCTACTTCCATGGATTTTGTAAAAGTTACATTTCATAATGTTTGCAAAAGTGCTTTCTGTTACTCAATAAACAGTTATTAACCCTTATTCTGCCCCTAACTATATGGATACAAAGATGGAGAACACAAGTCTTTTCCCAAAGAGAATTCACAGTCTTGTCAGTTTAAAAATCTTCCACACAAATAAGACAGGGTTATTTAGGACTGAATAGAATTTTCTAAAGTCCATTTCTCAGAAAACTAACACTTTAGGGCTTCACTAGTTGACATATACAAGGAAGACATGTATGCTCCAATAAGTTTATATTAAACCAAATCAATTTTTTTCCTTAGTTAAAAAACAAAAAAGAATGTAAAGCATATAGGACAGCATCTAGCAAAGAGTAAGCGATTAACTGTTAATTATCATCACTGAGGCCCTAGCACAGAACTTGGTACATTTCAAAAAGTGCCTGTGGTGGGCTGAAGACACCAGGCCCTAATCCATGCAGCCTGTAACTGTCACTTTATGCATACAGCGTCAGTTCAGCTCAGTTCATCACTCAGTCGTGTCCGACTCTTTGTGACCCCGTGAATCGCAGCACGCCAGGCCTCCCTGCTCAGCATCAACTCCCAGAGTTCACCCAAACTTACGTCCATCAAGTCGGTGATGCCATCCAGCCATCTCATCATCTGTCGTCCCCTTCTCCTCCTGCCCCCAATCCCTCCCAGCATCAGGGTCTTTTCCAATGAGTTAACTCTTCACATGATGTGGCCAAAGCATTGGAGTTTCAGACTCAGCCATCAGTCCTTCCAATGAATACCCAGGGTTGATCTCCTTTAGGGTGGACTGGTTGGATCTCCTTGCAGTCCAAGGGACTCTCAAGAGTCTTTTCCAACACCACAGTTCAAGAGCATCAGTTCTTCGGCACTCAGCCTTCTTCACAGTCCAGCTCTCACATCCATACATGACCACTGGGAAAACCCTAGCCTTGACTAGATGGACCTTTGTTATCTATGCTGTCTAGGTCGGTCATAACTTTCCTTCCAAGGAGTAAGCGTCTTTTAATTTCATGGCTGCAGTCACCATCTGCAGTGATTCTGCAGCCCAAAAGAAGAAAGTCTGACACTGTTTCCACTGCTTCCCCATCTATTTCCCATGAAGTGATGGGACCGGATGCCATGATCTTCATTTTCTGAATGTTGAGCTTTAAGCCAACTTTTTCACTCTCCACTTTCACTTTCGTCAAGAGGCTTTTGATAAGGGTGGTGTCATCTGCATATCTGAGGTGACTGATATTTCTCCCAGCAATCTTGATTCCAGCTTGTGCTTCTTCCAGCCCAGCGTTTCTCATGATGTACTCTGCATAGAAGTTAAATAAGCAGGGTGACAACATACAGCCTTGATGTACTCCTTTTCCTATTTGGAACCAGTCTGTTGTTCCATGTCCAGTTCTAACTGTTGCTTCCTGACCTGCATATAGGTTTCTCAAAAGGCAGGTCAGGTGGTCTGGTATTCCCATCTCTTTCAGAATTTTCCACAGTTTATTGTGATCCACACAGTCAAAGGCTTTGGCAACAGTATACTTACTTTAATAGGAAAAAAAAAGGGGGGGGGGCTCTTTGCAGATGTGATTAAAGATTTGGATAGGGAGGTTATCCTAGATTATCTGAGTGGGCCCTGGACACTGATGTCTTGATTTTGGCTCAGAGAAACTG
Organism: Litocranius walleri; assembly: GCA_006410535.1. NCBI lineage: Eukaryota > Metazoa > Chordata > Mammalia > Artiodactyla > Bovidae > Litocranius > Litocranius walleri. The sequence continues at coordinate 1,141,712 of SJYG01000182.1, read as the reverse complement.
ATTTTGGACATGTTACCTCCACAACTGTGAGAGAATAAATATTAGTTGCTTTTAAGCTACCACATTTGTGGTAATTTGTTTCAGTAGCCACAGGAAATGAATACAGTGCCTAATAAATGGCATGAAACTAATCACACATAGGGCACCAAGAAATATGATTTATAAAGGTAACAAACTAACTGCAATTAAGATGACATATTATAATTGGGTAAGACAAAGCTTTAAGTTGTGAAAGGGATAAAAAAGAAAACCTTAAAGAATTTTACCAAATATTCATCCCAAATTAGAATAAATTCCAAAAAGGTATGTCTTCTAAACTTTTTTAGAATAAATACTCATCTTTGTACAAAATTTTATTATGGAAAATTTCAAGCATGCTAAAAATTTGATGGAATTGTTCACTGAAAAGCCATTAATCACCACCTAGATTCCATAATTAACATTCTTTTACATCATCTCAGATGTATCCCATCTATTTCTCTAGGCACCTAAGTATCTATCTATCTATTCTTACTTTTTAACACATTTCATAGTAAGTGCAGACATCAGTACATTTCACGCATAAACATTAATACTTTAGCATACACATCATCAACTAGAATTCAGTGTTTATAATAGTTCTCTCTTTAACAAAATAAAAAGATATACCCACTGTGAAATGTACAAATCTCCAATGATATCAGCCTATATGTGTCTATCTTGCTGCTGCTGCTGCTAAGTTGCTTCCATCCTGTCCGATTCTGTGCGACCCCACAGACGGCAGCCCTCCAGGCTCCTCTGTCCCTGGGATTCTCCAGGCAAGAACACTGGAGTGGGGTGCCATTTCCTTCTCCAATGCAAGCATGCATGCTAAGCCGCCTCAGTCGTATCCAACTCTATGTGACCCCATAGATGGCAGCCCACCAGGCTCCTCTGTCCACAGGATCCTCTAGGCAAGAATACGGGAGAGGGTTGTCGTTTCCTTCTCCTAAGTATCTATCTGGAACCCCTATCAAATCTAGACTATTTTGCCTCCCTTCCAGTCATTCCTCACACCCACCCACAAGTACAGCTGCCACTGTAGTTGTTCTGTTACTAGGTCTTATTTCACTACAGCCTAGCTTTGTCTGTTCAGGAATGCCACAGAAATAGAACCATATGATACGCACTCTTCTGAACCACTTATTTTTACCCAGTGTCGGAGTTTGCGATTCATCTACTCTGTGTCACATTTCATCAGTTTACCCTGGTTGTATCTTTCAATTGCCAACTCGTCCATCGAATGAATATAGTACACTTTCTTTATCCGTCCTTATCTTGAAGCATATGTGAATTGTTTGCAGTTCTGGGGGGAATCACTAATAACAGTGCTAGGAACATTCTTGTACAGCCTTCTTGTGGACATATGCTTTCATTTCTCGTGGGTAAAAGTTAACGAGCAGAATTGCTAAGTCACAGAGTATTAGTAGTATGTATGTAGCAGACGAATGAATTTCTTTCCAAAGTTGCTATACCATTATAAATGCCCAACAACATTTATAAGAATTATAGTTTCCTCATATCCTCACCAATGTTGATGTTATCAGACTTTTAGCCATTCAAATGAGTATATAATTAAGACCAGTTCTACATTAAAACATTCAAAGATCCTATCATGATAATAACTCTATTTTTATATTTTAAGAAAATATGCAATAATAAAAGATTCCTGGAAACTGATCAATATTTTAAAATTTATTTCCAGAAATTTGTAATACACATATATAATAGTATACATATATGACATAACTTATTAATGAAACCAGACAATGCTTGCTGCAGACTCTTTGTAATAGCTTTCTGACCCAGAGTCAGTGTTCCATCTGCTAGTTCTCTGGAATATCTTCAACAGATATCTAATTCTATCTCTTCTATCATCTTTTTTCCAAGCAACCTAACTATCTAACAATAACTAGATAACTTCAGGAAAGGGATCTCAGATATTCTTAGCCCTCAGTATCATGCTGTCTTCCACATTATATCTTATCAACTAGACTAAAAGTCAAAGGCCAATATAAAATCAGCCCCAAACTATGATCTCCTCAGTAAGCATCAAGCTTTTCATTTAAGGTTCCTATTCCAGCTGAATGTTTGCTGGAAACATTATATCAGGTTGTGCCTTAAAAGGCAGAATGCTTATCCAGTCACTAAGGGCATTTTTAAAATGTGTTGCCAGAAACTGGATTGGGATTCTAGTATTATTCAGCAAATAGTAAATACCATGGACTCCTCAGCAAAATTTCCCTCAATCTGGGGAAACAGTGAATTTCTTTTCTTTTACTGTTACTAATTATCTAAATGAACTGCCCAACTTGAAGTAACATGAAGTCTTCTGATTTACATAGCTACAGATATTGCACATAAAAGACTTCACGAAAACATGCTGGAAACCATGGAAGTTGCAAACAAACACAAAAATGCTTAGTACTGCTGAAGATTCAAGGTTAATGTTTTTCTATAATTGTAAGTAAACATAGTACAAAAGAGATAAAAAAATTTAACCTGACAGTTTTTCTTCACTCCATTGTAAATTTTATTTTTTGTCACATAAAATGATTCACCTGCGATCTAGATGATTTGTGCTAAGCAACCAAACATCAGGTACTTAAAGAACTCTTTGCAAACATGCCCTCCAAACAGGATCAAGGAAAGAGCTGAGAATCTTTTAAAGCATTCAGCTTAAGTTAAAGACATAACAAAAGTTTGTGAACAGCCACACTAAGATTGCCAAGCACAGTCGAGATTCCTATATTTGAGGACATCTATCAGATATGAAAGATCTTTTTGATATATAATATAAAAATAATGATGATATTAATAACATTAGGCATTTACTATTAATATAAACCTCACATGGCCAAAGTCTGATATACAATGAGAGAAGAGATATTACACCTTCATTTCTAAATACATAAAAATATAGTAAGGATTATATAACTATTAAATTATTTTTCAGAACATTAATATTTAAAATGGACACCACTGAGAATTCACCAATGTTGATGTTATCAGACTTTTAGCCATTCAAATGAGTATATAATTAAGACCAGTTCTACATTAAAACATTCAAAGATCCTATCATGATAATAACTCTATTTTTATATTTTAAGAAAATATGCAATAATAAAAGATTCCTGGAAACTGATCAATATTTTAAAATTTATTTCCAGAAATTTGTAATACACATATATAATAGTATACATATATGACATAACTTATTAATGAAACCAGACAATGCTTGCTGCAGACTCTTTGTAATAGCTTTCTGACCCAGAGTCAGTGTTCCATCTGCTAGTTCTCTGGAATATCTTCAACAGATATCTAATTCTATCTCTTCTATCATCTTTTTTCCAAGCAACCTAACTATCTAACAATAACTAGATAACTTCAGGAAAGGGATCTCAGATATTCTTAGCCCTCAGTATCATGCTGTCTTCCACATTATATCTTATCAACTAGACTAAAAGTCAAAGGCCAATATAAAATCAGCCCCAAACTATGATCTCCTCAGTAAGCATCAAGCTTTTCATTTAAGGTTCCTATTCCAGCTGAATGTTTGCTGGAAACATTATATCAGGTTGTGCCTTAAAAGGCAGAATGCTTATCCAGTCACTAAGGGCATTTTTAAAATGTGTTGCCAGAAACTGGATTGGGATTCTAGTATTATTCAGCAAATAGTAAATACCATGGACTCCTCAGCAAAATTTCCCTCAATCTGGGGAAACAGTGAATTTCTTTTCTTTTACTGTTACTAATTATCTAAATGAACTGCCCAACTTGAAGTAACATGAAGTCTTCTGATTTACATAGCTACAGATATTGCACATAAAAGACTTCACGAAAACATGCTGGAAACCATGGAAGTTGCAAACAAACACAAAAATGCTTAGTACTGCTGAAGATTCAAGGTTAATGTTTTTCTATAATTGTAAGTAAACATAGTACAAAAGAGATAAAAAAATTTAACCTGACAGTTTTTCTTCACTCCATTGTAAATTTTATTTTTTGTCACATAAAATGATTCACCTGCGATCTAGATGATTTGTGCTAAGCAACCAAACATCAGGTACTTAAAGAACTCTTTGCAAACATGCCCTCCAAACAGGATCAAGGAAAGAGCTGAGAATCTTTTAAAGCATTCAGCTTAAGTTAAAGACATAACAAAAGTTTGTGAACAGCCACACTAAGATTGCCAAGCACAGTCGAGATTCCTATATTTGAGGACATCTATCAGATATGAAAGATCTTTTTGATATATAATATAAAAATAATGATGATATTAATAACATTAGGCATTTACTATTAATATAAACCTCACATGGCCAAAGTCTGATATACAATGAGAGAAGAGATATTACACCTTCATTTCTAAATACATAAAAATATAGTAAGGATTATATAACTATTAAATTATTTTTCAGAACATTAATATTTAAAATGGACACCACTGAGAAAAACTGCAAAGTTATCAACTGCATGAAAGCTTTTAAAAGTCATTTTACCTTTTTGTATTACTCAATTGTACCATGTAACTTTTAAGACATTCAGCCTAATTCTTTTCAAAGTAAACTTTAAACACTGATGAGAATCAATGTCTATAAATCCCTACAAAGGGAGAATAAATGCACGTTTACTACAAAAATTAATACAGAGCCCAAATCTATGAGTCTGTAAATTTCTCTTAATAGCTAGTACAATCAATGTCAAACATTAATAATAAAGACATTCAACATTATTTGGGGAGAAAAAAGTTTTAACAGCCAGCAGATGAACTGCGTATGGACAAACCACATTTGCTGTTGAGCCTAGCCTCCAATATCCATGCCCAGTTATCCTGAGTCTGGTCTTCAGCCAAACACTTAATTCCTCTATGCCTGGAATCTTTAATTTCATTGGCTTATCCACACCAGATTAAGGCACATAGAGGTCATAAATCCTGGGAAAAAGCATGGTTCCTCTTCCATCTCTAATTTCATAATAATAATTTTAAAATCCACTAAACTACACAATTCATGAACGAAAGGCGAAAGTCTAATTTTAGCATTTTTTAAGACTGTTTCTGCTGCGCTTGGGTGGTGGTATACCAGGCGTGTGCTTGGCGTGCTCACTGGAGAGTCCAGTGGAGTGCCTGGCTCAGTGCCAGCCTGCTGCCACTTTGCTGGGAGCTTCTGTGCCCTTGTTCATGATTTTGCTACTTTTTATTTTTGCTCAAATTTTGTCCCAAATCTATTTTTTTTCAATGTAGTTTGAAACCCTAGGTAATAACTTTTGGCCCCAAAATTCTACATAAGTCTACCTGACTTGGCCCACTAAACACAATTGTTATACAAATAGTTTCTCAAAACACTGAACTTTTCATGTACTTAGGCCTTCCCAGGGTCACAGGTAGGCATCCCAGCCAGGATTGTCCCTGGATCAGACATGCACTCTCCAGCTGCAACAGTTCCACAAATCTCTAGAAATGATTACATTTAATCCATCTGACTTATTTATATTCTATGTCTGGACGGACTCCGGCAATGGACTCTCCTCAGACGGACAGTTCCTCCTGACTCCTAGCTCTTCCTCCCTGTTTTGACCACTGTATCAAGTGTATTCATCACCCTGACACGGGGCCTGTGTTTCACTCATCCTTGATGAGATGCTCAAGACATCGTGAGGTTTGTTGAATGAATGTGTGAAGGTCTGAAGCACACAGATAAGACAAGTCACGCAGCTGTGTATACTTAGAATTCTGAATAAAAATAGCAAATGCACCACTGTTATTAAATGTATGTCAACAAAGGAGAACATTATTTATAGGCACAAGGAATGAGTTACTTGCAGTTGTAAAGAGAATTATCTATGTAAAATCTGTCTAAGAAAAAGGATAAAGAGCATGTATTAAAATACAGAGAGCCTTAAAGGCAGAAAAACTGTACGTGATGACAGGCAGACTTTAAAATGTAAATAATAGGATAAAGATGTGTAATGGAAACCCAAAGTGGATTCTGCAGAATTTTCCTCAGTAAATATATCTTCTACAATAGATAAACCAAACTGATTGAGAAGACTCTATAATATTGATCCTCACATAAGCAAAAGAAGCAATAAAAACTGTTAACAATTTCTTTTGTAAACGGTATGGCTATTGAAAATTACAAATAGCCATTAATTTCAAGAAACTCACCTTATATTTCTTGATGATGCAAAAGAAATATTTATCTATTTATCTACAGGAAGTATACTTGCTATCTATGAAAAGTTCCACTATAGGAAAAGGAAAATATTATAGCTTGTCAATGTGAGAGTAAGTGCCACCGTAAGAAAATCAGTATGTATTTTACAAGGTATTATTTCCAAACAAGGTAGATGTGGTAAACAACATAAGTACTTTTTATTTAAAAATCAAAAGTACTTTTTATTTAAAATACACACTCTTAAAACATTTACTTGCTTATAGAATTAAGACACTATGTTTACTGGAGGGTTCTGGTACACACGAACTCTTTTGAATGTAATTGAGAAATGTCACCATCTTCAAAAGGCAGACTGGTACGGTGCTCTGGAGCACAGACTCGGGAGTCGCAGTCCCAGAGACCAGATCAAACCCAGCCTTGGGAACCTCAGCAGGTCATGTAGCCTCCCTGTGCTTCACTTTCCTTATCCACGGTGAGGGGAAGTCGCTCAGTCGTGTCCGACTCTGCGAGCCCATGGACTGTGACCTATTAGGCTTCTCCGTCCATGGGATTCTCCAGGCTAGAATACTGGAGTGGTGGGTATAATAAGAGCATCTACTTTAAAGAACTTTGATAAAGATGAAAGGAAATGCAAAGATTAAAGGAAATGCAAAGTGTTTAGAATAGTGCCTCGTGCAAATTAAATGACACATCTTATGTAACTTTACTTAAAATTTCCATTACCTCCAGATAATATGTGTCTTTCAATTTAACATATCCAGCGCAACCTATAGGAGAAGGCAATGGCACTCCACTCCAGTACTCTTGCCGGGAAAATCCCATGGATGGAAGAGCTTGATAGGCTGCAGTCCATGGGGTCGCTGAGAGTTGGACACGACTCAGTGACTTCACTTTCACTTTCATGCATTGGAGAAGGAAATGGTGACCCACTCCAGTGTTCTTGCCTGGAGAATCCCAGGGGCAGCGGAGCCCGGTGAGCTGCCGTCTACGGGGTCTCACAGAGTCGGACACGACTGAAGCGACTTAGTAGCAGCCCGACCTATATAGTATATTGTTCCAAAACTGGGAACCTAAATGTAAATCAGAATCTAATTTATCTATCAATTTATAGATACAAATTGATTTATAGCCTACCTCAGGAAATAAAAAATCTCAAAACAATCTAACCTCACTCCAAAAGGAACTAGAAAAAGAACAAAATAAGTTCAAAGTTGGTAGAAAATAATAATAAAGATCAGAGCAGAAATAAATAAAATAGAGGCTAAAAAAATGGCAAAGATCAATGAAACTAAGATTTGAGTTTTAAAAAAGATAAAATCGATAAGCCATTATCAATTCACCATGGGGGTAAAAAACAAACAAACAGGGAGGGCCTAAATAAATAAAATCAGAAGTGAAAAAGGAGAAGTTATGACTGATACCACAAAAACACAAAGGCTCAAAAGGAATTATTATAAGCAATTATAATGCCACTAAAATGGACAACCTGGAAGAAATTCATTAATTCCTGGAAATGTCCAATCTCCTGAGACTGAACCAGGAAGAAATAGAAAACATTACTAGTAATAAAACTGAATCAGTAATTAAAAACTCCCAACAAATAAAAGTTCAGGACTAGACGGCTTCACTGGTAAGTTCTATCAAACATTTAGAGATGAATTAATGCCTATCTTTCTCAAACTTTTTCAAACAACTGAAGAGGAGAAATGCTTTCAAACTAATTTTACAAGGTCAGCATCACATCAATACCAAAACCAGACTAATACAGCACAAAGAAGGAAAAGAAAAAAGAAAATCACAGGCCAATATCCCTGATGAACATAAATGGGAAAATCTTCAACAAAATGTTAGCAAACTGAATTCAACAATACTCTGTAAGGTGTATACAACAAAATCAAGTGGAATTTATGTCAGATATACAAAAATGGTTCACTATCCACAAATCAATCAATGTGAAACACAAGATCAACAAACTGAAGAGTAAAACTCATATGATCATCTCAGCAGATGACAAAATTCAGCATCCATTTATGATGCAACAACAAATAAACAACTCCCAAAAAGGTGGATATAGAAGGAACATTCCTCACCATAATCAAGGCCAGACATGACAAACCTATAGCCAACGTTTTTTTCAGTGAAAAGCTGAAAGCATTTCCTCTAAGATCAGAAATAGGACAAGGATGCTCATTCTTGCCACTTTTATTCAACATAGGACTGGAAGTCCTAGCCATGGTAAGCAGAGAAGAAAAAAGGAATAAAAGGAATCCAAATTGGAAAAGGAGTAAAACTGCCACTGTTTGCAGATGGCATGATTCTATGTGTAGAAAATCCTAATGAGGCCACAAAGAAATGATTAGAACCCATAGATGAATTCAGTAATGTGGCAGGATCCAAAATTAAGACACGGAAGCTTCAGATAGTTTGTTATCAGTGTACAGAATTACCAAATTATCAGAAAGAGAAATAAAGAAAACAGCACTATTTACAACAGCATCTAAAAGAGTAACATACAGAGGAATGAGGTGAAGGGCTCATACTCTAAAACTGCCAGATACTGATAAAAGGAAATTGAAGACAACACAAATAAATGTGTTCATGAACTGGAAAAATTAATCCTGTTAAAATTATCATACTAGAATATCATTCAGCCATTAAAAAATAAATCCTGGGACTTCTCTGGAGGCTCAGTGGCTAGAACTCTGTGCTCTCAATGCAAGGGACCCGGGTTCGGTCCCTGGTCAGGGAGCTGGATCCCACATGATGCAACAGGACCTGGCACAGCCAAATAAATAAATTTTTTTTTTTTAAACTGTCACTTGTGTTGACATGATTGAATGTAGAGTGTGTTGTGCTCAGCGAGATAAAGCGGACAGAGAAAGATAAAATACCGTGTGTTCTCACACAAAATAAAAACACAGACACAGAAATCAAACCGGCGGTGGCCAGAGAGATGGAAAGTGGGGAGAAATAGGTGAAGGGAATTAAGAGGTACAAATCTCCAGTTATAAAATAGATGAAACAATGAGAATGTAACATAAAACATGAGAAATAGTCAATAATAACGTAATAGCTTTGTGTGGGGACAGACCGTTACTAGGCTTTATGATACTGATCATTTCATATATATGTGAAATGTCACTCGTTAATTCATTAACCAAGCAGACAAACAAATGCGAAAACTTAAAAATATTTATGGGAAAGTCTGTAAAACTGAGAAGGATTCTGCTTACACTATTTCACAAGTGTCTTTCTCACCCTACTTTAAAGTATTGAAAACTGGAACTCTCTGATGATACAGTTGGGGTTGAGGTCTGTGGAAGAAAGATGATCTGAAACTCCCATCAGCATGCTCTTATACAAATAAACTGCCCTGGTCATTCAGGAGACTTATGAATAAATGGGCATTTATATAATTTTAAATTATGCAAATTCCTTGGGTACTTTATGTTACAATTCTCCTGACTTGACTCTTTCAATAAATGTACACTAATCTCCGTGAGGGGAGAAAAGAGGAGCTTCCCTGAGCTACAAGTCTCCTCTGCTGTTCTTCAATAAAAGTTTTGGACCTCCTGTACAGTTAACAGAGTCCACAGGTTACCTGTGCTTTAAAATCCTGTTATTATCTCAGCTATTTAGGTTAATTGATCAATTCATAATATAAGATTAAAGTGGTATAGCCTGAGAAAATGAGATGATGTTTTACAGTTTAAATAATGAAAATCATATTGCCCAACCATGGCCTCAATAAAAACAATCTGGAAGCTAGAAGGCCTTTCCAAATTGCAAAAGGCTGTGTTTTGCATTTGACCAGAGACAAACTATACAATGAAATGTACTGATATCAACTATTCTTAGTAAATGCTACACCTGTGAATTTATATTATCCCTATTTGACAAAACAGTTGGCAGTACCTTAAAATGAAAGAAAATGTTCACATTAGCTAGTTATAAGACAATAAGATGACTCTGAACTTTGCTCTAAAAAGAAAAACAATGCTTAAAATAGTCTTCCTTCCAAAAGCCACGTTATGTGAAACGTTCAAAGTCACTATTAGCAAGTCCCCAGAATTTAAATATCTTTTCTGTTAAAAAAAAAAAAATCACTGTCCATTAATACAGCTGAATAACAACACAAGCATAATTCTGAGTCTGACTCATATACGTTGGGGACAATAGTGTAATCACAGAAAGAAAGTGAACGTGAAAGTCGCTCAGTCTTGTCTGACTCTTTGAGACTGTACAGTCCATGGGACTCTCCAGGCCAGAACACTGGGGTGGCAGCCTTTCCCTTCTCCAGGGGATCTTCCCAACCCAGGGATCGAACCCAGGTTTCCTGCACTGCAAGCAGATTCTTTACCAGCTGAGCCAAAAGGGAAGCCCCATAATGCCAGAAAGCTACCTCAAATCCTGGTCTGTGTGTTCTAATAAACTAAAGTAGCAAAAAAAATGGATCTCAATTTAAAAATTGTTATAGATTTGATTGAAATATAGTCCCTATCCTAAAGCTGTTGGAAAATGTGACAAAGCATCAAATCATCAAAAAATAAATACATAATTAACGCCTAAAGTCCCATGTTGGCATCATTCCTCACCATCATAGATTTTAAAATGACATTATTTGATTGTTTATTTAAAAAAAAGGACAAATGTTGAAGCATATTACTTTATATCTTGGGAAACAAAAAAAGAAAACTTTATATTAATATTATAGTGGCTCTAAACTGGGCTTCCCTGATAGCTCAGCTGATAAAGAATCCACCTGTAATGTGGGAGACCCTGATTCGATTCCCGGGTTGGGAAGATCCCTTGGAGAATCTAAACCAAAATTTGGCTCTAAACCAAAGTTTCAAAATAATAAAAATTATATGTTTACATGTAATAAAATCTTGAATAACAGATTCATACTTAGGAATCAGATCAATACCACTCTCCAAACCAGTGGACTGTATGGCTGCCCTTCAGAAGCCAACTGAAACACAGCCGCCATGACAGGCTTCTGACCATCCGGAGCGTCAACTCTCACTCTGAGAGCAGCTTGCTTATAGAACGGTGCTGGGGACCTAACTGTCTACTTTCACACCTTGCCGAGGAGAAACAGATAAACATGTGGCAGCAACACAAGTTAGCAAAACCATTCTGGAGTGTAGCCTGGGATTATTCATTCCTTCAATTATGTATAATGCGTCATCCTATGCACCTAGCGGTTTTCTGGATCCCAGGAATACAGGATGAACAAAACTAAAAAAGCTTTCAGTGAATAAGCCCTATGACACAGAAATCCTATCACTGCAAACACAAACAGGAAAGGTTAAATAAATTATGGTATTCAGATGCAGAGACGTGATAAGATGGAATATTCCTTGAGATGTAAAGATTGCATGAAATAACGCGGAAGTAAAATAAAGATCTCTTCAAGAAAATTAGAGCTACCAAGGGAACATTTCATGCAAAGATGGGCTTGATAAAGGACAGAAATGGTATGGACCTAACAGAAGCAGAAGATATTAAGAAGAGGTGGCAAGAATACACAGAACTGTACAAAAAAGACCTTCATGATCAAGATAATCACAATGGTGTGATCACTCACCTAGAGCCAGACAGTCTGGAACGTGAAGTCAAGTGAGCTTTAGAAAGCATTACTACAAACAAAGCTAGTGGAGGGGATGGAATTCCAGTGGAGCTATTTCAAATCCTGAAAGAGGATGCTGTGAAAGTGCTGCACTCAATATGCCAGCAAATTTGGGAAACTCAGCAGTGGCCACAGGACTGGAAAAGGTCAGTTTTCATTCCAATCCCAAAGAAAGGCAATGTCAAAGAATGCTCAAACTACCGCACAACTGCACTCATCTCACATGCTAGTAAAGTAATGCTCAAAATTCTCCAACCAGGCTTCAGCAATACGTGAACTGTGAACTTCCAGATGTTCAAACTGGTTTTAGAAAAGCCAGAGGAACCAGCGATCAAATTGCTAATATCTGCTGGATCATGCAAAAGCAAGAGAGTTTCAGAAAAACATCTATTTCCGCTTTATTGACTATGCCAAAGCCTTTAACTGTGTGGATCACAATAAACTGTGGAAAATTCTGAAAGAGATGGGAATACCAGACCACCTGACCTGCCTTTTGAGAAACCTATATGCAGGTCAGGAAGCAACAGTTAGAACTGGACATGGAACAACAGACTGGTTCCAAATAAGAAAAGGAGTGCGTCAAGGCTGTATACTGTCATCCTGCTTATTTAACTTCTATGCAGAGTACATCATGAGAAACGCTGGGCTGGAAGAAGCACAAGCTGGAATCAAGATTGCCGGGAGAAATATCAATAACCTCAGATATGCAGATGACACCACTCTTAAGGCAGAAAGTGAAGAGGAACTCAAAAGCCTCTTGATGAAAGTGAAAGAGGAGAGTGAAAAAGTTGGCTTAAAGCTCAACATTCAGAAAACGAAGATCATGTCATCTGGTCCCATCATTTCATCGGAAATAGATGTGAAAACAGTGTCAGACTTTATTTTGCGGGGCTCCAAAATCACTGCAGATGGTGACTGCAGCCATAAAATTAGAAGACAGTTACTCCTTGGAAGGAAAGTTATGACCAACCTAGATAGCATATTCAAAAGCAGAGATATTATTTTGCCGACTAAGTTCCATCTAGTCAAGGCTCTGGTTTTTCCAGTAGTCATATACAGATGTGAGAGTTGGACTGTGAAGAAACCTGAGTGCCGAAGAATTGATGCTTTTGAACTGTGGTGTTGGAGATCCAACCAGTCCATTCTGAAGATCAGCCCTGGGATTTCTCTGGAAGGAATGATGCTAAAGCTGAAACTCCAGTACTTTGGCCACCTCATGCGAAAAGTTGACTCACTGGAAAAGACTCTGCTGCTGGGAGGGATTGGGGGCAGGAGGAGAAGAGGACGACCGAGGATGAGATGGCTGGATGGCATCACTGATGAACTCCGGGAGATGGTGATGGACAGGGAGGCCTGGAGTGCTGCCGATTCATGGGGTCGCAAAGAGTCGGACACGACTGAGCAACTGAACTGACTGATCAAAAATAACGTCATGGAGCAGCATGAGGAATGAGCACTCCTACACAATTGTTCTGTATTTCTGACATATTCTTGTATCAGTTTGGGGTCAGTATCTTTCTTTTTAAACAGTAAGTTAATTGTCAAATGATTTGTAGGAATGAGGTGATAATATTTGAGGCTTTGTGAGGTTTTTATCAAGAAGTTTATCCACAGATGCCACATGTACCAGAGCGTACAGGCAGAATACAAGCTCGGCAATGCAGGAGTGCTATGGATGAGACATTCTGGGTAATAAAGCAGCTATTTTAAAAATTGCAATATATTAGTATACGTGACACATGAGACTAAATGTGGTTCTTATTAACCTTGATAATAAAAGGGAGGGAATGACTCCACAGGGTTATCGTAATGAGAAAGTGGTACAATGTATGTCCAGTGCTTTATATTCATAGATGCTCAGTTATTATTTTCATTGCTAGTTATCATTAAATACTTCCAAGTCAGAAAATATATACTTGCCAAATATTTTATGATTTTTTTCTTTAGTATTTTATATTAAAAGTCTCTGAGAATGTTCCTCCTTCTAACAGCGGAGGCTCATGCTTAATCATCTTTCATGACTGGGTGCTAAGCAGAATTTCTCATCCCACGGTGTTGATACAGAGCTATGCCCAGAAACAGAACTTACAGAAACTCATAGCCTCATACACTTTACAATAAACTCCTAGAAAAACATCCAAGAAGCACTCTTTGTCATCAACCACAGTATGAAATAGGCACATGGTCCATGATCTTGGGAACTGTCACCAATTTAAGCACATTTTAGATGGGACACAGTGTTACCAATGACTTACATGTTCTGAAATCATTTCTTCACAACACAAGTGTAAGATTTTTTCTGTCTACACACTTAACTCCTACAGGAAATTATAAAATGCCGACCTATCGGCACTTGGAAAGTGAATTATGAAAACATAGCTGCAAAAGACAGAGGAAGCAGCAGGGCTTTGGAAGCATATCTGGTAATCTAGATCTCCGTCCTAAACATCAAATAAGGAGATGGAGATTTATCAAAAAAGACAGGGAAGCTATCTGTTACCTAAAGCATTCTGCAAATGTCTTCAAACCATTAGTCTATTCAGAGCTGAGAATCACAAATGAAAAACTTAGGCAAAAAAGTGACATAATGTGAGATAAACATAATGTCTTACAACAAAATTTAAAACCTAGTGGTGTTTTCTTTAAAAAAAAGGCCCAATTTTTTTATAATAAACTATCAAAATCTCCCATCAGAAATTAGTTTCAAAAGAAATTTAAAAAAAACCTGAACAAGATTTCAATGCCAAATCAAATCTTTTTCTATGAAATTAAAAGGTTTAATAATGATGCACCATAAATGTTACAGAAGAAATCAACAGTATGATTTTCAAGTAAGAGTTTACAGCATTAGTTTCCCACAGTTCTAAAATGTAGTTTTTAAGTCAAAAACAGATTTTTCATATCTTTCTCATTTAAGGGCCCCAAAGACGTATAAATTTTTAACTCCATCTCCCCAAGCTCTATAAATTCTCTTTTTGTAGACTTTCTGATGCGCAGACTTGATCTATATACAATTCAGCTAAAAACTAATGCACAATCTTCAAAAACTCTAAATCTTTTACAGCTGTGCAGCCGAAGATGAAAGAATGTGTATACAAATGTTTGAAGGAATATGAACCTTCCTATGTAAGATGGAAAACAAGAGGCGCAGCACTTTTCCTTAAACCCATCCTAAGGGACGCTATTAGAATAGTATGCTCCGCTAGCAATCCCATTACAATAGATATAACACTGGGAACAGAGAAGATTTATGGTCAGACTGAAAGTCAACAATAATTCTACCACTACTAAACATAATATTAATTAGTACTTTAAAAAATCTTTTCAAATTAATTACAGGTCTATTATCTCAGTTTATATTTTAAAACACCCTGTAAGGTAGTTTTCTCTTCCCTTGATGAGTGAGAGGACTGAGTTATAGGGACGTTAAGTTGAAGGGTCAACAATATTACACACTGGGGTAGTTAGTACTGAGTTAGCAATGTAATGAGGCCAGATTACTTGTTCCTACATCCAGAACCTCTCTGCCAGACAGTCAAAGAATAAACACAGCTAGCATTGGTCAGCATTCAGGAGCTAGTAATTTGCTAAATATTAGCTTACTTAGTTCTGTAAAATACAACTCCATTCAACCATTGTACCATATCCATTTTTACAATGCAGAATTCTGGCTCAGTCTGATCGTTAGACCAAGTTAAGTGGCAGACCTAAGTTGAAGTCAGCATGATTACAATGTAAAAGTTCATGTTTTTTCCCTAAGAGAAAGAACTTAAAGCTAGAAATAACTCAGAAACTAAGATAAGCACTCCTCCCCTACTTGTCTACATAAACACTTTCTTATATGAGAAAGGGGAGAGGGGAACGAATTCAAAGCACTGGGTAGTTTAGGCGTGGTCTGCAGATTCTCAGGGTTCTGGCATTCCCACGCTTCTGCCTAACCCTGAACTCGGCCCAGCGCCTACAAGCGCTTCTGCAGCAGGTGCTTCCGGAGGCCAGAGCAGAGAGCCACATTTCAGGAAGGGGCCACTCGCCTTGTCTAACCTTGGCTTAGTTGAGTATGTCTGTGGAGAGATTGCAAACAGTCAAAAAAACATTGTTTCTCAGAGTATAGAGACTGTCCACACAAAAAGGGAGACTTCACTCAAACAAGTTGGAAAAAGACTGCGTCATGGAACCCCAGAGCCTTGGGTCACAATAAATTTAAGCACAGAAAAAGCTTTGAGCGGTATTGCAGAACAAGGGCCTATTTCACTTGGCTTGGCCAAGTAATTCTCAAGCATAAGACTTATTAATATTCTAGGGAACAGCTTCTGATATTTCAGACTTGATTCTGAAAATAATCTGAGTTTGAAACACACTGTGCTTTTCTCTTAGGACAGTTACTACAGAGTGAACTCTTTAGGGCATTATCTACAGGGTACAGATATATACAGTACATTATCCTAAAGGTATAGTCAAGAAATAGCTCCAGGGCAGGTGAGACTAATGGGTAATCTCTGGATATTAGAACTGGCAGGGCCCTACGGGGCTTATCATCTCTTCATTTACATAGAAGAAGCAAGAGCCCAGAGGGATGGAGACCCTGCTTCAAGAACTGAGGACCCCGGAACGCAGATGCTCTGCTCATGAGAAATGGCCTCTCCTCAAGAGGACAAGTCTAGCACCGCAGCTGCGTGCAAGTCAGAGGCTCGCCGTCTACACCTTGGCATTTTCGGCTGGTCTGGCCCAGGACTGACAGGGAGAAAGGTGAAGGAGTTGTTCCACCTTCTCGCTTTGCTGCTTTGTTCTCAAAGGAACGTCATTTGCCATCTGAGCATGAGATGTTCGCAATGGGTATATCAGACAGGTGTTTGCCATCCTAAGATGTTTGCTTGCAGACTGAAAGATCCACAACTTCTCCTCAACTACTGTACTGATAGGCATTTACAATACCCAAGCGTACTTCTACATTTTATAAGGATAAATTGAGGAAAAAATGAGTACTCTTCACCATATCTATATAGGGGATGTTTTAAAGTGGTTTTCTAGGGTAAATATATGTGTATATATATTATAGATATATATAATATTATATATTTATATATAAGATATATATTATATATTTATATATTATATAATATATATTAGATAAAATATACAAGATCTATAATAATATGAGATATACATAATATTATATATAATATATATACACATATATATTTACCCTAGAAAACCACTTTGAAACGTTCCCTATATAGATATGGTGAAGAGTATATTATGTGTATATGTGTATATATGTGTCTATATATTTAGTAGGAATATAGTAGGAATTCAGTAAGTAATTCTAAGTTTCTATATATGCAGTTATACTGTCCCCTGGAGTGGGGTGAGGTGAAGTCGCTCAGTCGTGTCCGACTCTTTGCGACCCCGTGGACTGTAGTCCACCAGGCTCCTCTGTCCATGGGATTCTCAGGCAAGTGTTGGGGGCCAGTGTGAGGAACTCCGCCCTTGGCAAAGGTCATGAGGAAGGGGGCTTCAGCATACACAAAGGCGTGACCAAGTCTCAGGAAATTCCCCTGCTCCCGAGCATCTACCCCAAAACCAGAGCCTATCTTGTACTCTCACCTACGGAGGGCTCTCCCCCATAACCATTTCTCTCCGAGAAGGAGTAAACGTGCAGCTCCAAGGCAGTAAAAATTCCTGAGCATGACTAGGGACTCCTCTGAAGGTTATCTAGCCTGCCTGTATAGGTTCCTCCGGCCACAACAGCCCTCCAACCATGAGAGGCACGAAATGTTTTTGACTTACTAAAGGCAAATTCTTGTGAGAAGTTAGAAATTCTTAGTATAGTGGGTTGGTTGAGAATTATATTGATAAAGGGTTTCTTCATTTGTTGTGTCAATAATTGCTGCTAATTCCCTGCCCTAGGTGGGACAAGGGCGTCTCAGGTTAAACCTCTCTGCGGACACATGATGGTTTACTACCTCTCAACCATAAACAGCACAGAGAGTTTTGGAGTATTTTGAGAGTCTTAATTAACATAGGACTTTTTCTTGTTGTTGAGTCAATGATTGCCGCCAGGCCTCCATATCCTTTAGGTACCTGGGAATATATTAATCAATGTATTTGGAATATAGAAAAGGAAATATAGTAGTTTTTGAAGTTAGAGAAATAAGTATTAACCTCAATATTAGACTTTTTGAGTTAATGAATTTTATCTCTTGTAATATTTGTTATAAATCACTGTGTCCTTGCTATGTAAAAATGTAACTTTGTCACTATCTTAAGACTAAGTAGATCTTAAGAGGAACATTGGTAAAAGGATTTTCATTTGTTGGGCTGATGTTTGCTGCTAAAATCTTCATATTCCCTGCCCTTATAATGAATATAACTAGCATATAGGAGAAATAAGTATTAACCTATAGGAGAAATAAGTATTAACCTTTAAGATTAATCATGTTAACCTTGGGTTAAATAAATTCCTTTCTTGATTGTAACTCATTACACCCTCACCCTATAGGAATGCGACTTTATTTGGAGGGTGGTGCTTGGTTTAAGGAAAAACACCCTTGGAAAAAATAAGTTTTCTGGTTATCAGAAAGAAAGGGTTGTAAATGTCAGCAGGCAGAAATGGCTTGAAGATGATGTAAAACCCCTAAGACTTTTTTTATGTAAAGCACCTGATTTTGATAAGGTCAGGACTGCTGACCCCCGCGTGACTCTGTATTCATCCCTATATGTAACAAAAGGTATATAAGCAAACCCAAAAATAAAGAAATCGGATCAGTTCCGGAAAGACTGATTCCCTCATGTTGTTCCTTTCTGCTCCCCAATTTTCTGGCTGAATTCCCATCTGGAGCATGGGTGCCTGCCATGCAGATGGTGCAAATTCCTTGTCCGGAATTTTATTGGTACCCCACGTAAGCCAAGTTATTCAGCCCCTTTCTCTCTCTCTTACTATTTTCTGGCCGAATTCCCATCTGGTGTATAGAACCCACCAAGCCTACTAACTTTGCCTGGGCTTCTAAGTTTGGACTGGGGGGGCCTCAGTGCCTCTTCTCCTTCGGGAGAACGGGAAGACGCCTGCAGCCTACGTAGGTGGTGATTCGTACCCTGTGTTAACCAAGTTATTTGGCCTCTTTTTCTCTGCTAAAATCTTAGTCCCTCTCTATCTGTAATTCAATAGTTTTTTTCTAGGATGCCTATTCCGTCCCCACCTTCAAATCACCCTGGATCCACTGGGGCTGGACCCTGGCAGGCAAGAATATTGGAGTGGGTTGCCATTTCCTTCTCCAATCCCCTGGAGTAGAAAATGGCAGCCGACTCCAGTGTTCTTGCCTGGAAAATCCCAAGGACAGAGGAGTCTAGTGGGCTCCAGTCCACAGGGGTCCCAAAGAGCTGGACATGACTGAGCGGCTGAGCGTGCACATGCTGGGAGCATCTACATTTTATCTAGATGTTTCTTTACACCCATATATGTGCATATATAGACAAACTGCAGCTAAAAAATATCTTAGCTGAAATTAGTAAATTCTGCTTCATACAGTTTTCAGTTAAATGGAGAGTCTTTATTAGAACTGGCTCAGTAACTCTATTATTTAAAAATTTAATCTGGTCTGTGTTACAAATGGTAAGAGGTATGGTGAGATGAGGTGGACACTCCTCTACTGTTCAGCCAACCCATTCTTTGCTACTCTTAGCTCTCAGCCACCCATCCCTAACATGAACGTAGGCAATACAGCGCTTTCTGGGTATACTTTTTTCACCTGGTAGAAAGTATCACAGGCTGGTGAGTTTAGTTACCCCTTACCCAGTGGCACTTTTAGCCACTAGTCTCTCACTTCAGAAAATCCTTTCCAGAAATCTGTCTTTCCAAAGTCCCACTCATCACAGAAAGCAACAACTTCTAAAGTCTACACTGAAATCTCTAAATTTCACCATCACTCTCTCAAAGACACAGCCTTCCTCGGTTTTAAGTTTCCTCCTTCTACGGCCACCTCCACACCTTATGCCTTCCTTCTCAACCTGCGTCCAACGTCCTGAGTCCAGTCTGCTCCCAGTCCCACAGGCACGTGTTACACTAACCTGAACACCACCACCAAAAGTGCAGGAGATCAAGAAAAAGCACCTTCTGAGTCCTCACTCCTTTGCTTTTCTGCATCCTCAAGGCCGTGCCCCACAGGTCCAGGGCAAAGCAAGTTGAGAATCACAGATGTACATTCAGAAATCTTTTAGAACAAGAAGGTCTTTTTAAATTAATATTTTAAAAGGTTGTTTATTTACTATTAATCTCTTATGTTCTTATGACTAACAACACACATATGAATTCCATTGAGATAATTTATGTCTTGGGGGCAGGGGTGGAGGAGGAGGAGAGAGAGATTAACTGAGAAAGGGGCTCCTTCCTGAGAACCAGGACTTCCCACTGCACCGACGAGACCCTAGCCATCGGCCCACTCAGCCACAGTCACACAACTCTAAACGGTCAGAATCTGAAAAAAAAAAAAAAAAAGAAAAAAACCCACCACTTTTTCTTTCCATTTGAGTCCTTTTTATAATTTTGCTATTTAAAGACATTAAGTGAACAGCCACGCTCAAGTCTCCCTACATCAGCACTCACTGGATATGTCACCGGGCACCCTAACCGGGCCACGAGAAACATGTTCTCACACGTTTTCACTCTTAGAAATTGTGTCCCCTTGTCAAGCATGGCATACAAGCTGGTATCTAAGTCAAGAAATCCTGAATATTCTCACAGATACATATTTAATGAAAATCATGGCTTTCTCTGTTGCAGGTGTGGGCTTCCTTCAGCCATTTAAGCTCTCTAGGTTTCATTTTTCCTACTTAATTAAAAAAAAAAAAGCCAGGGGAAACACTGCTCATGCATAAAACACTCTGAGCGCCCCGGATGAAAGCCCGGATATGTAAGTGTGATGCGTGTTTATTGCCTCTTCTCTGACGAAAAGTGGCAGCCTTCTGCTTGCAATGGGATTAGAAATTCTGACTATAACAGAGAAGAGAGAGCACAAATGAGTAACAAGCAGTCAGAATAAATAAAACTGTAAAGATTGAGAGCACTCCTTTTACAAAAGGAACATCAGTTGCAAAATTTGTGGTTTAATTTGGTATGCTTTCCACTTTTAAAAAATTGGGCTTCACTGCATGTATAATGAGCTACAAGCAGAAGGTACATTCAGTAGTACATGAATAAAAAATGACCTTTTCATTTGCTCTTCCATAGCCTGGCATTCCTATATTATTAAAATATATTAAAGATTAAGCAAGCATATTAGCATACAGACATCATGCTCATGTGGCCATGGATATGAGGCTATCCAACATAAAGTTATTAATAGAAATCCACCCATATAAAATTTATATTTACAATACTATAGGTATCAATTAAAAAGAATATGAACTTTTCTAACAACAAACTCAGCTATTCCATAATGGATGAAAAAGAAAAGAATGAGGAGAGAATCAATAAAGAGAGCCACAAATAATTACAAGCTCTTCACCAGCTGGGAGTGAGCCACATTCTGTGCTATAGGAAACATTAAATAGATAAGCTCCCTAGCTTAATGAAACACAATACTCCCCATCTAAGACTTAAAATACTGAGGCAATTTTTATACCAACATGTTTTGGGGGACAATAAAGCATTTAATAAATATTTTCATTTTCGATAAAGTATTTATTCCTTTCTATGGTTTAATTCCCTCTCTCATTTTTCTTTTTGACATATAAAACATAAATTTACAGAATATTAAGAGAACGGACAACAAAGTAATTGCAAAAACATAAATATCTTAAAATTACCAGGTTTCCAAAGGACAGGGCTTTCCTTTCAATTCATTATTATGTAAGCAATACAGGTTCATAAAAAAAATTGAGAGTTCAGCAAAGTGAAGTGAAATGAAAGAAGAGTCATCCTCTAAGTCTCATGCAGCCAGTGGTCACTTCTCTGTGTTTCCTTTACTAGTTCCCAACACCCAGCCTCTTCTGTTGGCATGTGTTTTTCTTGTATCTCATATACTGTTACAGTGGAGACACAATGTTATATCAGGCTCTTTTCCATTAATATGTCAAGCTGCATTTTATACCCAGAGTGTGTTTATTTTCTATTTAAAGTTCATATTTCCTTTTTTTTTTTTTAACATTGATTCATCTGTCAGAATGGAAAGCTGGCATTCCCTAAGACTCCTGCCACTTGTTCTACAGACTGTCCCTCCACAGCCTGACAAATGATGGTGATGGCACTCCTTGCAGCACTCCAAGGAAAGCAGGTGCCAGAGTGCACTGGCATCGAAGAGTCGAGGGGCCAGCATCTCTCCTAGTCAGCCACACGAGGATTTAGCCTCATATCTCACTTACAGGAATGCGCGTGGCAAAGGAGGTTAAGTATAAGGTCAAAGCTATTCAGTAACCTGGGCTTCAGTTGGTTTTTAAAGATGTGCCTGTCCCTCTTCCTTTTTCTGTCCCTCCACAGCCTGACAAATGATGGTGATGGCACTCCTTGCAGCACTCCAAGGAAAGCAGGTGCCAGAGTGCACTGGCATCGAAGAGTCGAGGGGCCAGCATCTCTCCTAGTCAGCCACACGAGGATTTAGCCTCATATCTCACTTACAGGAATGCGCGTGGCAAAGGAGGTTAAGTATAAGGTCAAAGCTATTCAGTAACCTGGGCTTCAGTTGGTTTTTAAAGATGTGCCTGTCCCTCTTCCTTTTCAGCAGCTCATCCACCCTCTGGGTACCCTCAGCTTACTGCTATTAACGTATAAGGAAATAAGAAGCCCAGTCTTAGAACCACTATTCCCAGTTTGTCAGATTAACCAGTGAAGGATCTGTGTGTGAACAGTTAAGTACGAACAGGAGAGAAATTCCTTCATATATGCTTCATTAAATGAATAAAACTCTTCCCTATGTTTCAGAAAATTAGTTATGATGAAAACCACACAAAGAGAAAGACTAACTTGAAAATTTTGGGGGAAAAACCCAAATCTTTACTTTTAAAATGATGTAAAATCAAAACAGACATTTATAACAGATGTGTCTTTGCTTTTTCTGTTGTTTTGGATGAAAAACAAAAGAGATTTAAAAAGAAAAAAAAACAGTTTGCTATGAGCAAAAGTTATCTACTGATGTATTGTTTCTCAATTTATTTTTCTTATTATCTCTCAGAGATAAATGGCAATAACAAAGACACATTAAAATGACACTGAGAACAGCTTTTTATAGTTTTAATTATTTTTTTCCTTTTTGGCAATAAAAATGAGGTGGTATGTTTGCATGTCATATATTGAGAAGCAATAATACTGTTTAAAGATTCATAATTGTGGAGATAATTTTTGCTTGATATTTTAAATATGAACTAGATTGCTTCTAGCCCCTAATATTGCAGTCCTGTTCACTCATGTATACTGTAGACACACCTACACTGATGTCAATCACTTACTGCGCTTTTTTTTCTATTCTGAGGTAGTCTGCATAGACATAATATTCTTTTATGAGTCCATCAAGTTTCACTGTCTGAGAAATAATTTCACAATTTGTAGTGTAGATAACGAGCACTCATTTTCCCGTGTCTCTTGGGAACTGAGCTCAGTCTGGTCTATGAAGTAAAAACAGAAGAACTGAAATGAAAATCCAAGACAGGGGAGCCCTGGTTACGGTCACAGAGGAGAGGGGCACTTGAGGTCTGGCGGGGTTCCCCAGGGCAACTTCATCTGGATCATTACAGCTTGGACCCAGCCCCAACCTTAGCACTTGAGAAATGATTTTGTACTTCGAGTAAAACTAAAAAGACTCTTCAGGATAAACCCATGGAAATCAAATTCCTATATAATGCTAACTTATTAATTTAGAATAGCGTAACACATTACGGTAATGCAAGCTGTATTTCTGAGCTCTGTCAGATTTAGTGCACTCTCATCCACACGGAAACTTCCAGTAAGTACAGCATCAGCACTGTAGACCTAGTTAAGATGGAAAAGGCTTGATGGTTTTTATCTCAGGCTTCCTAAGCTTAACCTGTTCAGAGAAGTCTTCCTTTTGTCAGAGGTTCTCAACTGGGCTGCTTCTTTTTAACTTTTTAAACATAATTTTAATTTTAAACATTCTGTTTACTACTAGATAGGCATTACATTTAGATGATACAATCATAAGACAGTGAAACTGAAGTCTACCTCCTTCTTCTATCCCTAGATGCCCAGTGTCTTTCCCTGGAGACCAGCTATGCTATTAGCAATTTCTTGAGAAGCCTTCAAGAAATAATTGCAATTTATAAATATATGCCATAAGTGTGTATACATATATGTGTATCCTACATATATATATACACACACACATATACATATGTATGTGTATATATGCAATTTCAGTTCAGTTCAGTCGCTTAGTCGTGTCCGACTCTCTGCGACACCATGAATCGCAGCACGCCAGGCCTCCCTATTCATCACCATCTCCCGGAGTTCACTCAGACTCACGTGCATCGAGTCTGTGATGCCATCCAGCCATCTCATCCTCGGTCATCTCCTTTTCCTCCTGATGCCAATCCCTCCCAGCATCAGAGTCTTTTCCAATGAATCAACTCTTTTCACGAGGTGGCCAAAGTACTGGAGTTTCAGCTTGTCTGGCTCTAGATTAGTGATCACATCATCATGATTATCTGGGTCATGAAGATCTTTTTTGTACAGTTTTTCCATGTATATATGCAATTTGTCTGCCTATAAAAACCATATGCTGTTTTGGCATTTTATTTTAAAACTTTCCATATATAGAACTTTTTAAAGTGTACACTAGACATATGAATAACACATACAGCAAATATTCTTAAATATTATTTCACCTACATGAGAGTTTATCTGTTAGATTAATACCTTGAAATGGAATTCTGGGTCAAAAAATATGCACATTTTTAGTTTTGAAAGTACTGCTAATTTTGGGAAATATTTTATAATGGTTAAAAGTTGGAATTCAAAAACACAACATGGCAATTAACTCCTTGTATGTTGTAACCATAGAATGATTTATTGTGAATTTTTACAGATGGGAAAGACAATTCAAATTTGATAAATTTTACTTCTAATTACCCTCTCATTCTCCAAAGTAATAATTCAAGGTATATGATTGGCTACTGAACCCTAGAAAATAGGCCATCAATTACATGAAGTATACTGCTTGATAGATGAGAAAGCAAGAAAAATAATTGGATCGAACATGAAAGAAAAGATTTTAAACTTAGAGTTTAAAAGGGTTCCATTTTCTAGTAACTTTGTGGAGTTTCAAAACTCCTCTTAAGCAAGAGGTGATGAGAATAACAAATTTTTTTTAAGTGAGAAAAGTGAAATAAAACTACCAGGGCTCTCTGAACCAGAAACTCTAACATCACACATAGAGTCAAACACTGAGGGAACCTGGGGAAGAATGGACTCACAAGCAGACTGGGGAGGACTGAGGATCAGGCTTCTGGAAGGTGGACAGGGGAGGACTGAGGATCAGGCTTCTGGAAGGTGGACTGGGGAGGACTGAGGATAAGGCTTCTGGAAAGCGGACTGGGGAGGACTGAGGATCAGGCTTCTGGAAAGCGGACTGGGGAGGACTGAGGGATCAGGTTTCTGGAAGGCGGACTGGGGAGGACTGAGGATCAGGCTTCTGGAAAGCGGAATGGGGAGGACTGAGGGATCAGGCTTCTGGAAAGCGGACTGGGGAGGACTGAGGGATCAGGTTTCTGGAAGGTGGACAGGGGAGGACTGAGGATCAGGCTTCTGGAAAGCGGACTGGGGAGGACTGAGGATCAATCAGGCTTCTAGAAAGCGGACTGGGGAGGACTGAGGGATCAGGTTTCTGGAAGGCGGACTGGGGAGGACTGAGGATCAGGCTTCTGGAAAGCGGAATGGGGAGGACTGAGGGATCAGGCTTCTGGAAAGCGGACTGGGGAGGACTGAGGGATCAGGTTTCTGGAAGGTGGACAGGGGAGGACTGAGGATCAGGCTTCTGGAAAGCGGACTGGGGAGGACTGAGGATCAATCAGGCTTCTAGAAAGCGGACTGGGGAGGACTGAGGGATCAGGTTTCTGGAAGGCGGACTGGGGAGGACTGAGGATCAGGCTTCTGGAAAGCGGAATGGGGAGGACTGAGGGATCAGGCTTCTGGAAAGCGGACTGGGGAGGACTGAGGGATCAGGTTTCTGGAAGGTGGACAGGGGAGGACTGAGGATCAGGCTTCTGGAAAGCGGACTGGGGAGGACTGAGGATCAATCAGGCTTCTAGAAAGCGGACTGGGGAGGACTGAGGGATCAGGTTTCTGGAAGGCGGACTGGGGAGGACTGAGGATCAGGCTTCTGGAAAGCGGACTGGGGAGGACTGAGGGATCAGGTTTCTGGAAGGTGGACAGGGGAGGACTGAGGATCAGGCTTCTGGAAAGCGGACTGGGGAGGACTGAGGATCAATCAGGCTTCTAGAAAGCGGACTGGGGAGGACTGAGGGATCAGGTTTCTGGAAGGCGGACTGGGGAGGACTGAGGATCAATCAGGCTTCTAGAAAGCGGACTGGGGAGGACTGAGGGATCAGGTTTCTGGAAGGCGGACAGGGGAGGACTGAGGATCAGGTTTCTGGAAGGCGGACAGGGGAGGACTGAGGATCAGGTTTCTGGAAGGCGGACAGGGGAGGACTGAGGATCAGGTTTCTGGAAGGCGGACAGGGGAGGACTGAGGATCAGGTTTCTGGAAGGCGGACAGGGGAGGACTGAGGATCAGGTTTCTGGAAGGCGGACAGGGGAGGACTGAGGATCAGGTTTCTGGAAGGCGGACAGGGGAGGACTGAGGATCAGGTTTCTGGAAGGCGGACAGGGGAGGACTGAGGATCAGGTTTCTGGAAGGCGGACAGGGGAGGACTGAGGATCAGGTTTCTGGAAGGCGGACAGGGGAGGACTGAGGATCAGGTTTCTGGAAGGCGGACAGGGGAGGACTGAGGATCAGGTTTCTGGAAGGCGGACAGGGGAGGACTGAGGATCAGGTTTCTGGAAGGCGGACAGGGGAGGACTGAGGATCAGGTTTCTGGAAGGCGGACAGGGGAGGACTGAGGATCAGGTTTCTGGAAGGCGGACAGGGGAGGACTGAGGATCAGGTTTCTGGAAGGCGGACAGGGGAGGACTGAGGATCAGGTTTCTGGAAGGCGGACAGGGGAGGACTGAGGATCAGGTTTCTGGAAGGCGGACAGGGGAGGACTGAGGATCAGGTTTCTGGAAGGCGGACAGGGGAGGACTGAGGATCAGGTTTCTGGAAGGCGGACAGGGGAGGACTGAGGATCAGGTTTCTGGAAGGCGGACAGGGGAGGACTGAGGATCAGGTTTCTGGAAGGCGGACAGGGGAGGACTGAGGATCAGGTTTCTGGAAGGCGGACAGGGGAGGACTGAGGATCAGGTTTCTGGAAGGCGGACAGGGGAGGACTGAGGATCAGGTTTCTGGAAGGCGGACAGGGGAGGACTGAGGATCAGGTTTCTGGAAGGCGGACAGGGGAGGACTGAGGATCAGGTTTCTGGAAGGCGGACAGGGGAGGACTGAGGATCAGGTTTCTGGAAGGCGGACAGGGGAGGACTGAGGATCAGGTTTCTGGAAGGCGGACAGGGGAGGACTGAGGATCAGGTTTCTGGAAGGCGGACAGGGGAGGACTGAGGATCAGGTTTCTGGAAGGCGGACAGGGGAGGACTGAGGATCAGGTTTCTGGAAGGCGGACAGGGGAGGACTGAGGATCAGGTTTCTGGAAGGCGGACAGGGGAGGACTGAGGATCAGGTTTCTGGAAGGCGGACAGGGGAGGACTGAGGATCAGGTTTCTGGAAGGCGGACAGGGGAGGACTGAGGATCAGGTTTCTGGAAGGCGGACAGGGGAGGACTGAGGATCAGGTTTCTGGAAGGCGGACAGGGGAGGACTGAGGATCAGGTTTCTGGAAGGCGGACAGGGGAGGACTGAGGATCAGGTTTCTGGAAGGCGGACAGGGGAGGACTGAGGATCAGGTTTCTGGAAGGCGGACAGGGGAGGACTGAGGATCAGGTTTCTGGAAGGCGGACAGGGGAGGACTGAGGATCAGGTTTCTGGAAGGCGGACAGGGGAGGACTGAGGATCAGGTTTCTGGAAGGCGGACAGGGGAGGACTGAGGATCAGGTTTCTGGAAGGCGGACAGGGGAGGACTGAGGATCAGGTTTCTGGAAGGCGGACAGGGGAGGACTGAGGATCAGGTTTCTGGAAGGCGGACAGGGGAGGACTGAGGATCAGGTTTCTGGAAGGCGGACAGGGGAGGACTGAGGATCAGGTTTCTGGAAGGCGGACAGGGGAGGACTGAGGATCAGGTTTCTGGAAGGCGGACAGGGGAGGACTGAGGATCAGGTTTCTGGAAGGCGGACAGGGGAGGACTGAGGATCAGGTTTCTGGAAGGCGGACAGGGGAGGACTGAGGATCAGGTTTCTGGAAGGCGGACAGGGGAGGACTGAGGATCAGGTTTCTGGAAGGCGGACAGGGGAGGACTGAGGATCAGGTTTCTGGAAGGCGGACAGGGGAGGACTGAGGATCAGGTTTCTGGAAGGCGGACAGGGGAGGACTGAGGATCAGGTTTCTGGAAGGCGGACAGGGGAGGACTGAGGATCAGGTTTCTGGAAGGCGGACAGGGGAGGACTGAGGATCAGGTTTCTGGAAGGCGGACAGGGGAGGACTGAGGATCAGGTTTCTGGAAGGCGGACAGGGGAGGACTGAGGATCAGGTTTCTGGAAGGCGGACAGGGGAGGACTGAGGATCAGGTTTCTGGAAGGCGGACAGGGGAGGACTGAGGATCAGGTTTCTGGAAGGCGGACAGGGGAGGACTGAGGATCAGGTTTCTGGAAGGCGGACAGGGGAGGACTGAGGATCAGGTTTCTGGAAGGCGGACAGGGGAGGACTGAGGATCAGGTTTCTGGAAGGCGGACAGGGGAGGACTGAGGATCAGGTTTCTGGAAGGCGGACAGGGGAGGACTGAGGATCAGGTTTCTGGAAGGCGGACAGGGGAGGACTGAGGATCAGGTTTCTGGAAGGCGGACAGGGGAGGACTGAGGATCAGGTTTCTGGAAGGCGGACAGGGGAGGACTGAGGATCAGGTTTCTGGAAGGCGGACAGGGGAGGACTGAGGATCAGGTTTCTGGAAGGCGGACAGGGGAGGACTGAGGATCAGGTTTCTGGAAGGCGGACAGGGGAGGACTGAGGATCAGGTTTCTGGAAGGCGGACAGGGGAGGACTGAGGATCAGGTTTCTGGAAGGCGGACAGGGGAGGACTGAGGATCAGGTTTCTGGAAGGCGGACAGGGGAGGACTGAGGATCAGGTTTCTGGAAGGCGGACAGGGGAGGACTGAGGATCAGGTTTCTGGAAGGCGGACAGGGGAGGACTGAGGATCAGGTTTCTGGAAGGCGGACAGGGGAGGACTGAGGATCAGGTTTCTGGAAGGCGGACAGGGGAGGACTGAGGATCAGGTTTCTGGAAGGCGGACAGGGGAGGACTGAGGATCAGGTTTCTGGAAGGCGGACAGGGGAGGACTGAGGATCAGGTTTCTGGAAGGCGGACAGGGGAGGACTGAGGATCAGGTTTCTGGAAGGCGGACAGGGGAGGACTGAGGATCAGGTTTCTGGAAGGCGGACAGGGGAGGACTGAGGATCAGGTTTCTGGAAGGCGGACAGGGGAGGACTGAGGATCAGGTTTCTGGAAGGCGGACAGGGGAGGACTGAGGATCAGGTTTCTGGAAGGCGGACAGGGGAGGACTGAGGATCAGGTTTCTGGAAGGCGGACAGGGGAGGACTGAGGATCAGGTTTCTGGAAGGCGGACAGGGGAGGACTGAGGATCAGGTTTCTGGAAGGCGGACAGGGGAGGACTGAGGATCAGGTTTCTGGAAGGCGGACAGGGGAGGACTGAGGATCAGGTTTCTGGAAGGCGGACAGGGGAGGACTGAGGATCAGGTTTCTGGAAGGCGGACAGGGGAGGACTGAGGATCAGGTTTCTGGAAGGCGGACAGGGGAGGACTGAGGATCAGGTTTCTGGAAGGCGGACAGGGGAGGACTGAGGATCAGGTTTCTGGAAGGCGGACAGGGGAGGACTGAGGATCAGGTTTCTGGAAGGCGGACAGGGGAGGACTGAGGATCAGGTTTCTGGAAGGCGGACAGGGGAGGACTGAGGATCAGGTTTCTGGAAGGCGGACAGGGGAGGACTGAGGATCAGGTTTCTGGAAGGCGGACAGGGGAGGACTGAGGATCAGGTTTCTGGAAGGCGGACAGGGGAGGACTGAGGATCAGGTTTCTGGAAGGCGGACAGGGGAGGACTGAGGATCAGGTTTCTGGAAGGCGGACAGGGGAGGACTGAGGATCAGGTTTCTGGAAGGCGGACAGGGGAGGACTGAGGATCAGGTTTCTGGAAGGCGGACAGGGGAGGACTGAGGATCAGGTTTCTGGAAGGCGGACAGGGGAGGACTGAGGATCAGGTTTCTGGAAGGCGGACAGGGGAGGACTGAGGATCAGGTTTCTGGAAGGCGGACAGGGGAGGACTGAGGATCAGGTTTCTGGAAGGCGGACAGGGGAGGACTGAGGATCAGGTTTCTGGAAGGCGGACAGGGGAGGACTGAGGATCAGGTTTCTGGAAGGCGGACAGGGGAGGACTGAGGATCAGGTTTCTGGAAGGCGGACAGGGGAGGACTGAGGATCAGGTTTCTGGAAGGCGGACAGGGGAGGACTGAGGATCAGGTTTCTGGAAGGCGGACAGGGGAGGACTGAGGATCAGGTTTCTGGAAGGCGGACAGGGGAGGACTGAGGATCAGGTTTCTGGAAGGCGGACAGGGGAGGACTGAGGATCAGGTTTCTGGAAGGCGGACAGGGGAGGACTGAGGATCAGGTTTCTGGAAGGCGGACAGGGGAGGACTGAGGATCAGGTTTCTGGAAGGCGGACAGGGGAGGACTGAGGATCAGGTTTCTGGAAGGCGGACAGGGGAGGACTGAGGATCAGGTTTCTGGAAGGCGGACAGGGGAGGACTGAGGATCAGGTTTCTGGAAGGCGGACAGGGGAGGACTGAGGATCAGGTTTCTGGAAGGCGGACAGGGGAGGACTGAGGATCAGGTTTCTGGAAGGCGGACAGGGGAGGACTGAGGATCAGGTTTCTGGAAGGCGGACAGGGGAGGACTGAGGATCAGGTTTCTGGAAGGCGGACAGGGGAGGACTGAGGATCAGGTTTCTGGAAGGCGGACAGGGGAGGACTGAGGATCAGGTTTCTGGAAGGCGGACAGGGGAGGACTGAGGATCAGGTTTCTGGAAGGCGGACAGGGGAGGACTGAGGATCAGGTTTCTGGAAGGCGGACAGGGGAGGACTGAGGATCAGGTTTCTGGAAGGCGGACAGGGGAGGACTGAGGATCAGGTTTCTGGAAGGCGGACAGGGGAGGACTGAGGATCAGGCTTCTGGAAGGCGGACAGGGGAGGACTGAGGATCAGGTTTCTGGAAGGCGGACAGGGGAGGAGTGAGGATCAGGCTTCTGGAAATCGGACTGGGGAGGACTGAGGATCAGGTTTCTGGAAGGCGGACTGGGGAGGACTGAGGATCAGGCTTCTGGAAACCAGACTGGGGAGGACTGAGGATCAGGTTTCTGGAAGGTGGACAGGGGAGGACTGAGGATCAGAGGATCAGGCTTCTGGAAGGAATTTTCACTGATATCCTTACTGGAAAGAAATCTGCCCAAATGCTAGCAAGGGGAAGGGAGGAAGAGAAACTAGGCAGACCACATTATGGATCTTTGGGCTCCAAATGCACAGTGTCTCTATTGAGAATGAGAGAGACATCATGACACTGATGAAAGGAAGGCTATGAAATCCCAGAGACCACTCACACTCCACTAACACTGCTACGAAGTCACTATGCTGGCCTAAAGAAACGCAATTTTAATATCCAAGATTTAATAAACGTTAGAGTTGTTTTTAAACATAAAAACTAAATATACAGATTACCTTTTCAATATTTTTTAACTTAAAAAGTCTTGGATATAAATACTTGGCATGGCCTTACACATGCATATGGACTCCCACTGCTTTATCAGAAGATAAATAAAAGGATCCATCATAATAATTATAATTTCCATCCTAAAGTGACTTCAAAAAACATATAATACTAGAGGACTATAATTTTTAAAAATTACCTATATGTTAATTTTCCTGAATATAGCAGAACATACAATAGGTTTAAGCATCTACATTTATATCTAAAATTTAAGGACAGTGTCAAACTATTAAAGTATTCTTTTAATTATGTATCATTTTGGAAGGGAGTCAATTACAATTTTCCACCATTTTATTATCATTTATACAAACGTGCATTTTCACAAAGCTATCACTTATTTTATGATTTATCTGAAGAGGGATTTAAGAATTTCTCACTATTATCCTCAACTATTCAAAACACAACAAAAATTCCTTTATATTTTCTTATTACTATTTGAAAGCAAATGAGAATTATCTGAAAATAAATGGAACATTTGAATCTTGAAAATGAGCACCAAGCATTTAAACTTAAAAGTTAAATAATAGTTTAAAGCAAAAAATATATTTTACAAATGAAATCGTTCAGTTCATTCTCTGAAATGAATTATTAATTTTCACCTTGTATCTGCAATAAAGGTCACAGTATCATATAACCGAATCTACACAATGTTTTAAGTAGATGTCTTAAAATACATGATCTAGACTTATCTCATGTTTGTGGAATAAATATTCTAAAAGAAATGTGATGATACCATTAATAATTTACATAACAGAAAAGTCTGTTATCATTAACATATCAATGTGGATATTTTAGGTAATTGTTTTGTTCAGTCACTAAGTTGTGTCCAACTCTTTGTGAGCCCATGGACTGAAGCACTCCAGGCTTCCCTATCCTTCACTAACTCATGGAGTTAACGCAATTCATGTCCACTGAGTCAGTGATGCCATCCAACCATCTCATCCTCTGTCATCCCCTTCTCCTCTGCCCTCAATGTTTCCCAGCATCAGGGTCTTTTCCAATGAGTTTGCTCTTCATATCAGGTGGTCAAAGAATTGGAGCTTCAGCATCAAACCACAGCTTTGACTATATGGGCCTTTGTCGGCAAAGTGATGTCTCACCTTTTTAATATGCTATCTAGGTGTCTCATAGCTGGCCTGGAGAATTCCACAGACTGTATAGTCCATGGGATCGCAAAGAGTCAGACAAGACTGAGTGACTTGCACTTTCACTTGTCTCAAGGCTTTTTCCCCAAGGAGCAAGCATCCTTAACGCTGTGGCTGCAGTCGCCATCTGCAGTGATTTTGGAGTCCAAGATAGAGTCTGTCACTGTTTCCACCTTTTCCCCATCTGCTAGCCATGAAATAATGGGACCAGATGCCATGATTTTAGTTTTTGTTTTTAATATTGAGTTTTAAGCTATTTTTTTCACTCTCCTCTTTAACCTTCAGCAAGAGGCCCTTCAGTTCCTCTTTACTTTCTGCCATCAGAGTGGCATCATCTTCATATCCGAGGTTATTGATATTTCTCCTGGCAATCTTGATTCTAGCTGTGCTTCATCCAGCCCAGTGTTTCTCATGAGGAACTCTGCATGTAAGTTAAATAAGCAGGGTGACAATATTCAGCCTTAACATACTCTTTTCCCAGTTTGGAACTACTCTGTTGTTCCATGCCCAGTTTTAACTGGTGCTTCTTGACCTGCATACAGATTTTTTCTCAAGAGACAGGTCAGGTGGTCTGGTATTCCCATCTCTTGAAGAATTTTCCACAGTTTGTTGTGATCCACACAGTCAAAGGTTTAGCATAGT
The DNA here is from genome assembly GCA_006410535.1 of Litocranius walleri. Taxonomy (NCBI): domain Eukaryota; kingdom Metazoa; phylum Chordata; class Mammalia; order Artiodactyla; family Bovidae; genus Litocranius; species Litocranius walleri. The sequence continues at coordinate 1,108,066 of SJYG01000182.1, read as the reverse complement.
CAATGAAGCAGAAGGAGATTTCTCTCTGGAACTCTCTTGCTTTTTCTATATTCCAACAGATGCTGGCAATTTGATCTCTGGTTCCTCTGCCTTTTCTAAATCCAGCTTGAACATCTGGAAGTTCTCGGTTCACAGACTACTGAAGCCTAACTTGGAGGATTTTGAGCATTACCTTGCTAGCATGTGAAATGAGTGCAATTGTACAGTAGTTTGAACATTTGCTGGCATTGCTCTTCTTTGGGATTGGAATGAAAACTGACCTTTTCCAGTCCTATGGCCACTGCTGAGTTTTCCAAATTTGATGGCATACTGAATATAGCAGTTTAAAAGAGCATCATCTCTTAGGATTCGAAATAGCTCGGCTGCAATTCCATCACCTCCACTAGCTTTGTGTGTATTACTTGACTTCACACTCCAGGATGTCTGGCTCTGGGGAAGTGACAACACCACTGTGGTTATCTGAGTCATTAAGACCTTTTATGTATAGTTCTGTGAATTCTTGCCACCTCTTCTTAATCTCTTCTGCTTCTGTTAGTTCCTTACCATTCTGTCCTTTATCGTGCCCATTTTTGGGCATGATGGAATGCCCAAAACGCCCATGGAATTTTCCCTTGGTAGCTTCAATTTTCTTGGAGAGATCTCTAGCCTTTCCCATTCTTGATTTCCTCTATTTCCTTGCATTGTTCACTTAAGAAGGATTTCTTAATTTTCCTTGCTATTCTCTAGAACTCTGCATTTAGTTGGGTATAATTTTCCCTTTCTCCTTTGCTTTTCGCTTCTCTTCTTTCAGCTATTTTTAAGGCCTCCTCAGACAATTCCTTTGCCTTCTTGCATTTTTTCCCCTTTGGGGTGGTTTTGGTCACTGCCTCCTGTACAATGTTATGAACCTCCATCTATAGTCCTTCAGGCACTCTGTCTACCAGATCTAATCCCTAGAATCTATTTAGCACATCAACTGTATAAGCATAAGGGATTTCATTTAGGTCAAATCTGAATGCCCTAGAGGTTTCCCCTACTTTCTTCAAACCAGTGAGTTCTCTTGGCAAAGCTCTGTTAGCCTTTGCCCTGCTTCATTCTGTACACCAAGACCAAACTTGCCTGTTACTCCAGGTATCTCCTGACTTCCTACTTTTACATTCCAATCCCCTATGATGGAAAGGACATCTCTTTGGCATTAGTTCTAGAAGGACTTACAACCTTCTAGACTGTTCAACTTCAGCTTCTTCAGCAGTATTGGTTGGGGCAGAGACTTGTGTTACTATGATATTGAATGGTTTGCCTTGGAAATGAACTGAGATTATCTTGTTGTTTTTGAGACTGCACCCAAGTACTGCATTTCAGACTCTCTTTTGTTGGCTATGATGGCTACTCCACTACTTCTAAGGGATTCTTGCCCACAGTAGTACATTTAATGGACATCTGAATTAAATTCACCCATTCCCATCCATTTTATTTAGTTCGCTGATTCCTAAAATATAGATGTTCACTCTTGCCATCTCCTGCTTTATCACTTCCAATTTACCTTGATTCATGGACCTAATATTTCAGGTTCTTATGCAATATTGTTCTTTACAGCATCAAACTTTAGTTTCACCACAAGACACATCCACAGCTGAGCATTATTTGAGCTTTGGCCCAGACTCTTCATTCTTTCTGGAGCTGTTTCTCTTGTCTTCTCCAGTAGCATACTGGGCACCTACTGACCTGGGGAGTTCCTCTTTCAGAGTCCTATCTTTTTGCCTTTTCATACTGTTCATGGGGTTCTCGAGGCAAGAACACTGAAGTGGTTTGCCATTCCCTTCTCCAGTGGACCACATTTTGTCAGAACTCTCCACCATGACCCGTCCATCTTGGTGTCCCTACATGGCATGGCTCAGTTTCACTGAATTACACAAGGCTGTGGTCCATGTGATCATTTTGGTTAGCCTTTGGTGATTCTGGTTTTTCTTCTGGAGGCTGTGGAATTGTAGTTCTTGCATCTTCTCTCTACCCTCTGATGGATGAGAGTAGAGACTTGTGAAAGTGAAAGTGAAGTCGCTCAGTCGTGTCCGACTCTTTGCGACCCCATGGACTGTTGACCACCATGCTCCTCTGTCCATGGGATTCTCCAGGCAAGAATACTGGAGTGGGTTGCCATTTCCTTCTCCAGAGGATCTCCCCAACCCAGGGATCAAACCCAGGTCTCCCGCATTGCAGGCGGAGCTCCTCGTGCAAACTTCCTAATAGGAGGGACTGGCTATAGGGTCTTGCTCTGGTGGGCAGCGCCAGCTCAGTAAAGCTTCAATCCAATTGTCTGCTGATGGGTGGGGCTGTGCTCCTTCCCTGACATAGCTGTTTGTTTTTAGGTACTAACTATGGTATATTTCAGCCACCTTAAATAGATAGTATCTTCCTCATATCAATTTATTGTTGTATGTGTTCTGCTTTTATGTTCTCTCCAGGAACATATATACCATTATATTCCTATTAGTAAGCACTGCATTTCATAAATATTAGTTCAATAATTGATCACTCAGTGAATACTGAATGAATTAATTGACCATAACATTAAATTTTCAGTTAAAAATGCTAAAGCACGCAAAGTAAGTGGTAAAATGAGAAAAATTACTATTATACACAGGAAAACAAAAACCTAACAGAATAATTATATTGACAAAAATGTTAGTTTCTGTCATCTGCAAGACTGAGGGACGCTAGATTGCATGAGCCCTTCCAAGGCCTGGGAGCAGTCCTAGCATTATAGCTGCGCAGTCCTAAGTTTTCGTAAGGTATTTTAACAGTTATTTAGACTACTGCACATTTAGAGGCTAATTTTCTATTTGTCTTTCCTGGTGGCTCAGAGGTTAAAGCGTCTGCCTCTGATGCAGGAGACTTGGGTTCGATCCCTGGGTTGGGAAGATCCCCTGGAGAAGGAAATGGTAACCCACTCCAGTATTCTTGCCTGGAGAATCCCATGGACAGAGAAGCCTGGTAGGCTACAGTCCACAGGGTCGCAAAGAGTCGGACACGACTGAGTGACTTCACTCACTCACTCACTTTCTATTTGTAATTTTGTGGTTGATTTCTTAAGGCAGGGAGGGAAAATTAGAGCAGTGGCAGGCTCCACAAACTTGGGTCTGCTCCTCTAGAGTTCACTATCCTGAGGATGCCTGCACACAGGAATGAAAAGTAAACCAACATCTGGGCAAGGAACAAAGACTGGTTTGCACCTACAAATATATGTCATTTCTTGTTAAAAAATCAAAATATAGCCAGTTCTGAGTTATGGGCTAGCACATTACTCTGAAAAACCGTTTATCATCTAACCAATCATGTGGTGAGATTTCCATTAGGTAGGAGCACATTTTCTCAACTTGCAGTTTTCATTTCTGGTAATTATTCTTGGACATTTACTGACAGTTAACAGCTGCTGTACTACTTCAATTCTTTTACTTCGTGTTAACATTTCACATTTAACTCATATTTTCAGATAGCCTAAGGTGCTTGAAGAAAACAGCACTGTGATATTACTTTTTCAATTGTTTATGATTCATTCAGCATATAAAGTATCATCAAGTTGCTGTTTCTGCCTGTGCAATCTAACATGTGTCATTAAAAAGTGTGCAGTAATTACAATATACATATAACATTCAATTTTCAGTTAAATATTTTGACATACTTATTCTACTAAAATATCAAAAGTCAACCATCATGAAACCACCATGAAATACTTTGAGTCAATGAAGTTTTTGTTAAAGCCAGAAAAAAAAAGTAAGTTTTCTTTACACAAGTGAAATACAAATACTCCTAATTGCTAACAGATTTTTTTTGGACAAGTGTTAGCCCAAAATGAATGTTTGCAACCTGTGCTGAGTAACGGGTGCCTGGAAACAGCAAGCATGTGGAAGCCCTGACATGGTTCTCACCAAAAAAATCAAATATAAATCCGGGGTAGCTTAAAGGGGCAATTAGAATACTCCTGGCCTTGGAACGATGTAAGAAAACATTTAAATATCTGATTCTGCTGAAACAAGATCATAAGATTTTTGTTAAATGCCTGAAGGTGTGAGTGTGATATAACTTAGACACATACACAGACACACACACACACACCACGCACGGTCTACAGCAAGAAATATTTTGATGCTTTTCATAGGAATTTTGTTATTTGGGAAGCAGAAGGTAAGAGAAATAGGAAAAAACTATACGGAGGACATATTCTAAAATTTACAACTGAATCATGCTCATTACAACTGCTGCATCGCTCGCTTTCCTCTCTTATGTAATATCTATGTTATTTTGTAGAGTATGTATCTTAAAAGGTGGATACTGAAGACTGAGGAGCACACAACTTATTCTGACTTGCAGGAAGGTTACTCTAGAATGCTTATATCATTTTGAAAATATAAACATTAAGGAAATACTTTTTGATGTCAAGAATATACGGTATATGAGTGATGGCTGTGTGCAAAGAAACCAGGGAAAATCATTTGTAAATGAATAATCCTGAGTTATCTCTTCTTACTGTGTTTTCATGTATATGCACCATACCAACAGTAGGCCCAAACAGAAAATAAGAACTCATAGGAGACAGCTGCAAATTAAATCATCCTCATTAAAAAGCCAGATTCTATAGCCCGTTAAGTCAGAAAATCACAGAGGTAAAATAAACTTCCTGCTGATAACACGGACAAAAGGAAGATTACTTTATTTTTCCTGCTCCTTCCCCTCATCTTGCTCCAGTGGTTCGAATCAGAGAAGAAAGCTGTCTTCCTTTCCTTGGTTTCAAAGGGTGCCATGCCCCACACAGCTGGAGGAAGAAATGAGAGCTGAGGACTCCCACATATATCTTTCTAATTTCAAAACCTTCTTCATGCAGATGACTGAAACCAAGGGCTGATAAATGATTTTTTTCCATTTCATATTCTAGACTCCTAGATATTATTTCGAAGCTAGACAGCACTCCAGTGGTCAAACAACAAAACTAATTTGCAGACTACTCTTAGAACTCTACCCACCTAAATAAGATGCTTGATTCTTTCTCTATTGCTGTCCTAAGATAATTCTTTGGACACGTGGGATACATTTCAAATTAAAGTAGTATGCATTAAAAGAGCAGGTTAAGTTTTTCTCCTTATAACAGATTTATAAATGAATCTATCAATGCTGGAAATCTAATCACAAAGTACTATATTCACTATGTCATTCTCTTATATCCAATTAGGCCCTGCAAAGGCAAATTCTGCAAAAGATTCAACAGCACGTCTAATCTTAAGGATCTGATCAGGTTAGTGTAGTTTCCTTCAGAACTGCATTCATCTTCCCAAAGTGTGGGTGTCTTTGAAAAACCACTATTAGGTTCAGAGACATTAACTTTTAAAACTACTTTGAACAGGTCTTCCCTATTACTAAAAATCTTACTTTTCATGCTAGTTAAGTGCAAAGAGCTTTTCATAAGAGTGTAAAGAAAGAAATTGCCATTAAGATGAAAACCGAAAAACTACACCTGCACAGGGTTTATTCAACAAGGGTATACTTCATCACTACCCGTGCTTTCAACCCATTTCACAAGATGCATCTGCTTCGCCTCCTGTCATCTCCACTGCATACATCATAACAGCACTCATTAGCACAAAGTCATTAGGGTAAACCAAATCTCAGTGGCAAGGATCTCAGCATTTCTGGAAACACAGATATAAAGATATCCAAGTTAATGTCACTTAATTAAAAATATAGAGTTTACTCTGGACAGTTTTTACTAACCTTGGTCCTTATTATCCGGACTCACGAGACTAAGATAATTTAGGGCTGAAGAGTTCAAGTGCAGCAGGGCATAAAGGCCTTCTAAAACAGAGAGGCCCAAATCCAGGATACTCACTCCCATATAACTACTACTGGGAGATGCAATTTTAATTTGCAGGAGAATTTTAAGGAAACTTCACAGGAAATGAAAGTGAATCCTGACAACAACAACAGCAATGAAGCAATTCGGTGATTTTGCAGCCGGAACAGATAACGCATTGCCGCAACACTGTTCTTTTAAAACCAACCAAATGCTGTTGACTGCAAAAAGTTCTCTGAGCTAATTAGAATGCAAAGCACCTTGAGATAAAATTTAATAAAAGACCAATTTGCGAAAAATTTTTTGTTTCTAAGATAAAACGCACTACCATCCATAGATGGCACTGCTAGGACAAACTCAGTCCTCCCACTCAAATTCCCAAGGAACAACTTACGGCTTGATTGCTAAAACCTGTATTTTAATAAATACCCTGTTTTTACTTAAGTATAACTAGTGACTGTGTGCCCAACCTAGATAGCATATTCAAAAGCAGAGATATTACTTTGCCGCCTAAGTCCGTCTAGTCAAGGCTATGGTTTTTCCTGTGGTCATGTATGGATGTGAGAGTTGGACTGTGAAGAAGGCTGAGCACCGAAGAATTGATGCTTTTGCACTGTGGTGCTGGAGAAGACTCTTGAGAGTCCCTTGGACTGCAAGGAGATCCAACTAGCCCATTCTGAAGGAGATCAGCCCTTGGATTTCTCTGGAAGGAATGATGCTAAAGCTGAAACTCTAGTACTTTAGCCACCTCATGTGAAGAGTTGAGGATGTTGGACAGGAGCTGGTGATGGACAGGGAAGCCTAGTATGCTGTGATTCATGGGGTCTCAAAGAGTCGGACACGACTGAGCGACTGAACTGAACTGAACTAACTGACTGTGGCTCAGATCATGAACTCCTTATTGCCAAATTCAGACTTGAATTGAAGAAAGTAGGGAAGACCACTAGACCATTCAGGTATGACCTAAATCAAATCCGTTATGATTATACAGTGGAAGTGAGAAATAGATTTAAGGGCCTAGATTTGATAAATAGAGTGCCTGATGAACTATGGAATGAGGTTCATGACACTGTACAGGAGACAGGAATCAAGACCATCCCCATGGAAAAGAAATGCAAACAAGGAAAATGGCTGTCTGGGGAGGCCTACAAATAGCTGTGAAAAGAAGAGAAGCGAAAAGCAAAGGAGAAAAGGAAAGATATAAGCATCTGAATGCAGAGTTCCAAAGAATAGCAAGAAGAGATAAGAAAGTCTTCCTCAGCGATCGATGCAAAGAAATAGAGGAAAAGAACAGAATGGGAAACACTAGAGATCTCTTCAAGAAAATTAGAGGTACCAAGGGAACATCTCATGCAAAGATAGACTCAATAAAGGACAGAAATGGTAAGGACCTAACGGAAGCAGAAGATATTAAGAAGAGGTGGCAAGAATACATGGAAGAAATGTACAAAAAAGATCTTCATGACCCGGATAATCACGATGGTGTGATCACTCATCTAGAGCCAGACATCCTGGGATGTGAAGTCAAGTGGGCCTTAGAAAGCATCACTACAAACAAAGCTAGTGGAGGTGATGGAATTCCAGTGGAGCTATTTCAAATCCTGAAAGATGATGCTGTGAAAGTGCTGCACTCAATATGTCAGCAAATTTGGAAAACTCAGCAGTGGCCACAGGACTGGAAAAGGTCAGTTTTCATTCCAATCCCAAAGAAAGGCAATGCCAAAGAATGCTCAAACTAC